>CM023484.1:38177629-38576689 GCA_013339685.2 Hyalomma asiaticum | reverse complement strand
GGTCGGCCTCAGGGGAGGGTTACAACACCCGAAACACCCCCCCCCCCCCCCGTCGGTGCGCCACTGCGGTGTACGGTGTTGCCGTCTTCTTCTGGCTCCTGAAGCACTTCGCGCGTACGTGCACAAGTGTGGAATAACTGCATCGGAGTATGAAGGACGAGTTAACTTCTGCTGTCGCCAGTAAAGCACATACGCGCAACAGGCATTACAGATGTATCGAGATAGATTTCATGCATGGCAGGTCACTTCGTACACACGAGCTAGTCAGACCGCGTGCCTCGCGAACTGCCGTTGTAACGTTTAACCACACCACCAGTGAACATGCGAAAAGAAAACGACTGTGAGAGTACTTACTTCGTTTTGTCGGCACGTGTTTCTATGGTCGAGCATTGAACGTAGCTTTCTGCGACGAACTTGTGGCTCCGCAGTTCGTTGCGGTTTCCGGCGCTTTTCGACGTTCGATAGGCCTCTACTTTGCCTATATCAAGGCTTTTTGATATAATGGTCAGGCTCTTGGTCCACGACATGATGCCGCTGCGCCCCAACTCTCAGGAAAAAACATAAGCCGCCATCCAGTTTCGACCGCGCACTAGAACGGGACACCTCAAAAAAGCACTTCCTCCCGTACGCACCGAACAACGCCGCACTCTCGACCAACTGATGGCGGACAGCGTATAGAGTGATGAGTAGCAGAGCCGAAGTGCCTCTTGAATGAGTGTCGCCAGACTGAATTAGGAAAGGGGTCTATTATTGCAGTGTATAGTTCTTCACGCTCAGAAATGTTCCGATGGGACAAGTTTAACACGCTGCTGAAACGCGCGCACTTTCTCTTTAGGTTCTCACGTCTGTCGAGCACTTTTGGACGGCCATACGTATATGCGTGCACGCCGTCGCCTTAAAGGGGCCCTGCGACACAAATTGAGCAGGCCGTTTTTATCACTGATTCTAGAACTGTTGCACGCGGGGATGTCGCAGAGAGAGTAGAAACGCCCAAAGCAAAGTGGCTATAATTTTATTTCAGCGATCAAACCGCCCCAAATCGCCTCCCGTTTGAACTGAGGCGACACACAACGGATATTTTTGTTACAGGAAGTGACATGGAGTGACGACATTGGAGGGGCCAGGCTGGGCGTTCTGATTGGCTTGACGCTCCAAGGTGCTTGTCATACACGTGTGGTGTCTGCTTGGTCACGCTTTTCAGTACCAAAATACACTAAAATAGTTTTTATGCTTCGTAAGAAAGAAAGCAAATATCTGAAATTACTTGCGAAACGACACTAGGCGCGCCGTGCAATGGTTTGCGCGTCCATATGGCACGTCCGCTAAGAACACAGCGAGTTCGACGCGTGCCGCCGTATTTGGACTGCGCGTCACGCCATCTATTGCAGGCGCGGCGAAACAACGCGCTGAGCTACCACACGCTCCCGGTGTCTTCCGGTGTCGCTCTATAAGACACGCGTTGCTATTGGACGCCTCCACTGACGTCAGCGGGAGAGCGAAATACGAAAGGGAATCTTGGTTTCATGCTGTCTGCTCGTGTTTTGAACTTCGAGGGCTAATAACTCCAGTTCTAGACCACCGATTTGCATAATTCTTTTTGCGTTCATCTCAGCATTCGATCCTACACACACTTCAGTACTGCAGACGGCAGTTGAAAAAGTGTCGCAGGGCCCCTTTAAGCAGGCTTTAACGTTTCGCTGGGCCTTGTCGTTCATTATGTGCATCTGCATTGCGACCGCTCTCACATATTTACGGCTTGCGCGAGTTACACATTTCGCCTGCGCTCCAAAACGCCATGAACAAGCTGGTTTTGCTAAACGTGACAGCGGAGGAAACTAATACTCTAATTAATAGAGGAATGTTTTATCTTGGCCCTTGTATGCCAAATGCGAGACATTTTGATGCCTCCCCGTAAGGGCAGCCATAGAAGAACGGACATGCTGATAGACTTCGTAATCATCGTAAACGTTATAAGAAACGAGGACGAGTATAGGCACTTGTCTTGCCGCTTTCTTGTTGCTTGCCGACTTGTTTCTTTATTCAGGGAGGTGTACACAACCCGGACAAAAGGACAGAAAGTTGAGCGAGTTGAGCGAGCGGAGGAAACTAATACTCTAATTAATTCAGGAATGTTTTATCTTGGGCCTTGTATTCCAATTGCGAGACGTCTTGACACCTCCCGATAAGGGCAGCCATAGCCACAACCCGGACGTATTGTACTATCTAGTAGAACGCGTTGCGGGGCTAGTTGTACTGTCTATACGGCTAATAACGTTCTGTACTCGCCAGTTGGCGCGAAGATGATTTATGATGTCTCTCGGATTGTCAATTCCCCGAAAGGACATCATCGGAAATTGAGGACGAGAATTCATTTCATGAATGATTGCGGCCGCGGTGGTCTCGTTTCGATGGAGGCGAAATCCTTGAGGACCGTTTACTGTTCGAAGTCAGTGCACGTTAAAGAACCAAAGCTGATCGAAAGTTCCGGAGCCCTCCACCACGGCGTGCCTCATAACCACATCAGTGTTTTGATACGTGAAATATCCCATCAATTATTCTTATAGCCTGGCTAATCGCAGCTTGTTATTGTTTGCGATTTCTGTGCAGCGTCATCAAGCACCGCGCGAACAGAATCGCGCGTTGTCTGGTACGGCGCAAAGTTCAACCACTTGTAGGCGGTTCAATTAGTTGAACTAACAAACTGAGCAGCAGGAACCATATAAATTACAAAATGGCGGTCCTAAGACCCAGATTCTCGCTTCTTTATCACAATGGCGAGCTGCCTTTATCGCGTTTGTCGATTCAGCCCGACATCTTTACTCGCGACATCTTTAACCCCTCAATTGCTCGTACGCCTCCAAGAAGCCGTTGTTATAACCTTGATCGGTGCGCTTTGGCATGGTGAAGAAAAAAAGATCAAGCGAATAATAAGTCTGTAGCGGACCGTCGGAACGACTGAATGACTTTTGTTTGCTTGAACCTGCGTGTGCTGTTCCAGCTTGCCAGTGCCAACGCACGCGCGGGCTACTCCCAGAACTTCTTTGCCTCTGGCTCTTGTCAGCCTGCACCTGCGCGCGCTGGCGGCCGTGGCACCTTTGCCCATCACGCACCCATCTTTCACTCTTGCCCGGGCATGTTTTTTTTTTTTTCGTTCTCTCTCTTGTGCCGCTCCGCGACAGGGCTCAGAATAAAGATTCAGTTCCTTACCACGTTACCAGACACCGTCGTTGTCGGTCCTGTGTACACGTGTTCTACAAAATGGCGACCCGGACGATCGAACCGAAGCAGCAGCTGCGTCTCAACTGCCATCAACGCCTCAGAGTAGACTCTCTCCGATTTCTTGCCCCCCCCCCCCTCCCCCAGAAAAAATAAAGAGCATGGTACAATTCAGCCAAGTCGAGGCCCGGTCCCATCTCCGCCACATAACACTCCACGTCGTCGCCGAACGCACGCCGAACATGCGGCCGCCGTCTGCAGATGGGTTCCGGCAGGACCCAAACTGAATTGGCTGATTGTAGGTGCTTCCGCGTTCCATCACGTAAACTGTCTCAAGTGTTTCTGCCAACTTTCCACACACACAAAAAACGATATCGATTAACAATAAAAGCCACAAGAACCACATGCACATGCTTCGCTGTATCGCGGTTGAACAGTGATGGGTGTCTTAAAGACGCTATAAATTTTTTTGCCGTCACTGCTATATGTGTCCATTATGTTCTAACGCCGGTCATGCGCTGCATTCTCTCCGTTTGTGCAGAGGTTTCGGCCAGCCGTGTCGACGCAGCGTCGCGTCTCGATGGCCGCAGCGTTGGGACAGCCCCGCGAGGAGCCAGGCCTTGGCTTCGGCGGCCGCATGCAGACGCGCCGCATCTCCATCCGTTACCCACACCAGGCCTTGCTCGCAGGTCGCGACGGTCACAGGAGCTTTCAGCGCTTCCGCACGGATGACAGATCCACCGCCTCCAACGCAAGTGAGCGCACGTAGATACCGCGCGCTGTCCACATTTCGTTCGCTCGCCCGAGGGACATTGCTGAAGGGGCGCGTGCAACACTTGTTGAACGTGGTGGCAGAAAGCTGCCGATCTGCATGTTGGGGCTCTTGTGAAAATTTGATTCACACGTTATTTCACTGCCCGCTTGCCGTCCCTTAGGCGTCGTCGTCACAAACTATACCCCTATACCCGCCAAGCGTACTTGTAACGATGATAAAGAGGACCGTTAAAACGGTGGAGCATCTGCATCACATGTAAGAGTGTAAGAGTTACTGTATTTCAATGTCGGTCCTGCCGGGAACCCATCTGCTCTCCTTATCGGACAAGCATGTCCGGCAGCCTTATGTTCGGCTACTTACATCGATTATTGTAACGATTTGAGGTGTAACCAAGGATGACTTTCTGGTAGAGCATCCGCCATATACCTACAGTGGGAAGACGTAGACTGGTATGTTCCCCGCATTGCTTTCCTGCCGATAGGATGTCTAAGCGTGCTTTCTGTTTCTATTTTTGGTTACCGTGCTTCGCACTTAACTCCAGAATGTCTCTAGAATTCCCTGGAATGATAATATAATGTGCTGAAACTGTCTCGCAAGAGTATTTCCCGCTTTCGATTTACCAGTGCTGGAAACGGTTGCGGAGGTACGTGGTCATCCTTTCTTTATCCTTTTCAGTATCCTCGAACTTTCGAGATGACGAGGAGGACGACCCCGATGAACAACGGTGAGAGCCGCGGCCGCTGTATGCTTGTATTTAGCAGCCGTGATAGAATAATGGAGAGATGATCAGGCTTGCTTAATGTAAGGACACATGTGCAACGTATTGACGTGGCTGATGAGATGTCACGGAGACGCAATGCTGTGTTATAACGTCGAATAATGTTGCCGTTACTGTCATTGAAGGCACATCATAGTGACCTGATAAAGTGCTCGAAAAAACACGTTCCACCAGAAAGACGAAAAGAGCGAAATGTTCTTAGCAGACTCCTTACGTGAACATTTTAGATAAGTTTTAGGCGATAACATCATTTTTTGGCAATGTTATCAAACGAAGGTCGCGAACCGGATATTCGGACTGTGTGAAGCTCGAACTTTCGTCGGGAAAGCACACAAGGAGTTCATTGGGAATACTTTCCTGCGGACCAAGTCTTGGAGTGACTTATACAACTAAGCCTGTATCACATTGCAGGAGTTGGAAGCCGTTTACCGGAAACAGACAAATTAAATTGTTCGTCATACGAGTCTGCTTGGGCGTCTCGGCAGCCAAGCGTTTTCGCGTCGGTTAGGCCTAGACGCCGTCTTTGCCTATA
Organism: Hyalomma asiaticum; assembly: GCA_013339685.2. Taxonomy (NCBI): domain Eukaryota; kingdom Metazoa; phylum Arthropoda; class Arachnida; order Ixodida; family Ixodidae; genus Hyalomma; species Hyalomma asiaticum. The sequence goes on along the minus strand of CM023484.1, from coordinate 38,571,388 downwards.
CTGCAAGCGCGACCACGTCGTCTTCGTACCCGTCAGCGTTCTTGCGAGGATAATAGAGGAGATGGTGTGATGAGTTCGATGGCCGTGTGCGGCGACGCAACTGATGAAACCTGTAATATATATAGCGAACAAAGGTTCTGCACTGCCACGTGACGCTAAGTGATCACGTCTGTTTAATACTTTATTCATTCATCCTAACCACTTAGGGCGAAAACCTTATGTGCCTCACGTAGAGGTGACCTCGAAAGTTTTGGCAACGACATTGTCGGAAACCCGACACTTGTTGTAATTAGCTACTCTTTCCTGACAAGTGCAATCTCCTCTCGAAGCAGGCTGCGGCGCAACCAAGAGGTCCTGGCAGCCCTGTGCGTGTGCGGCAGCATGACAAGCGTGGCCGCCAGCATCGCCAGCTACTGGTTCACGCCGGCTGCCGAAGCCATCGCCGCAAACTTGGACAGGTACTCTACATTCTCCAAGAGTGTCCTGTAATTTCTTTTAATACTCAAGCCTCGACCATTGCGCCGGTCTCCCTTGCGCACATTACTTCGTTTATGACGACATTTACGGACACAATGTTCTGCACCGGGTTCCCTTGCTTCTCGCAGCTCTTCGCTGTCGTTCTGGAGTTGGACTCTGATTACGCTGCCGGTGTCGCTAGCAGCGTCGGCCCTGTCCTCCGCCTGCGTCTACTACGGCACTCTGCACGCCCAGTGAGTACGGGCGATAGACACGCATAAGAATGGTTGATTCCCCTTTCATGAGAGTCGCGGTAATAACACGATAGTGAAATGCGTCTGCATAGGAGAAACGTGTCTCCATAGGAGTATGCATAGCTGCTGCGTTGTTCGACGTTGAAAGATAACACGTGCAAACGTTTGGCACATTGCCCGTGGGAAAACAGAAAGTAGCAAATTCATCGTGCTCTTTTGAAAGTACAAGAGGTTAAGTTCCGTCGCATTATCGTCTTTAAACCAGTGGTCCGAATGCGCATGACGACAAATGTCTTCATTGATTTTTTCCACACGCACTCAGTAACCGATCTTGAGGTCTGTGGTGTCGACGGTCATTTACGACCAAGCATTACTCAGCTAGGCTGTAACATGAAGTGGAAACCAGTAGTGAATCAAGAAACCTGAAGTAAAAGCTGTCTGTGCCATTTTACTGACACCGTTTCTATGAAAACTGCACCAAATGAATTGTGCAGCCCGACGTGAACAGTTTCGTGTTACAATGGTAAATTAAGGTGCATACGATCCCTCTGACGATCCAACAACCACACCCTGCAAGTTTCATAACAGGTTTTAGCAGGTTTTCAGTGGCACCTGTAGTAGTAGAAGGCCGTCATTCAGACACATCGCATGTCGTATCTAAATAAGCAAATGAAAATGGCTGTTACTGCCGACGTAGAGCCTTTCGGAACCTGCCGTTACAATAATGTAGTGTTAAGAAATTTGACAGGACATGGTAGCAGGGCGTAAGGGTTTTACGTGTGTCTGTGTTGCCCTGAATTTATGTCAAGCTTTCAACCGGTTTTTACCGGTTTACCGGTTTTTACCGGATTCGCACCAACCGGTTTTCAACCGGTTGGTGCGAATCGGATAGTCATTATGCGCCTGCATGTTTCGCACTCGTAAGGCATTCGTAAAATGCTCACATCTTTGTCGGTACATTGCGAAGGACTATAAACTACCATTTAGGCTATCTTCTTCCTGTATGTCTGTTTCAGTGAGAAACAGCTCAGCGATGACGCGGAGGAGCTGATCCGCTGCTACGCCAAACTGAAACTGGGCAGACTGGAGAGATGCGCGTACGTGCTTTCCTCTTATTTGTTTCCGCCGTATACGAGACTAAATAGTGGCACGTGACATTGGGACAAGTTTCACCAGTTCTCTACATACGCCGCGACTAGTAATATTATCAGTTCTCGGTATTTCTTTCCTTTCTTTAGGTTTTTTTTCAGCGCGTCTCCACCACGCGAGCTACCACTTGATTATCACTTACGATTTTTTTTTCTCATGCACAGAATCTTCGAGCGACTAATTCTACTGTTCTGGATTGGCTACTCTGGAATTACAGTCTGGTGTCGATTCATACATAGACAGTAAGTCGAACGCTTTGTACTGTTCTGTGTGTGTCACGAGTTTGCTTTTTCGCAGTGCAAATAAGCTCGCCGTAAAGCACGCTTTACAGGCGCGGCTTCAATTCCCACACGAACTTCGAAGTTTTCTTTTGAAAGCCATGAACTAGGCTTTGTTCGCAGGAACCTGACTGAGAAATTTGAAATAAAACGTCGCCTTTCTTTTTTGCTTTTTTTTGCTTTGAGACTTGTTCAATTACGTCACCTGCTGTTACCCTGTGCAATAACGTCATCGTGAAGTCATCACCTATGTTTGCTTGTACAATACCTGGCCACTTACGCTCTGGATCACTTATGGGCTTTCCGTGGTCACGTGGCATATCTTGTACCATCCGCGGCGACGCCGAGTACTCAACAAGATCACTTCCAACTTATTTCAAGGACGCCTCCGCATGACAAGCACAACCCGCCGCGGTGGTCTAGGTCTATTGGCTATGGCGCTTAACAGCGGACCCGAAGGTCGCAGGATCGAATTCCGGCCGCGGTGGCCGCGTTTCGATGGAGACGAAATGCTAAAGGCCAGCGCATTGTGCGACGTCAGTGAAAGTTAAAGAAACGCAGGTGGTCGAAGCTTCAGGAGCGCTCCACTATGGAGTCTCATAATCATATCAACATATTTGCACAGCGCAGGACTACGAGTAGTTACGACGTAACTACAGAAAAAGAGACAAGGACAGAAAGAGCGCTGACTTCAACTGAAATTTTATTAGCGAAAACGCTGGAAATATATACTCGTGACAGAACATCACCGCGCAATCGCGCAACCTATTGCATCACAGCTAGACAATCGTCATCTCAGGATATGGTACAACACCACACCTCCGCCCAAATTCACAATCTATTGTGTCAAAGCCAGAAACTCGATTTCTTTTTTAGTCAGAGCAAGCGAAGGCATGCTGATACATCTATCACCCAGCAATTGCATTTGATTGGCCTCAATAATCTCCCGTGTTAGCTGCTGACGGTGTTTGGCTACAACAGTGCACTTTTCGAATTCCGGTCTGCAACCACAATCTCTACAATGGATACCCAAATGACCTTGAACAGCTGAGTATACATGTTAATGATGCTCCTTTAAACGCTCATTCAGGCACCGGCCCGTTTGCCCAACATACATCTTGCCACTTGACAACGGGAGCAAATAAACGACAGCTATCACACATGCTACGAATAGCCTTCTATGTTTGATTGTGCAGCAGCTCCTTCGTACGGACTGCGCATTCACCCGTTTGCAGAGCGCTGAAAGCTTTTCTGGGGCAGAAAAAACAACCTTCACGTCTACCTTATCACCTATCTTTTTCAAATTGTGAGAAATCCTATGTAGATAGGGAATCACAGCCACGCGCTTTGATAAAATAAATAAATAATAAAATAATAAAATAATAAAATTTCAGTTGAAGTCAGCGCTCTTTCTGTCCTTGTCTCTTCTTCTGTAGTTACGTTGTAACTACTCGTAGTCCTGCGCTGTGCAAATATGTTGATTCCCAATCACCAACTAGCCCAAGCATCTGTCTTATCAAGTCTCATAATCATATGTCGTGGTCTTGTGACTTAAGGCCCCTGAAATTATTATTTCGCCTTAATAAATCTGCCTTCTAGCATTCTGCCTCACTGCCTTCACGCCATTCATAAGGCGCGGCGCCGTCTCGCAGAGACCTGAACACGTGCGTCCTGGGCGGCATCGTGCTCCTGGCATCGACGGCACTGACCTCTCGGCCCGGAGGCGGTCGTCCGAGCAACGTGAGCCCGAGCCAGTTCCGGACCAACGTGGACGTGGACGGGGATGACACTCCCGATTTCCGACCCTCCGGTTCCGACCGCGGTTTCCCCTCGTTTACCAGCCGCCTGCCATGGGGCGTCATCGTCATCTACGGTGCCGCGTCGGTCATCACGCGGGTGGCACAGGTCCTAACCGCTAATTCTAGCGCTGTACGTGACAAAACCGCGATGTGATTGCGAGGCACGTTGTCGTGGACCGCCTGAAGATCTATAACGTGTACTGGAATCGGAGTACACGATCGATTTTGCATTTCGCAAAACAACCCGTGATGGCCAAGTGACCTCGGAAGACAGTGCTGGAAGCTTCATCCACGAGGCCGAAGAGTTTAAGCGAGGGGGGTGTTTTCAGTGTCGTTGATTAATCTAGACGTCCTCAATGAGTTAGTCCGTTGGGATGACCTTTTAGACGGGTCAAATCCTAAGTGTAAAAAAATATTCATGTATTCATGTAAAAAATATTCATGTATTAGATTGCACCAGTAACTAGCCACACAGGCTAATGGTCCAAATACTTTGTAACCACTTTTGTATTAAGTTCATTGAATAAACACTGATTGATTGATTGATTGATTGAATACCAGCATCACAGAGTCAGACCGCACTATAAAAACATTCCTCGAGTACATCTATGTTGCGCTAAAATTTGTGTGGTATCTCACTGTTTTCAATCATTTATTTTTTAGCGACAGCACACGTGATCACGTTACAATCAAAAGAGAGCAAGGGTTCAACGTGGAACATTGTTGGATTTTCCTGCTAGCGGGTATATTACTTAACAATTGAAGACCTATAGACATACAACTGAACGCACAGCTGGAACACTGTCTTTACAATAGCGTAACACAGGCGTAATTATACCAAATCCTCCCTGACCTTCGATAGACGCATTGGCGTAGTTGACTGAAAATACTGCACAAGTTCAACCTGCGACGCAGAACTGGGATGTGGGCTCTTTCCAAGAAGTTAAAAGAGTCTACAGAGTAAAATTCTTCTCTATTAATCGAGGAAATGTAACGCAGACGACAGGCGTGGCCAAGGTGGCGTTCGACACCCGGTTCTGGAGCCAGCAGTCGGATCTGGTAAAGCAGGTGCTGCTCACCGTCGCATCGTCGCTCATGGCCGAGTTCATGAACGCGACCACGCTCTGCGACGCCATCCTGCCCATGGTCGTCAGCATCGTGAGTATATAGTATACTGAAGGAGCCCTGCAACACGTTTCGAACAAAGTCAGAAAACGGGTGCTGAGCATTCGTGTAGGGGCTCCCTTGTTCAAACACAGCTGGAAAGCGCGCCGACCAAGTCGCTTGAGGCGGAAATGGCACTGAGTGGTTTCATGACCGCGGAAAGATCATCTGCTACAACAAGAGAATGGAATTCACTGCCTCCAACACTGCTCCGATCTACCACTGCAGAAGACTTTGAGGAAGGGCTCAAAGTATTTTGCAGAGTCTGAATTATAAGGTCTTGTAGTGCTTAAAAACATTAATAAATGTTTTCATTTTTCTTTACTTTTATGGCTAGGTTGACTAGTTAAATATCCGCGTACCTATTTAACTGCTCTGAGATATGAATTATTTATAAATCTTCTGCTAAAAACCACACAGCCGCATTTTTCAAATCACTTATACTGCATTGTTAAGCAGTCATGTACGCGTTGTGGTTGTTCGATACAGGTGTATTGTATTGCTTGTAACTCGAATTGTTTTAAGTTCAACTTTACTAGCTGTGAAACATAAATTAATATATTGCTGTGTAACAAGGACTGTTGTATTCCTGTGTGTTACTGTAACCCACCCCTGTAACAGCCTGAGGGCCAACAGTATTCTGAAATAAATAAATAAATAAATAAATTTTCGTTTTGAATTAACCAAATGAAGAAAAATGTGCGTTTTTCGTTGCTCTCTTATAAAGTGCAACGAAAGAAACCAGGAGACCAACCAAGTCGGCGCTACATATGCGACGCCATATGTTGAAAGAAGAGCGGGCGCTTTCCAGCTGTGTTCGAAACGAAATTACGAATTTACCTAGTGCGTGCAGTGCGATAATATTTGGCTCACATATTCACAGAGGCCTCTAGGACTGATTGGCACGTTTCCTGGCTAAGTTGAAAAAGTGTTGCTCTGGTGCATTTGAGGTTGGCCGGGGTTTCAGAAGCAACTGATAACTTATAACAAGTATAGATGCGTAGAGTCCAGAATAGGCAAGATGGGAACGAAAAAAATAAAAAATAGACGGTATAAGCTCCGGCTTCCATGCAGCTGACGATTTATTGGTACAAATATTTTTTACGCACTGGTGTAAAATGTGCATGCATGTATCATGCATGCATACGTAATATTTACACGTGTGCGAAAGCTTACATATAAAACGTTTGTTCGTTTCTTGCTGAGAAAATATTTATCACGTATAGAGGGCGACGGGGTATGATAGTGTTGATCAGTGTACTCGCTCATATTTTTTGTATGATCTTTTGTGCACGTACGCATGAATACTGTTTACCTACAACAGCACATCCCCACTTGGGAGTTCCCTTTCTCGCCTTGTTTTTCGTTCCCGTGTTGCCGCTTTCTGCTCACGGTCGATATGAAACACCAAACTATACCAACGATAACGCAGTCGGCGGCTGATTTGGTAATTGTTTGTATAACTAACTTGGCACTCCACATTCTGCGGGAACTAGGGGAATCGAAATGCCACGTCGGTACGAAAAAAAAATAGCTAACAAAATAAATAACATGCGCTGATGCCGAATTCTCGTTGGAACCCGCTGCGGTTGTCGGGGAGCCGATGCACAGCAAAAAAAAAAAAAAATGCCCCCACCTCCCCGAAGGGAATCGTGAGGAAATGCGAATGCGCATTTATATATACGTGCGAGCGAGCGAACGGGAGTGGGGCGCAGGGAGGAGAGAGAGCGAACGGCGAGAGAAGGAGCGGGGAAGCACTGCACCTACCCTCTCCTACACTCTCTCCACACACGCGGGAGCTCCGCCGAGCTCCCGCGATGCAAGCGCCCTCACACGCCAGAGCGCGCTCCTCCTCTCCACTCACTCTCCGCTACTCCGCCCGCACCACCTGCTCCGGTTGCTAGGGGCGAGGATAAGCGCGCGCGCCCGCAGCTGTTGCTATGGTAGAGGGAGTGAGAGCGGAGAGATGCGGACGCCGACGGACGCCTGACATAGCCCGACTAAGAAATGCTATCGCATTTAAAACGCATGACACGGCGACGCGCTCTACGTTTCGCAGTCCACGGACACCGAGCACGACGCCCTGTACTTCGGCTTGCCGGTGGCAGTGGGCGCCTCGGTGAACACCATCATGCCGGTCTCGCTGCCACTGGTCATGCTCCACGACATGGCTCCGGTCACGCGCAAGCAGCTGGTAAGGTTGCCGCAGGATTGCGATGCCAGTCATACCCACACCTCCCACCCATTCACCCATCTCCTCACAAATGCATGCAGTTCGGTGTGGGTGCAGGGACTCCGGAACGTTTTTGGCAGTGAAGGGGAGTGGGGCCAAGCTTTGTTGTCTTTGTATGTTGTGTGTATATTTGTCGATTCTTCTTCATTTCACAACGCATATTAATATATTGATAATTAGTAGCTTAATTACATCAATTATTACTGTTTTAATTCATTTTAACCATAGCAGATCACAAATTTACATCCTCATTTAACATTGGTATACACTTTCAAAATGGTTGGAAATTTCGCAACCACAGAAGACCTGCACAGACCACACAACCACAAGCTCGGAAATTCTTGTAAAAAATATGATTTCAGCGTAAACAGTCGGAAAGTGGGGGGGGGGGGGTCCCTGCCCCTTCGGAAATAATGTTAGGGGGGCGACCGCCCCCCTAACATTATTCCCCCCCCCCCTCGCGCCCCCGCGGTTCTGGAGTCCCTGTGTGGGTGTAGAAAAAAAAAGGGGGGGGGGGGTGATTATAAGATATTCATCGATATTGAAATCGACACTACAGATTCCACATAGTTCTCACCTTAGGATTTTGCATTTAAATGAATAATGTAAACATGGTCGCACTATTCTTAACCACGTAAATATCGTGGTAAAGAATATACCACGTAACCGCCGCAACAATTATGAAGGGGAAAGCTGCTGCACATTTGATAAAGCATTAGTTATCAACTCATACATTTGCACGTACGTTAGAAGTGTTTGCGAGACTTAGAGAGCCTCAAATGAGATCTTATGCCATTTCAACGCATTACCAAGTATGCACCCAGCTTTCGCTTCATGTGAGATCACGTGCGTGACGTCCAAGAAGCTCCTAGAATAGGCATGCTAAAACATAGGCATCCTAGAACAGGCATCCTAGAACAGGCATGATAAAAGGGACGGCGTCAAGCCGAGGCCACGCGTGCCGCTTCTGCCACCGTCTCTGGATTGACGCGAACATTACGTTGAGCAGACGCCTCCTGTAGAAAGTAGAGAAGGCGTTGGCTGAGCTCGGTGCAAAACTGGTGTACCGAAGACATATCTGGACCAGCCAAGTGCCCATCAGCTTCGCTAGCCTTGCGCGACTAGTGCAAGCTTCGTTTTTTGTTGTTAGATCTTGGCACGAGTTAGCCGAGGCAGCCCCGTACATTTGAATCGCAATGTAGCAATGTCATTGCATATAAGAAATTTATTGTGTTGCAGATCCTGACCGGGGCATTCGTGAAGACTGTGGTGGTGGCCAGCATCCTCGTCTCAATGAACACCACAGGAGAATACGTTTTACACAGCACCAGGCAATCCAACAGCACCGAGAGTCTGAACACCCTCCTGCTCCACTAAACCAATCAAGAAATGGCCGCGCAATGTGTAGCATATGTATATTCTTGTGGCAGCAAAGCGCGGACTGTCCACACGGAATAAAGCGCGCTATCCGTTGCTACGTTATACCAGAGTCCTTCAGCACCTTTGAAGGACTCCGATTATGGATTAATAGATAAACCAACATGCTTGTGCTTGCAATTGCAGAGGTAGTGCTGGAAATCGGTACTACATTATATGTCGTTCGTATTCTTGTGTAGATCGAGACTACAGAAAAAGATAATTCATTTTTGGTACATTCATCTGTAATAAAATGATATCTTCGTTCATGCTAGCTGTAAAAGAAATAAAGAATACAAAATGTCAAAGCACAGTTTTTATCTCTCCATTATTTCTGCGGTGTTAAATGTTAGTGTTCTGTGGTATTACAACACCACCACACCACCATGCCAGCCAAACCGACAGTTGAGCAGTCTGTATTTGCGTCCGCTCGTCCAATATGTTTCTAAAGTGCTTTCAGCAGCGCTGGTATCTATGGCGCTTCGTATTTCGGATCTTGTGTATGTTTGTCATTGTGTGGAGTGATCCATTTCTATTCTGTTTAGTTCATGCATTTCTGACTTGGCACTACACCTAACGCGTATAAAAACTGTCTTACTAAACATGTGTATCAAATTGAACTGATAGCCAGTCATCAGACTAGTGGTAGAAATATTTTTGTAAATATTTAACTCCCCTTATTAATTGACGATCGGCATAGGCGCCATCGCCTAACTACCCCACTCTTATGCTTGACAGTGAGCAAGCAATAACGTCCAGACCTCAGAGCTTCATCTGCAGCCTCTGATCGTGTCGACACTGATACACCCCAAGGACACCGGCAAATGAGGGCTAGGTAGATGTGTCTATAGATGTGCGGGGAATGGAACGAGTGTGTTTGAAGTCGTCGCCAAGTGATGCCAAGTGATTTCTTGGCGACGAGTTCAAAACTGTCAAGCTAGAAGCAACTGCACAACGCTTCCAGCCTTGCCCTGTAATTTTATGCTTTATTTTTTCTTAACATCGGCGGGTTGCTTGTTTGTTCCTAGCACTGATGACCAGAAGAGCGAGCCCTGGTCAACCATGTTATTTGATAACACAGGAAAAAATAACACACTACATAGCTGCAAATTTAGTCATTTTATTTGAATTAGGATTTTTTTTTACATACATGTCAATGCCCGAAATTTTATGCAGCTCATGAAGCACGTTTAGAGACTTTATACAATGACTTTCAGTAAGAATTTGCAGCTGGTACAATCCCCAATGTTCACAACAATCACAGAAGAAAAAGAAGCGAGCGGCAGCAGCTTGTCATATGAAAACTGTCATGAACTGTACAAAATGTGCCCAATTGCATTACGGCTCTGGGTTGGTCTTTTGCTTGCCTGTCGAAAAGTGTCAATGCAATGCCAACTAATTTTGTCCACTGAGGACATTATTGCGGCGGATACAACTTGTGAAATGCCAAAACCCACCACAAATCAAGCAATGTATGACACTTTCCCAGTATTCGACGCACAACATCCACATTTGACAAGTGAAAGCAACTAGACATAAAGCCCCAAACAGGGGTGTCTTTACGACAGCAGACCACCCTAATCCAATTCATCCCAAGGTATTTTCCCTTTCCTTTACTTCAACAGCTCGAGAAGCACGAGCATCAATCAGCCTTGTTATAATATGCAAACAATTTCACAACTTATTGCGATATCTAGCAAATCTGCTAGATGTCGCTACACTGTATTCCCTCAGTGTTTTCGACAGGCAAGCGCTAAGTAAACACAGCTGAACAAATAAAACGTTTGTGAGAATGATGACTTTTTCCCCAATTTGGTTGCGTATGGCATAACCAAGGTAAAAGAAAGAAAGCGTCCTCATGATTGAACTTTCGAAGCTCATTTACGAGGCATCTGTCTACAGCACATTTACTGTTATGTTGTGAAAGTGCAGCCTAAAAGATGCAGCAACACTTAAGTCTTGAAAACCATCGTACAGGATGCAGCCATGAAAACAATCGACAAAACTGCATTGAGAGCAATAACAGTTTTTAACACAAACATTTTGTTAGAATATAACACAGACAAACATTTGAGGAGTCTATATCTAGAAAAGAATAAGATTTAGAAATGGCACCCATAGGGCTGATGTCAAACACACACATACAATCACACAGTATTGAAATACAAGCCCTTAATTGTGCAAGTCATATATATATATATATATATATATATATATATATCAAGAAGCGTTTCTGCGGATCCAGTACTTTGTATGCGTTGAGAAACGACGGACGAACGTGCGAAAATGTTTATTTCTTCCAACGTTTCGGCAGGAGGGCCTGCCTTCGTCAGGGAATACTGACGAAGGCAGGCCCTCCTGCCAAAACGTTGGAAGAAATAAACATTTTCGCACGTTCGTCCGTCGTTTCTCAACGCATATATATATATATATATTATATATATATATATATATATATATATATATATATATATATATATCATTGCACTGGCAACAATGTGCGTTTCAAAATAAGTTTGCTGGAGTGGTGTTCAGGGAAAAAAAGTGTAGCTGGACTGCCAGAATCTTATGAACAACATGAAAAATAAAAAAGAGAATGTAGTGAAAACAGAGGAAGCCATTTCTGCCCACATTTCATGGTGCTTAATTGACACATTTCGCATTTGGATACTTCTAAACGTGATGTTGTTTGTGCTAGTCAGATTTAGGGTGACAAAAGGACATCTCAATTTTCTGGGAAACATCAAACTTTTGCCAAAGTGATATTTTAGTCAGAAATAAGCATGCTAATATTCTTCAAGTCTTCTAGGCTTCACACACAAGCAAGGACATCTGAAATATGACTGAACTTCCAGCTGGTGGGTTCTTCTTCATAACCTACCTCAGCAACAAACTGCCATTCCAACGACATTAAAACCTGAAGCAATTACCAGCCCAATACTTCTTGCAGAGGTTGTAAGCAAGCAGACTAATTAAGGAGAGGGGGGGGGGGGGCAGACAGAGAGAGACAGAGAGAAAGTGGGACATCTCAAATGTGTCATGTAATTTAATTCCAGAGTTCTAACTATACACATATGTGGCAGTTTCGTGAAAGATGCCGAAAGAATGAAAGTGTGTAAGAGGTATGAGCAAAGCCCTCTAATTAAAAACAGAAACATTACAACCTAACACCTGCAAACATTCTATGGCCAGGTACACAGTGCTATCAACTTATCTTAAAACAAGGTCACAAGGTCATCTCTTGAAACTCTCCACCTTTAGCGGAAACATTCAGAGTGATTAAGATGACTAAGATGATTAAGATTAAGATGATACGAGTCCTTTTATCCTTAAACTATAGCTGTTATCTCCAACAGTGGTGAATCAGTGGCTGGGCCAAAAAACATCCTTGATTTTCTGAAGCAGCATAGAACATCATGATTGTGGTTTGCCCATGAAAAAAAAATTTCAATGCATCAGACAATCCATATACAAGCTCCTTGGTATGAACTAGTAACAAGGAGGCACATACATTCCCCTTCGGATAAAAATGGGGGCTGGTGCATTAGCATTATTCAAATTAAGTGTCTAGCTGTTTATCTTACTAAAAAACACCCAAGAAAAATCAGAAAATCTCCAAAGAGCAACGCTGTAGTCAAGGCTAATAAAAAGTCACTAAATTAAATGGCTTTCTTGCTATTTTACCAACACTTATGGGCAGTACAGTAAATGTAGCCAACAGATAAGTGCAGATTTGCTTTCACTTTTCCAACCACACACTGCACTCCCAAAGCATCTGCAACAACCCTGTCAGTTAATTTGAATGAAAAAGGAGTTCAGAGGAAGACTGAGGCTTGAAGTGACCTGCTGATCCAAAAATCGTGGGATCGAATACCAGCTGCGGTGGCTGCATTTCGACGCAGGCGAAATGTTGAGGCCCGTCTATACTGTGCGATGTCGGTGCACGTCACAGAGCACCAGGTAGTGTAAATTTCCGGAGCCCTCCACTGCAGCCTCTCTCTAATCATATCATGTTTTTGGGACATAAAACCCCATAAATCAATCACATGCGAATATCAAGGACAAATGTCTACTTATTACAGTAGAACCTCGTTATAACGAACCTAGACATAACAAACTATTGGATATAACAAAGCAATCACAATTACCCTTAAAATTCCCATATATGACATGATATTGGCTATAACGAACCAATGGTTATAACGAAGTAATTACGGCTCCCCCTTCAACTTCGTTATAACAAGGTTTTACTGTACATACACTTCATCATTATATTTGTGTAGTGGGCTGAGATGACAAAGGAAAGGCCTGGTGGGAACGAAGGAAGAAAAAGAAAAGAATGAGATCGTGCTTTGGTTCTCACATGGAAAGAATATATGGCAGTCCTAACATAAAACTTGTGGGTCCATTCAAAGCAGAAAAATAGGCTACAAAAGAAGGAGTACACAAGACTATTGGCTACGCGACAGATAATGGCGCGATGGAAATGCCAACGTCATCTATTCACAGCGGAGGGATGAAACAAAGTTCGGGAGCCTGTAGTGAGCCAAGATGACAAAGAACAGGTCTAGTGAGAATGGAAGGAAGAAGAATGAGATTATGTTTTTGGTTCTGTGCGCAGTGGTTGTGGAACGTTCCACGTTACAAATTATATTGATGTTCAAGTGTGCAACAGTGTTTTCGTTAAGTTGTTAGCCTGATCATACCCTCACTGTTTTTGTTCAGGTGCCACAGCCTGATCACAAGAACATGTGGGACAGCTGCAGCTCACAGGGTCCTGAACTCCACCTGCACCCTGAACCAATCAATGGACCTTGTGGTCTACCAAGATTTCAATAAATGTTTTATCTCTCTCTCCCCATTAGTGGTTGTTCAATTTGAACTTTGGTAGGTTACGCACAACGAATATCCTAGCAGAAACATTGACTCCGGTCTAACGCTTCCCTTGTTCATCACTATTATTTTATTTTATGTTGTATTATTTTACAAGTCCTCCTCAACACGCTTTTCTGGAAGACAACTCCACCAAAGCATAAAAAAAAATTCACAGCATATCCACGGAGTGAATGATGATGAGTGGGCGAAGCTCGGGAGGTTCATCGTAGATTGTGCCGAGTTCCGGATTAATTTAGTTAACGCGCACGCTACGAATCCTTATGGTTCAACTATGCACAAGTGAAATCTCTCACCGGCACTTCATTGCAAGTGAAGATACAGTGCCTATATATATATATATATATATATATATATATATATATATATATATATATATATATATATATATATATATGGGTGGCCAGTGAACGCTTCTCCAGCGCGAGCAGTCGGTATTTCTCAATCAAGAAACTCGCTAGAAGACGCTGCCTGCGCCAACGTTGTCTCTCGATGGTGAGGGCGCGTTCTCCTTCTTTGCGAGCTGGTAGAGCGTTCATCTAAGAAAGAGCGTTTCCATAGTCAACGCGCGCCTTTCGCTCTCTCTCTCTCTCTCACAAGACAGCAGATGGAAGAGTGAGAGAGCTTGCGCTCCAGGAGGCACGCGCCGAGGGCGAGCGCGAGCCTCCCGGCGTTGCATGGTATTGTGAGTGGTGTAGGTTACATGATAGGACGCGTGACAACCGACCCACAGCTTAAGGAGCTTCGCCCCTAAAACAAAGGTCGTGTTTCTGCATTTAACCAAAAGTGTTTAATGCTGAAAATTGCTTTCAATGGGCTTTCTTCACTACTACTGGCTAACTGTGGGCCAATGTAGGTTCTTCCTACACCTCCACCTCGAGGATTTCAGCACAGTGTGTTTGCTTTTGAATGCAAATGTACTGAAGTGTTCTTGATTCACTCTCCTCCTACCATCTGCTCAGTTTGCTGTCAGTAGAATGCTTCAGAGAGGCAAGATTCAATCTCCATATTAGAAATTTTTCTTCGAGGAAGACAGCCACTCTATATTGAAGACACTGTCATATCTGGCATTTCACATCCCAGGAGGAGCCAGTTTGGCTTTCTCTGATAGAATCAAGCTATTATAGAAGACAATTATTCCACTTCATGAAGCTTCTGTCCCTTTTACGGCAGTTTTTTTTTTTTTTTTTGTTCAATGCCACTAACACTACCATATGCTCGAAGTCAAATGTATCAAGTAAAAAAATTGATGATCGATACCATTTCATTATGTCAATAAACTCAATCTAACACTACTGGCAGTGAATTTCACAAAAGGCAACAAAACGAAGACATCTCGGTTGGCAGCCTCTGGTTTGTGTTCCAAGTAAAGCCTAACCGCAAGCACCACATTTGTTTGATGTTCCAAAAACAATCCTAACTGAACTCAAGGCACAGGCATCGCTACCACAAGGAAATTTCCATTTAAGGCCAACTCCAATTACCCCATTCAGTTAGTGCATGTGCATTCAGCTGCAGAGTCCAGATGACATAGGCATGTTTTTAGCAGTATATTAGTTCGAAACATTGCTTTGGTAATAAGCTTCGATAATGCTCCTGCCTCAAGTATGTTACGTTAACTTACGATACCACTGGGCTTAGTGCACTACGCATATATCACCATCACACCACTTTTACTTTGAGCAATGTGAAATTAGGTTCTAAAATACTACAACCTGTTGCTGTTTTTTAATGACTACAGCAAGAGAATGATCAACACCAGCACCTAAAGGTTATTGGCAAGCAGGATAAGCAAACAAATCAGCACAACACGGCAATACGGCATAGCTGTGCTCTGGACAAATAGTTTGCATTTAACATTTGCATCACACCAATGCAACAATTCATCAACAATGCACAAAATAATCCACTAGCTGCCTTTTCAAAAACAAATCAGAATTTTTACCTCTCACTCAACACGCGCAATCAAACCTTATTATGATGACATTTCATCTGACACACTTCATTATAGCTTCATTATAAACGTATAGTACTCGTAACACTGTATTAGTAAAAGAACTATTCTTCATATATTTCTTTATAAATGATAATTCCTTATATCAGTGTTCACTATATCGAGGTTTGGCAGCATATGTACACACTTACAGTGGTATGTGACTGAATATCAAAAAGAAATACAATGTTACAGATGCTTCTGCTCTCTACTGAATTCAGTACGAACCTACTGCAAAATGTCGATCATACGACCCCACCCATGCAAGCGGACCCCTCCCGCAATCTGACGATCTCGAGTTCTCATGCACCACCAAACAAGCGCCCCCTCCCTCCCACTCGCTGGCAAATCGTCCCTAAGCTACCGTAACCAAAACTGTACTAGAAACATTTATGGTTGCGATCCTGCTTGATCCAAAATCTAATCCAAGAACAGGCCACCTCTACTATCTTGCTACCTTGCAACAATTCCCATTTCGCAGACTTGAGGGCAATTAGAATGAATGCCCTTTCATAATGCTTTTAGTTCCAGTTCACTGCATTATTTTCCGGTGGGGAGAATACGACAAAGGAGTTTTATGGAAACCTGCAAGGTGGAGTAACGCTTATGAATGGGGAAATTAGCAGCCACCCATTTGTAACACAAAGCTACAAGGATGGATTCCAAAGCTACAGGTAAATCCGTGGGCTTCCCTGTAGCTTTGTGCCACAAACGAGTGGATGCTAATTTTACCTTTGATAAATTTTGGGACAGTTCCAAGCGAAAGACCCCTCCCCAACTTTCCCTGCACAATCCTCACATTGAGGGGGGCGCTTGCTTGGCATGTTACGGTATGTATCTTGGATGTTTAAGCAGATGACTGTTCGAACGACATTCTCAACTATCGTACTGATGCCTTCAACACCAAGACAAAATTTTTATGCATGTGCTCCCCAACTCACCCAACCGTGCTTCCTGTGTGCCTGTGAGTCAAACATTTCAAACATACATACAGTGCAAGTGCACATTTTTCTGCAGATGCCTCCACTATGCACTGCCCTGGATGTGTGCACGCCACAAGTAGACTCTGCACTTCAGTGTTGAGTCTACTTGTCTACTTGTATGCAAGTATGCATACAAGCCTCAGCAGTATGATTTTTCCATAACAAAACTTTACATGCGGAGCAACGATTTCGTAACAGTCGACAAAGCAAACTCCACGGGAACATGCACTGCTGTGTCCACACGATGCCTCAGTGCTGCCTTGAAGCAACAGTGAAACTGTTACACTGAAAGTGTGGATAAACATACTTCGTTTTACCGAGACTAAATATACACACGTCTCTATAGACACAAGGTTATGTACAGAAAAACAACACATTACAGTGACAACGCTAAAGTTGGTTACATCATGGTATAACTGTTCCTGCAATGTTAAAAATGATGCAACTTTTTGTTTTTCTCGTAACCACACAAAATGACCAGCAACAAGGGAGTTAAAAAAGGTTCTACATCACAGCATAATGCATCTGCACCAGTAAAATTTCTCACAAATATGAAAATGAACATGCAGTAAGGGAGATAATTCCACACACACATAGAAACTGGATGCTCAAAGTTGGGCATGCACTGCACAACCAGCATTATACAAAGGAAGCATGAAGAACTGGCCCTGAGAGCACCTTGTAAATGTGTTTAGTAAATGGAAAAGCAGTGTGTCAACTGTGAGTACTACACGTCGAAGACCTAAAGTCTGTGTTCAAACCTGAGCAAGCAACTCAACCGAGGGCTTTTCCACTGAAGCTAAAAACTCACTCACACGCTTAACATTCGCATTTTGTGCACCTGCAGCTGCCTTGACAACACACTTTCACACCAGCACAGGCTCCTTAAAAGCATCAAACTTTATAACATTGTGCGTATCAGCTTAGTTATGTGTTATAAACATAAGGCATTATGCAAACCAGCAGTGTTTTAAAACAACACACTTACATCGCATCACAGCACAAGATGTAGCCCAAACTGTGGCTTTGGGTATTACAGGTCCTACACTCAAGTTTTCCACACAGTTAAACATGTATCAGTGCATCTGATTGGTTAGCTGGGCTAGCTGGTGATTGAAACCAACTAGCCCAGCGACGCACTATGCTAAGCTGCACCAAGTAGCCCAAAGAGTGGCTTTGGTTATTTGGATTCTTTCATCCAAGTTTTTCACCCAGTTAAAAACATTTACCAATACCTTCTTCTACACATGGGTTACCTGCATTGGTTAGTTAGCACTAGAAAAAAAATTGCATCTTTCGTATACGCCTTTGGAAACTTGGACAGCAAAACGAACACATCAAGCAAGAGCTGGAGCAAAATCACGAGTCAACTTCGAACCACCGCATCTCGCATTTGTTCACCTCCCTCTCATGAATAAGTTTTTCTCCTGGTGAACAGTTTCTTAAATACATTTCGAAGCCTGAGAACTCTGCGCAAGAGCCGTCATGGCGTGTATGCGGCAGTGTCTTCACGATGTCTTCTTTCGTTCTTGCTTGATGCAGCAAGCTTCGTGACCAGCCCAATAGAGGCCCGTCACCGTTACCAACGGTGCACATGAAACAACAAAAACATCACATCTGCTCTTCGGCTCGCTCTCCGAAACGTAGTGTACCGCGGGAAACAGAAAACTGTGAAGCCACGCAGCACACTGCATGGTGGGATGATGACCAGGGTAAGAGGAACATGCTGGTACTAACTCCCAACAACAAAATTTCGCATGCGAGCAAACCAAAAAGCGGGCAAAATTCGTGTCACTTTGGAAGGCCGGACACGTGGAACACTCATATGACGTCCCTCTTGGATGTGATGAAGTGCAGAGAGCTCGAGACCACCTCGGAAGTGCCATCGATGTCCTCCTGCCTGTTGACAAGGTCTTTCTGTGGATGTAAAAACAGGACAAGTGTTTAAATTAAATTTGCCTCAATTCACTGTGCCTTTCAATGCAGCATCAAGCAGACAGACTATACCTGCAGAAGCAATGGAGCTTCTATGTCGGCCAGCAAAGCACAGTTCAAAATGCACAAGGCGTGCACGCTGAAGTATCGAATGCTATGCGACGTGCCTACAGAATTTTATTTCATGGTAAATAGCTACTCTCACCAATACCCTGTCAAAGAGCAAACCAGTGTCAGGAAGAATATTCTTGCCCTTTAGAATTTCTTTTCCCTTGGCTTGAACTACAACGCTCTACTTTGTGAATCAGCCAATATGTAAGCGAGAACAGACATTGAGCTGTGTCAGCGCTGTCTGCAACCCATGTTTCTCAAAGAAGAAAGACTTTTGCATGAAGGCAGACTTGACATATTAAGGCTGTAGCCAATGCTCTTGACGATGAGATGCCTTTGTCCCTCTGACCTGACCAATGACCACTTGTCAAAAAAATGGCTCCAGCCTTGGGCATCCTGTTATTGTGCTTGTTAAAAGCCCCACCGCAGTGGCCTAGTGGCTATGACACTTGGCTGCAGATGTGAAGGTCACGGGATCGAATCCCGGCTGTGGTGGCTGCAATGCATTTCGATGGAGATGAAATGTTGAGACCCGTGTACAGTGTGATGTCAGTGCATGTAAAAGAACCCCAGCTGGTTGAAACTTCCGAAGCCCTCCACTACAGTGTTTCTCATGTAAAGGATGTAAAGCCCCAGACATCAATCAATGTGCTAATTAAAAGGACTTCAAATTTCCATTTGTTTAGACAACATGACACCAGAAGAGCACTGCTGGTTGGAGTTGAACCTGCATCTTTCACAGTGCAGGTGTGATGCTCTACCACTCACATGCCATGGCAGCCACCCTACCATGCACTTTCTCGAGCAAAGGCAGAGTCATATTTCTGGCTGCTGCAATTGCTTCAAGCACCACTATCAGAAAGCATGACTTTGGTACGAGTGAAAGCTCATTAACTTGAACCTCATTCATTCAAATTTTTCAATAATTCAAACAAAGTGGTGTAGTCCAACCAAGCCCGTTAATTCACATGCAAACTGGATCCACCATGGATAATTTTAACTATGCGCTGCCATGCTGGTACTTTCCCTGCTAAGCGACAGGTGGCGTGACTTGATAGCTGGTATTATCAAATCTCAAAGGCTATGCTTTGCGGTTGAGTATACGACATGGCTGCCATGTAGGTGTGCATTCATTTTTCGAAATGGCTATATGCACTGACATCGCCTTTGATAGTCCATTGTGGTAATAGCGGCAAATGCGCACACACGCTCACATTAGTACATTCACTGCATTTTTTGTCGCATGTTCACCAATCTCCAGCATTTCTTTCTTAATTAAAAATGCAGCAGTCACGTGATTACGAGAAGTTACATAACAATGTGATTGCTAAAACCAATAAAGCAGCATAATTTTCTCCAAGCTTACACCAAGACGTGGTTCTGTTTTGCTGCTGCATGATAAGCACACAAAAATCGCTGTTGTCAGCAGTGGAAAAATGCCTGCTTGTTCTTCCATGTTCATTTGTGCCCGCTACCCATCTCAACTGCATGAAAAGCTTTTCTACGAGAATTCAGTGTGCTCCAGTGCAAGCTGCATTAAAGCTCACCTCATGGAACAAAAGCACATATGAAAGCTTTAGCATCAACAGCCTGCGTCCAGCCAATGCACTGGTAGCCACTGTAGCATTGATTCAGCACACATAAATGCTCATGGTGAGGTTGGCAGAAAGATTAACTTTGAAACCATTGGCATTAAACAGTAACAGTATATCTGTATGCTGCATAAATGAAACTGCACTAATTCATTGCAAACATTGGAATGCTGACACATTGGATGAACTCGCATGAAACAGGCAGCTATGATTTCGTGACAGTGATACATGTACTCTTTAAGCGATTAGCAATGTTCTAAAGTGTAGTGTGGTCAGCGATGGTCAGTTTCACGCCAGCGTGCAGGCAGAAGTTGAAGCACCTTTCACTTTGTGAAAGACTACCGTGGCCACCTGGCATTGGATCAAGATAAAAAGTGCCCTTCTTCTGGCACGAGCATCTCATAAACAAGATAAGAAGACTAAAAAAAAGATAAGAACAGCGACTTCCACCTTGCCAGAACTTCTTTTCCCTCTTTCTTTCCCAATATGCGGAGCCACTTGAATGGCTGATGTGCTGCCGAGTTGTGTTCCTATCGCAAGAACTTGCTTAACATGTCTGTTATTACATAGCTCAAGCCGTGATCATGACCTCTTTTCGACATACAAAAAGGAAGTAAACACTGGTGATCTTGCTTTTAAATACAAAGTGACTGTTCCACAGGTGCTGCCACACCAAAATGACATCGTATGCTCCCCTTAGTTCACCACTTTCATTAGTTAGAACTTTATTTCGAACTCAGCAGGCATCCTTGTGGAATTCGAAGTAACAAGCTTTTACTGATTCGGCTCCCGTCACACTGAAGAAGTCTTCACAAAGAGTGGTACATGGACTTGTGTACACACTCCTAGCCTAGGAATAGTGTTACCCAAGCCAGCAGCATAGTGTAAGCAAAAAGGCGCACATGTGAACGTGTAGCATGAATATTGAAAGGAGTATATCAGTGGTGAGCTGGCACCTTCATCCACTTTTCCGAGTTAGGTTCAGGAGTATTGCAGGCCAAAACTGCAATATGACCACAAGGCACACCATAGGAGTGTACTCTCTATTAATCTCAACCATCTGGAGCCGTTTTAATGTGTGCCCAAATTTAAGCAGATAGCTGTTTTTGCACTTGGCCCCCATTGAAATAGCCCCGTGGCCGGGTAACCAACATCCGACCTAGAGCAGCATTTTAGGTGCCAAGCCCTCGTGAAGGCCTCATCCACTGCAACAACAGAGCCTGCTTCATTACCATGAAGGCTTATCAGCAAGCTCACCTGGATGCCGCCGAAGAGGATCAGCTCCCCGCGACCCAGCACCAGTGAGTACAGGATCACTTCTTCAACCGTGGCCGACGTGCTGGCTGCGGCTGCTTGTGGCAGCAGTGGCAACCATGATGCCGTGCCTGCCTCGGCCACTTGGCTGACGTCCAGCACATAGAGCCGCATGGGGCACACGGGTACAGATGGCCGCCTCCGCACGGGCGCAGATGATGCCCTGCGGAGAAGGAGGTTGTTCTCGCTTGTGCCTGTGTTTGCAGTGCACGCGTTGCTTTCTTCCACAGTGAACTCGTGTCAACTAGCTCAACATTCTGTAATTCTAAGCTCCATTTTATTAACTAAGCAGCTTGCACCAGTGGTGAACAAGTTATTGTATTTACACAATTCTAACGCACACCTTTTCTTTCGATAAAATGAGCCCGAAAATTGCCTGCACATTAGAATCAAGTACCAAACCGGAACTATGTTTACAGCGTTCACAAAAGCCTCCCATCAGAGGAGTCAGATGCAGTGTCATCGCCATTGCAAAATGGGGGCGTCCATGGCGGCGGAGTGCATTTTGCTGCGAGCTCACGATGGTTGGTTTTGTGCTCGACCGCAATCGGTTTACGCTGTATTTGTTTCGAACTGAGCACAAATGGTAGCACGCCAGTGTTATCATAAAGCTCATTTATAAGAAAAAATTACATTCTGCAGGTTCGCGTCGCTTTGCTTGTTCAAGGCCCGTGATCGTGAGTAATGCCTGTGTCAGACAGTCACCGTTCATCATGATCAACGCCGATCCACATTCTTTCTTGATTGCGATCAATGGCGGTCGCAGCTACACAGTCCAAACTGATCCGGGTCTAAATAGCTGCTGAGGTCAGCCAAAGAGCAATCTGGGAGGCAGATAATGATGCGATGCACAGATTTCAATTAAAGGTGTCTGTGTGGTACTGGTATAAGTAAACAATGGGAGCACTACAATATCCAGCTGCATGTCGACAGGGAAAAGCTTTTACGGGCCAAAAACAGGAAAATCACTGGACGTCAAAGACAAGCTTGCACACATTATTTAGCAACACCCAGTAGGTCAAGTATGTCAGACTAATGAGGGGTGCAATTGACACATGTGCGTAAGTGATCCCAAAGCCATAAAAATAGATTGCAACAAAAAAAAGGAACTGCTGGGAGAATAAGTCACTTATTCTCACAGAATAAGAAACTTATTTAGGCAAGCAATACCGTATAAACCGGACTATAGGTCGAGTGGGAATATAGGTCGACCCCCCAAGTTTAGGTGACCAAAAAAGAAAAAAAAAAAAGAAAACAACCCAAGATTGCTGAAACACATTTATTTGCGAATAGGGCGCACCGCCCACCCGTCATCGGAGCTCCCTTCAACCACCATCGCAGCTGTTCCTAATCGTCAGACGAAGCATCAGTCTTCTGAAGACGAGAGTTTGTCGCTGGCCGCCTCCCACAGTGCAGTCGTCTTCCATGCCATCCAGCGAGTTGCTGATGCAACATTTCTTAAAAGCATTTTCCACCGTGGAATCTGGCAAGGAACGCCAGGCGGAAAGCACCCAGCCGCAGACAGTCGCAAGCGAAGGCCTCTGTAGGCAGCCCGTCGGCGTCTTCAGGTTGTCACCAGATATATACTCCTGTTACCCCAGCCACACACTGTCCTTGAACGGCTTGTTCAGCACAACGTCAAGCAGCTGGAGGGTGGACGTCATACCACCTGGTATGACGACGAGGTCCGTTTTTCCATCGCCGAGTGCGCGTTTCACAGCGTCGGTCAGGTGACCACGAAACGCATCTAACACAAGCATGCTGCGAGGACGCAGCAACTTTTGGCAGATGGATGTGCGCCGGCGGAGAGAAAATCCTTTGCGTCTCATGAATCGACGCACCCACGAGTTTGGTGCACAGAACTGTTCTCTTGTGAGCCCAGCTTCTCGAGCGAGCTCCACGGCTTTGTTGCGAACGGTATCCACGGTCACTGGCAGCAAGCGCGCACGAACTTCCCGCACAAAGTCTGCGAGCGTATCCTCCAGCTGTGGATGAACCGCACTTCGCTCACGAAACGACGTTTTCCGAGGGTTGCACTTCTGCAGCTTCCCTTTCTGTTCACGCTTTTTTCCTAAACGCCAAAGCGGCGCTGAGCGGCCATGTTGCCGTTCGCTTCAGCGAACTCAACAACATTTAGTTTAAATGCAGCTGAGAACTGCCTCCTTTGCCGCTGCTCATATTCAATGAACGAAAAAAGAAAGAACACTAAAAATCATACGCAACGTCAATCGGAGCCGAACAGATCGGAAGCACAGCGCGAACACAAAGAAAACAGGGAGACTAAAAAAAAAAGCCTGTTATTGGATTTGGATGTGGATACTGCCGTGTGTCTTTTGACACTCCTGCACGCCACATGTCGCCAGACAGCGACGCACTGTCGGCTAAACACCGCTATATAAGATGAGGGGTGACTTTAGCTCTTTGTTTTTTTGAAAATATCTCGACTTATATTCCGGTTTATACGGTACTTGAATCTTTCTCCAGATTGCCAACACAAGGACACACAAAAGTTTCTTTCCTAAAACAATACATTAAGGTGCATTTATTTCTGAACCTGTGAAAAGTTGGTGCGCACTAGATTTGAGGGCGCGTTAGATTTGGGCAAATACAGTATGCTCTGTTCAACGCTAAAATATTACAGTATGAGCCAAAACTGGGGCCTTGTGTGTAGGAACTGTGATACAATTAAGAGATACATCAAAGTGAGGGACCCAGGATTAACTTTGACTGCAAAAGGTTAACGTGTAATAAACCTAAGTACAGTAGACTCTGAAAAATTTCAAGGACCATCAGAAACTCATGTGTCTTATAAGAAATGCCCCCCACTGCTAAACTAAACTAGCTCTAACATGGTCACAACAATAACCCCTCACAACAATAACTTAAGTTCTAGTTTGTCAACAGAACTCACCCGGACATGGGCTTCAAGCACTGAAATGCATCACTTCTGAAGCGTTGGCCGCGATGCCTAACAACGTTATTGAAAAATCGCAAACAGTGAGTTACGAATATGTTCAACATAAAAATAAACAAACAAATGCTTTTTATTCACATTTAGCTCAAGCTCTTAGAACTGATTTCTTCCACCACTTGCTTGCCTATGATAGCTTTATTCTCATGGTCTCCTTGCACGGCCCCTTGTTCTTGCAATGTCCACCTACCTTGCGGCACACGCAACTGCATCCACAATCTTAATCTTCCTGCTCAATAAATTTTCTTCCTTTTTTTTTTTTTTTTAATCATCATCTCAGAAGCTGCGGTATGGGACCACTTGACTAGCACAGGGACACATTGAGAAAATGCCTCCACGCTGTGTGCCTTCGGAACAGCTTGGCTTGAAATACAGTCCGTTATATCCGAAAGTCTGTTGTGCATGGATCTAGTGTAACGAGTGTAGACTGTATAGCTACTGAGTCACCATGATGGGATGCCCAAAATGATGTAAGGCTTTCTGAGCAATATATGAGGGTTCATGTGCACTATGGTTTTATACAGGAGTAACACTTATTTACCTTAGCTGCCGTAACACTTAGCATTTACCGTAACACTTAGCTACTTGCCCACTTATCAGGCATTGAAAACTAAATGCACTCACCCTCCTGCTCTAAGGGCCTTGAGCCTCTGCTCCATGCGGTCGAGCAACTCCAACTGCCTCTGCCGATTGTGCCGGGCATTGGGGCGTACTGATGGGCGAGCACTGCCCACTGTGGACATGGCAGTCTTCTTTGAGGACAACCTCCGTGAGGCGTCGTCACTCGTTTCATCTTCTTCATCACAACTCGAACTGCTGGCAGTAGATGAACCTGCATGCAGGATGCGTAAACACATTTTTCCAATGCAAGATATATCTACATTGCAAATCCACTGAGGGAAGGGAAAGAAACCAGAGATGCACAAGAGAAGACACAAAACACATGACAGTTTTAACAGCTTTACACACAGATTCTTTACACATTTCACTCCAACTTACTATGCTGATTTCCACTAAACCATATCAAGACACATAAAATCAGTTGCAATCAAGACTATTTTTCACTTCAAATGCCTTGTGATGGTGGCCAATAGGTCTTTTTTAAAAGAGGTAGTTCTCAAACAGTTCTAAAACAGTGCGCCGACAGGGTCAGCATTGCTTCATGAAAAGAAAAACTGTTCCCGCAGGTCCGCAGACCACTCTAATCTTGTGCCATCTCACACCGCTAACAGTGTTGAATGGCTTACTGTTCCTGAAAACTAGACAAGCAAGACGAGCTGGTCACAGTCACTAAGAAAAACGGTTACAGCGCTGAGAAAAACAAAAAACACGGACACAAAATGCACCAGAACAAGGATCAGCAAAACAACATTTGTAAACATCTTATAGAATTAAAAATGACTAACGCACAATGGGATGCACAAGCTACCGTTGCTAAAATCTGGACAAGTTGATTACGGGCATCATGAAATAATGTGACTGCATCACCAGGAGAGATGAAACACAATATGAAATGCGCAGAATGGATACTAGACATAAAAGGCTACACTTCAGGACACAAGGGGTCAGGATATATACGAGCTTTTGCTTGTGAAAGATGCCAGCTAATAAAACCATACGTTCACTGACACGGACACCAGTACCAACTGTGACTTCATCTTCCCAGTTCTGAGATTACCTAAAACCATACCAGAAATGCCTTTCACCATTGCCTCGCTTACTTATCCTGAACGTTCAGCACATCAGCTTACATATTTACTGGTCTAAATGATTGGGTAGATGAATATATACAATGATGACGAACACAGGACAGACACTGACCGGGAAGAGCGAAATCTGGTGGGCTCTGCTGTGATGTGGAGGGCTGGCTAGGAGAAGTTGAGGTAGATGGTGAGGAAGATGCTGAAGGTGCTGACTCAAGAGGCCTCTTTAGAACACCCCGAGTACCGTTGACACATGCGTCCCTCTGATTATCACTCAGCTGAGGCCTGGAAGCATAAAAAGGCAAATGATATATGCCATGTTGTCAACCAAAGGTCCCAAATGTTGCTACGACAAGTAATGGAATACATGAAAATGTTGGCATAGATAATTCTAAGCAAGTTTCCTTATGTTCTTGCATAAGGAAGTAAATAATTAAATGAAGGCTGAAAGATACACACTGAAAAAACTTCAAAGGCATTAAGTGTATACAGGGCCAGCTTTATGAATGGGCAACATAAGCGTGGCTTCTATATGGGGCACCACCAACTCTGGAATTTTCTTTTTAGCTGGTCTGATTAAGATGAATATTATGATTAACATGGCACATGCTATCCCCATCTGTGTAGTATATTTAATGCAGTTTTTAGATACAAAATATTCATTTTGTGTTACTACTAACATGTTTATTAACCAAGCAAGCTTGTGCCTAGTATTGATACGGGAACACGAAAAGGTGCGCTCGCACAAGGCACCTTATCAAGCTAGGGTTGCCCTAAGAGTACACGACCATCCATAAATAAAATATCTGGACACAGGAATATGCACCAGAATTTGGACGATCCTTTTTAGCCAGATCTCTTAGACTGTCTTACCTATTAAGTTACATGCTCAAATATGCGATGCAGTGGATGCATGGACATCAGTGATGCCTAATGCTTTTAGATGAAAAGTAAAGAAACCAGTGGTCACAGATTTGGCAGCTATGCATAATTTGTTTTAGTATTACTGTGAGCACTGTTACACTTTTGCACTGATATTACATTCCTTACAAATAATGTGAATGATGGTTTAGCTATAGCTCTCCCTTTAATTTTACATTCAAGAGAAACTCCATACAATAGTGATAAAGACTCACATTGTGCCAAAGAAACTGACAATGTCATGTGGTTGCAATGATAAAAAATTCAGCAGTCAAGAGATGAAAATGGAACCTTTTATTGGGTGAACTTGTGCCCAGCCAAACAACACACCCCCAGCAAGCAATAGCAGCAAGCACCATCATCAATCCTTGAAATGTGTCTAATCGGCAGAAAGCATTGACTTTTAAGCATGTGTCAGTGTACCCGCCAGCATTATCACTGGTAGTTGTGTAAATTCTAGAATGTACTCAACTACTTATGTCACGCATGCAATTTGGTTATAATCGACTTAAACACATCAAAATCTTCTGATACATTCAGGCGTGTTTTGCATCAAGCTTTAACATGTGTAACAGCTGTTAGACCAAATACTTCAGACTTTGTTGCAATGGAAACACATACAACAGAAAGGCAATCTACTATAACAGTCGCTTGAATTTCAAATGCCATAGGGGCTTTGTTCAATGTTCAATTAACAGAGTTTTTAATGTTTAACACTTTCTATCACTGCTTAGAAGACCTTTACCTTCTAACAAAGAAATGTAGCGCTGTCAGTTTCACACTACCTATTAAACCGCAATGTGGCAATTATTTATCCCATCGAACTAGTTCTGCTGCATTATATTAAGCCCAAGCTACCCACACTATTACTTTCAGCTTTTTTAACAAAGAACTTTCGAATTTTGATCAAGGAACTTGTCAGTGACAATGTGACTGTGTTTGTGCCAGCAAATAACTTTTTATCGCCTAAAACTTGGACAACTGAAGATCAAGCCCCCTGATATTTTTCTTTTTACCTTTTTCAACTGCAGCAAATGACACTACAATGAGTACTTCAATGCAAATTCTAGTTACACTGATAAAAGATACCTCTCTACAGGCAGAAGTAATAAAATATTAATAACAATGAAGAAGAAATCAGCTTTGAGGTACTCCTACCTGGCTGGCTGTTCAGGATTTGGAGGCACCCACACGCGGTGCGTTTGCCGCACTCGCATCAATCCAGTCGGGTGCAGCCCAGAGGGCGAAGCAAATGCTCGCTGTGATTTGCTTAGAACTACTACTCGGTCACCGACCTGCAAGAAGAGGCAGTCTGAATTGTAAGAACAGTCATTAAATGAGCTTTGCAACCCTTCCTGAATGCTGTAAATAAATCTGCATATGTACATGGCAAGTGAATGGCAAATCAATTCTGTGGATTTACCCTATGCATGTCCAGGGCAATTACAATGCCAAGTGCTAGGCTACTGGTTAGCACAACTGGTAGAGTGGCAGCCACGAACAGGCACTGGTCATGAGTTCGATCCTCGGACCAGAAACGAATTTTTCATCAACTATAAAACTTTCATTCCTGAGAAATCTGTACAAATTTGATTTCAGCTTTGGGCTGCTAACAGGTGGATGCCAATTTAACAATGCGGTAAGACAACATTCACATGTTCTTCAGTTATGTTCACAATGCAAAATCAAATGACACACAAATGTAGTGAAGTTACTTGTATAATGGAAATGTAAAGAACTCTAACTGCTGTTGTCAGACAAGCAGGTTTCTTGCTTCGTGTTAGTTGCACGTTATAGTAATAACATGACACAAGTAGAGAACACAGACGTGTACCTCACCTTAGTACACGTGGAAGGGCTAACAAGTGAAAAACTAAAACAATAACAATGTCCGAAACATGTAGACAGAAAGAACACTCCCATCCAACGTCATTGAAATGTATTTCCAGTGGTAGTGTGCACTAATTCATATTTTGTAATAGTTTCCAAACAGAACTTGCTATTTGATCCGATTTGCACCTTGCTTCTACTCTTCAAACTATTCAAAGTTTGTAATTAAGGAGACAAAATGTGCTATGCCTCATGACAGAGTGACCCGTTCCTGCATGTAGTATGCTTCCCCACATAACGACTGTGTACTGCGGCGAATTTCACACTTGCACACTGAGGTGAAGCTAACACTTGTTTACTGCCCATTCCCACATCCAGCATGCTTTGCCACACAATAGTGGTGTACTGAGGCAACGTTCACACTAGCACGCTGTGGTGAACCTAGTACTTCTGTAGTTCAGTGAAGTTATATCATGCATCTGCACAGTTCTCTACTGGACTGTTCTTTCTTTTCTAGGAACACTGTGGGAGTACATCAGCTGTGCGATTCATTTGCTTTTCTTTTATTGTGCATGTTTAGCAGTACATTTTCTGTGTAAGTTAACACAGAATTATTCAAGAAGTTATTAAAATACTATGAAAAAATATTTGATTTGATTTGCACTCAAACATTAACATTTGAATTCACTTCGCACTGAGAACTCTGCTATTCACACAGCTCTAGTTTCTAGCCTTGGGTGCTTTTATCCTCATAATGAGCTCACTAACACTTATAAAGTGGAATAAACTAATCTAACAAAGAGGAACTTACAGTTACCTCTGCATCCGTTTGATTTAGCACTGGAAACACGAATAAAGAATTTAGCAGGAAACTAGCCCTGTCTAAAAGCATTACGGTCAAATGTTGTTATAACAAATTCAATATGACATGGAAATGGCTCCGTTATATCCACACTAGAAGAGAAGCTCAGGGGAAGATGGAGGCTTGCATCAATGAACAGGGAGCTAAAAACGATGGAGACCAAGGAATGTCGCTGGGGCCAACGTTTCGATAAGTGGACTTGTCTTCGTTAAATGAGCAAGTGGACTTGTCTTCATTGCCGTCCTGATGAAGACAAGTCCACTTGTTGAAATGTTGGCTCCAGAGACATTACTTATTAGCAATCCTTTTTAATTATCTGTTCATCCATTATATCCAATATTTCTGAGAAATCCGTATGGATTTCCTTGTAGCCTTGTGCTACAAAACGGGTGGATGCTAATTTTCCCTTTTATATCCAATATTTCGTTACAAGTGTACAGCAGCCTCCACTGTTAAAGGGTACACCAGAGTTCATCACGCCTACTTGGCACCACGTGCTGGCCAGCGGCTGCAATGAGTATCACACAGACGTATTAAGCACTATGGCCACCCTTTTATCATCTGGTACTGTCTGCAACAGGTGATGAAAAAGCAGTGCACACGTTCGCAGCCAATGTTCATAATGCTGTAAAGCAAACAGCCTTTGTTGTTCATATTTAAAAGTGGGCACTTTTCTTCCAGCCGAAAGCAAAAAAACTACACTAATATAAATCATGACATTCCTACCGGAACGACATCATTTGTGTTTGTTTAAAACCAAAAGCTCTATACACTTCTGCAAGCAGCTAATTTCCAGCATTCATTTGTGGTGCTCAATGCCAGCTTTACACGCTTTAGAGATAGCTATTATTCTACCGAGTGTTCTCCTTTAACATTTTAGTAAGCTCGTTCAATGCACTTATGGTTAACGTGCAATGCAGTTTGCAAGTGTGGGTGGATAGCCAAGTGTTAAAACACTTGACTTCAACGTATGTGGCTATAGGTTAGAAACCCACCACTTGCAACAAGATTTTATTTAGTGTAATACAGTTATTCGTTTATAGCAATTCATCTTTCCTGCCATTAATGGTCATGTTCCTACATGCTTTAAATACGCAGCAGTCATTGGCTGGGTTTCATCTGACGTCACCCAACTAATGGTAATGTGGATAATTGAAGTGACACGGTATACAGGATTCCCACATCATTTCTGACCTTGCATGCAGGATGAAACGAGAGCTGTGGTGCCGCGTGCTCCTTATTTGTCACTGTGACTTCTTTCCAGCTCCATGGCTTTTCAGGATCATCGAAAATTTCCAACAGCCAAACATCATTCAAAAGCTGCAAGTGAAGATACAAGGCAAAAAAGGAAAAAATATCTGCAATCAAAAGCAATTTTACTGCAGTCACAAACAATGTACAGACATAACAAAATCTTTAAGTACAGAACACACGTATTTATTAGTAGGTGTAAGAGAGAAACTAATACACTCAAACCTCATTATAATGAATCTGGAGGGAGACCTGGAATTACTTTCCGATTGATGTCCATTGTTGCCCTAAACTGCAATATTTGCCATTTGGGTGCAAATATTTTAACAAGGCAAACAAGAAGATGGCGCTGTGGCCCTCAGCGATGCTACATAGTGCTACACATGCAGTGAAGTTTTATAAAAGCAGTAAAAAGAAAGAAAAACATCTACACCGTAAGTACTGTGCAAGTGAGTAGCCAGCACAACAGGCTGTGTTCTGTTCCAGTGAGATTGTCTTTCACTGCCATTTAGCATGCGGCTCGTCCACATTGCTGCGAAACTGGAAAAATGGTGATATTGTCGAACAGTCAACAGCAAAATTACATTCATCATGAACTAGCAGCACAACGCTGACTACCCAGTATGCCATCTTTGCCGCTACGATGCACACGGTAAATAGGCCAACAAACGTCGCTGTACTGCCCTGGCTTTGCTATCAGCAGCCCTCGCTAAGTCACCGATGCACTCACGGAGCCCATGCCTAGCAGCATCAGCATTTGGTAGCGTTCACAGGCAGCTTTAAGGAGAGATACATATAGATGTACTAATCATTTCTCATGACTGCACACAAGCAATGGCGCACCATCACCATTCTCCCTCGTATCTCTACTGCTGGCTATCTCACTGCGCAGTCGGCTTTGCCACAATGCAACCTCGAAGCTCACACTTAAGCCACACTTCACTGCGGCAGCTCGAGAAGCACGATACAGCGAGAAAAAAAAAAGAAAAAAGGAAGCGCAGGTGGTGCAATAGCACAGAGGAAGGCAGCAGAGTGTGGCAGTTTCATCAAGACGCAGGAGTTCTGAACCACTGTGCTGTACAGCTGGAAAGTTATATTTTCGGTGTAAGCATGTGCTGATTTTTGGTTTTGGAGATGATTTCAATTTGTTATATTCTTTAAAGGTGAATATTACTTTGTTAAAACGAGGTTTCAAATACTTGTATGTTCATGGGGATTTCAAAGGGAATTTTATTTACTTTGCTACATCCATCATTTCGTTTTATGCAGTTACATTATAGCAAGGTGAGCAAGTAACTGCAGCAGTACTTTTTATTCTTTTCTAAACTAGCCCTGACAAAGACAAGTTGAAAATGTTCACTTAGGCTAGATTTTTTGTCTGTCTACTTCCAATCACTTCAGGCTGCCATCTTCCCCTGAGTTCTATTGCATTTGCATGAGAGGAAAAGCACCATGCACAGCATATATTTATTTCGAAGTCATGTTTAATTTGTTTTATTTATGTTATTCATTATGTATATATTGGGCAACATTCAGGCAATTCAGCACAAAAATCTAGCTAGGCAAAAGAGCTCTCAGGAAACAAACACTATACGCTAGAACATCAGCAAACAAACAAAAAAAAAAGCATACTAAGGTAATATAGTGAAACCTCATTGATACGACTTAATACATCTTTGGCAAAACAATGTTACAGCAAATACTGTTTTTTCACACCATCCAGCACACCATAGGCATAATGTATTTTCACACGGTTGGTACAATTTTCGAAAGATACGAATTCTTTTCCGATTTCTGTGAACATTGTATCGATGAGGTTCCACCGTAAATAGAGATGCACTAGCTGCTCAGAATGATTCCGATAATAATGAGCACAACACTGCTTGCATACCATGTTGGGACCACCACAGCCTCCAACCACAAGAATGTGTTTTTCATCCAAGGTAATCTGTAACAAAAAATTGCAAGGACAATCTTGCTTTACAAGTACAAAGCCTTTTGCTACTCCTGTGTAATCTACTTCAAGCGGCAATAATCAACGCTTTCTTTAACAGGCCATCCATTATACACCAACGGAGGCCAAAAAGATTGATGGATAAAGGCTTTTTCCAGCTATGCCCAGCCCAAACACAAATACACTGTATCCCTGCATATTTCCAAGCCTTCACACTTCAGTGCTCTTCAATTTATTTGCTGAAAGTCAAGCTAATAAAATTGTGCGCCTTGGCGAAATAGTAATGTGAAGGCTTATTTGTATACTAAACTACTACCTGCAGCTTTACAATATGTGACCATGCAAGTTTCTTTTTCAACCATTTTTGCATTGCACTAAAACAAAGGAACACTTGCATTAACACAGTCAAATGTGTATCAACTTCGGGCTACAGTGCACTTAAATCTGTCTTTATGTGTATCTTTTACAGCGACACAATGTCACCTTTATTTTTACCGCTATCAGATATGTTATGTGTGTTGCATCTACAATATGGCCTATCGCACTAGGTCTGCCTACCCTATCACAAGCACCCTTCACTTAGTTGTGGCAGCTCACGTATGTGAGCGCTTTACTGCAGAGTAAAGTCTTTGTTGCTATTATTATTATTCATATACTGAAATAAATACAGAGATGTGGAGGCTCGATAACCTATACCAACATGTGCAATGCGAAATCACAGAATGCTCATGGCACCCAATCAAATAAAATGGAAACAAATGAGAGTCCAAAACAAAAATGATGATAATTTAGGAAACTTGAATGACATACCTCAAAGCTTTTTTCCATATTGAGAAATGAATAAAGGGCACAGGACTCAATAATGCGACCACAAGCTGGCAGTGCTGTGGCAACAGCTTCTGCTTAGCGTAGTCACTAGAGTTATTCAAGAGGCCCCCCCTCTCACTCCTTTGTCACCAGAAGAGCAAATCACTCCAACAGTCAAGACAGAATTCTTTTTTTTTTTTTTGGAATTCATAATTTCCCATCTACAGATGCAAATGCACCTCTCCGCAAGCTTCTTCGAAACAGTGCAACAACAGCAAAAAATAAGAGCAACATTACGAACTTGTGAATGGCCATAACGAGGCCACGGCTTTGGTGTAGTAGTGGTCTGCTTGCTCCACACGTAACTCCGTAGATCTAGGACCCAGATATCATTGGAACTGCAAGCACAACCACAGAACAGGTCACAGCGTCACTGGTAGAGCCAGGAGGAGAAGGGGGTTCCAGCCCGTCCCCCCGAAATATTTACAGCTTGCATGTATAGTATACATACACGTACATGCAATCACACGCAAATGGGGATGAATACCCTATGGTCTGGAACAAAATCCTTTCTATGCCTTTGAGCAGCGGTCGCTCAAAACACTGCCTGCCACCTTGCTACGACCCATACACCTCACAAAAGGCAGATGTGGGATAAGTCTACAAAGTGCTCAACATTTTAAAATCCCCAACTTTAAAAAAATGCAAGGCAGCTTGACTGCACAAAACGTCCATTCAATCTCAGCCATTCAGAATAATAGCACTGCCAATTCACAATTTCAAGGAGAATCAAGACGGGGGCATATAGAAGAAAAGCATTATTTAAGTGCTGCGATCAGTAAATCAGTGGTAAAAGAGAGGGATCTTCGTCCCGCAATGAACATACAATAGGCTAATGATGATGATGTTCTTTACTGATCATCAGTTGGATGCAGAGTCAACAGATGTTTTTGTTTGTCTTTATAAAATTTTTCGCCACGCAATATTGCACGATGCATGTATTCACACTCCACACTATATATCGCATTGCAGTGATCATTCCAATAAGGTTAGCATCCCTACTTGCAGCACAAGCACATACTTTTAATTATTCAGTTCCTTGGACATCACCACAGTAGAACCATCTTTCCAAAAACACTGCATTCATTGATAATAATATGTTTCTTTTGCAATGCCTTAAGCATTATTAACTAGTATACAATTTTCATTTCCCTGTATATCTTCTGTCTTTTTTATTGTATTTGTTTTATCTTGAGATAGTTATTTTTATTTATTGTATGTCTACTGGTTTATGTACTCCGAGTTTCACTTAGATTTTGTACAGCTTACCATGTGTCAGAACGCGCTCCCTTCTGTGATGCTTTGATTGGCCCTGAGGTTATAATAAATTATATAATAAACAAATGAAATGATAAACACAGATACCATATATATATATATATATATATATACATATATAGGATACATAATTGCAGCCTCTCCGCAGAGCGTCACCTGGGTGCTGTCGCCTATATGTTATTTAGATCGTAGTGTCTGAAGTTTATGTTACCAAAACAAGATTTCTGCGAAGAACATTCAGGATATGGTAGCATTATTCCCTTAACCCCGTGCTATCACGCAAACACTAAACTAAAAATGTCTATTCATTTTGTCAGAAAGTTAGAGGAACGAGACAAACTAAACTTACAAAATCACTTGTGATTGTTAAAATGAAAATAGAATAACTAAGTGTTTAATTGCACTGTTCTTCCCTTTTATAGAGTTATTTGGTTCTAATTTAAAACTAGAGCTATAACGATAATAAATAAATAAGTAAACACACTGCTGGCTCAACAATAGCATAGCATGACAATGATGGCGCAGTAACAATGTTAACAATGGCACCACGACCATGTCCCACAGCCAGATTCAGGTCTGGCTGTAAAGACAGAGACAAATGGAGTATACCCCCTTGGCAACTGCTCTTGGTGAGAAAACATGAACAAAACAAACATGATGACCAAGACAGCCACAAATGCTGGGTGAAGTGCTCATAACAGCCGTCATTGCAAAACTGACATTGAAGCAAGCGACGAAGTCAAGCCAGTTATCTTTACGGTCCACACTAAAGATGTCCTACATAGGATGAAAACTGCAGCAACAGCAAATGATGTCAGGTTGTTCGCTCTGCTCCGAGTTGCTCAACTTAGTAACAATGAAGAGATTGCAACTTACAAGCTCAGCTATGTGTTTAGCGTACTATGGCATATATCTTCCATGCAAGTAGCACCCTCATATAGAACTCAGTGTAGTGAAACAAGATCAACATTATTATTTTCTTTCATTTTGCAAAGTAAAATTAATCTTAAGATGCAACTATTTCTAAAACAAAATAGCTGCGTCGAACATACTGGCTATCTGTTTTCATGTTTTCAAGGCTTGTGCTGGGTAGAAGACGCAAGCTGCTGTCAGTGGTGTAGGCAGGATTCTTTTTTTTTTTTTTTTCCCCTTGACTGTGAAGTGAGAGCCAGGCAGGCAGGTGGTGTGAAGTGTCGTTTTATGCAAGGAATCCTATGGTAAACACAATTATAGAAAAGAACACAAGTCAAATATTCAGTGAAAGCAAATGAAGGTTTGGTTCCCTGAAGTCACGTTGGATTAAGGGGGGACGGGGGTATTGTTCGTAACGTTTTTTGTTCCTTAACCCAGAGTGATGAAATTTGGCTCACACACTACCAAATCACACTAAAGTGCCAAATTTAAAATTTCAAAAATATTCATTAGTTTTCATTTTATAAAATTTCGCTAGCTTCTTGCTCGTGGAAGGCCTGGCACACTGATGAAACGAGCTAAGATGCTGGAACTACTTTGTATGTTTGCTTGAATATTGCTTGTGACAAGTTTAGGCAGCTCTTAAGTGAAGTGTGTTTCATGCTGTGCTAGCCAGTTTGGTTGGTAAATGGAGGGCGTACATGCCCTAGCATATGCCTGCTTAGCAGCTGAATGGAGCAAGCCTAAAAAATGCTCAACTGAAACATGCTGTGTTGAGCCCAGAGATCCTACCTGGAGAATGGGCCGACCGGGTTGACGCAGTGCAGACCACCAAAGACTACCATGAGGTGGCCCTGCATGGTAGCCGAGTGGCCCGCCATGGATGGACAGCCGCCGACCGTGCTCACCTGGGTCCACCGGTTGGCACTGCAGTTGTAGACGTGCAGGTGGCGGAAGATACGCCACGCCTGTACAATGATGCAAATGCTACATGTTTTAGTACGCCACACAGGTACAAGCGCACAGTGTTATAAGGCAAATGCTTGGATGCTCGAGTAGTAGAGAAAACAACACACCTGATGCAATGGATATGGAGACGTGTGTGTCCAACCCCCAAAGAGCAGCAAGCTTTCCTTATATGGCACGAGGGATGCACATGCTTTTGGTGGAGGGTAGGTACCTAAAGAGTAATTGACAACATTCATTGCATTAAAGGAACATCAAAGCAAGTAGAGTCAGTGTGCGTTCATTGCATGCAATTACTCATTTGAAACATAATAGCTTCATCAGTGTCGTGCTATTGAATTTGTTTAGTCCTTTGTACACTAGATGCATCATAACAGCAATGAATAACAGCAGTCATTGCATAAAGTATACGTTAAAAAAATTGTCATGCCAACACAGAACTGCACAAATTCCTTTTAAGCTATTTCTGCATATGGCATGGAAAAGCCTGCTTACTAGCAGACAAAATGAAAGTCAGACTCATTTTTGTTTCAGCTTCGCGGCAATACCATAGTGCCAAAAGATGTGCGTGTGTCACAGACTTCACTGTATTTGTGTCCTAAAAAAACATGTGCAGGAACTGCTCCCAAACGCTTGCATGCTTAGCCCACTTTAAGCTGCCATGCCAGGTGTAGTATGGAAACTCCGCATGACGGATTGCACTGTACTGCTAAATACCGCTAAGCTGAGTGCGGAAACTCAGACACAATGGAATGCACGGCGTGTATGTCTTCATGACACTGGAGATATCAACAGTTATGCTTACAGCTGACAAATGCAATAGTACTTCAAGTTGGAAACTTGACAGTGGTTTACAAAGAAAATGTGACTCGTTTCATGTGTGTAGATACTGTTAGATGGAGTATTAGTAAGTTATGTTTTAGTTTAAGTGTAATAAATAGTAAAAAGAAAAGATATTCACAGTTCTAAGAATGATAGTGTAACATTGTGAAGAAAGTAGTGCACAGCCACAATATACACACAGAAAGAAGGATGACACCACAGTGCTCTCTTTCTGTGTCTACATCATGATTACACACTTGTGTCTGTACAATGTTGCAGCAACAAACCCAGGTTTTTAACATGTTGGTGTAAGCTCTTTATTTTTCCATAGATGCAGTGATCCATAACCTGCTTTTCCTCAAGACGGTACCTCGTGGGGTAATGCAAGCTCAAGACGTGCATGAAGGTGATAGGACACTCACTCCAGTTTACTGTAATCTCTCCGTATTCACTTGATTACACTCACTCTGAAGCAACTTCATTGCTTCAGAGTGGTGCTCTGGCATCTTAAAAGAGAAGGTCAACTGCTCACCCATTGTCAGAGGCCGTATCCACCTTCGGGTAGCCAGGTCAAGGCGCCAAAGGTCGTTGAAAGTTGTGTTCGCTGTTGTGCAACCACCAAAAACGTACATCGAGTCACCGAGCACACAGGCGCTGTGCGAATAGCGCTTTGAAATGGTAGGCCCCGACTCCGTTGGCTTTTGGCACCACACAACATTTTGGAGCGAGACGGAATTTAGGAAGTCCCGGCGCAGTTTGCGTTCTGCCGCTGAAAAGACCACAGTATGGGCATGGGAGGTCAATGAAGGTGTCCAGGATTCAAGATAACCTCTAAAACAATGCCAGTACACAACGCACAAAATAATTCGCACAATGTAAAGCCTACCTTCAAGTAACCTTGTAAATCGTAACGCTTTGTTATCTACAAGCTACATTTCTTTTTTCTGTCTCAGTGCGACCATGTAGTGCGCTTAGGAATGCGGCGATCACTGTGCACAGTATACGTGCGGCCTCCATGCACTTCATTACATATTCTTCAACCTCATAAGCAGGATCACGCCATTACACCGAAAAGCACAGTGATCCTGCGAATATCTTTCGCAAGAAATTTGGCGATCGTGTTCCTCAGGCGCGGCATATCACAGCGGCAAACACTAACAGTGGGACCCGTCCGAAGTATGAACCTTTAAAGGAATGTGCAACCATTCAATGGAAATCATCCAGGAATATTTACTGGTAGCACCTCATATCCTAGGCCGATAACAGGATGCTGCGAGTAGAAGCAACGTTTTCGTGCCAAGCAAAGAGGCGAACTGCTGCTATTTGCGGATGATGCTCAAGACAGCGTCGCAATCTAGAACAGTTAACAAGAAATCGTAATCACGTAGTTATCTCGAACTCAAACGAGTTGGAGAAAGTGACTTCCGCTAATATAAACACAGAATAATCCCGGTGTTGGTAGTGAAACCGAAAAGAAAGTAAACATATCGGACCCACCTTTGGCGTGAGCGTACCAAGCTTTGTTGACTAGTCTGCACGACTTGAAGTCCCTGTACGGCGAAAGGTAGCAGAAAATGTACTCCAACACGACTTCAGGCAGGTCTTCGATGCATGTCGTGGTCATCTTGCCGCTTAGAAGCCACGAATTTTAATTATCCGATTGTGCACCATCTCGAGTGCTGCAGAGATTTTCGCTTTGCCACACACGGATGGCGAGGAGCGATGGGAAGGGGAAAGGACAGTACTTTATAACACTCATGGAGGTTGACCGGAAAATAGAAGGACTAGAAGCTGAATGCCCGCCTAGAGGTAAAAGCCATAGGTAGCCAGTTCATGCATTTGTGGCTGATTATGGCCTCCGAGAGTTGCGCGGCTGCCGGCGTCTGTAATCTTTGAGGTCATAAACCTACATGACTGTCGTTACGGTGGCTAGTGTACGGTTACTTCCATGGGTCACTCCGACGTTATGAAATTTTTTCGAAAGCTTGGTGGTCATTAAAAACGGCAAACGCTTCCGAAATATTTAGTTAGGCGGGCCTGCTCACGTTGAAGGCACACTAAAATGAAAAACAATTTTTATGGTACTAGTTGGTTAGCTTTTCAAACTACCAAAAACACCAGCCTTACTGGGAGAAGACCTTCGGTAAGCTAAGAAAAGCGCAAAAAGAAAGTACAGGTGGCGACGCCGCTTTCAAGTTCCAGCACTAAAACGCGTGGCGTCACAGATATTTGACGGCGTCTGCGAAAGTCTACATAACTACTTATTGGAAAGAAGAACCTACATTGTCTCCAAGGAAGCCAGATAATTAAAACGGCGAGCGTCAGAACATTTAATGGAACGAATTTGGCGACAATAACACGAAGAAAAGAGATCGGCCTTGTGACGTCATTAGGTTCCGAAGTTCCGGCGCGAATTTCAAAACTAAAGCATTGACGTGCATTTTCTCTTGTAATATCGAGCATAACGTGTTGGAATTAACAACATTCGAGTTCTCGAAATACAAGTTTTCATTCTAAATCACTTTATATTTTCACTTTAGTGTCCCCTTAAACTGATATCTCACGTCACGAACTAGAGCAACCTTCCGCTCTCTCCAATCGAGCCTCTTCAGTCTCCCGTACGTCCCGAGAAGGTGACCGCCATTTTCCACTCTCCCCCCAACCCCCACTCCCGCCCAAACGACATCTCGCCCGCACCTTTCCTACAATTTCCCTAAATGTTACAAGAATCTCATCCAATCTCTCCCTTATGCAGGTTGCAGGAATAGTCGCCTTTCCTTATGCCAAACCACTAACCGTGATGATTAGGCCATGGCAAGTGCACCAACCACTTCTATAATAGGTTATCACAAAAAAACGAATGATTTTCATGTTCGGTGCCTCTGCAAAATGCTATGCACACTGCCACAAAAAAAAACAGGGATATTGCAGGCAGAACACAAGCTTAGAGTATGCCAACACGTGCCTACTCTAAGCCCGAGACCCACTTCAGCCAAATGTCACCCATATGTCCTTGACACACAGGAGAATGTCGCCATGACATAGAGCGCAGATTGCTTTGTTGCTGAAATACCGCAGTGCCTGCAAAACAGCAGAAATAGTGCCATTCATATTGCCCACTAATATCTCAAGCAAAATGCTACAGCCTTCAGCCTGTACCTTGGATATCTGTTGAATTTGTAGTTAATGAAACACCTGTACGCTTTGAAATTATCTCCTGAGCAAGTATGCGTGTGCAAAAAACAGAAGAAAACTCACCACAATGGAAGCATGGGCTTTATTTAAACAATGTACCAGACCAAATTTAAAATATATTTCTCCCTAAAAAACATTTTGTACATGATAGCAAATATAAAATTCCAAAAATTTAATATTGCAATGTCAGCATGAAAGACCAAAAAACACAACAGGTAGGTTTTCTTAAAGCCATTCAGGTCTTCAAAGAAAAAAAAAAGGTACAAAAATACATCTCTAAAAAAATGCCTCACTTCTAGGAGCCAAAAACACATTTGGCAACAACAATTACACGCATCACCAGACGCATGCAGTGCACCATCAACAATCTCGGTACATGCATGACAGTTGAACCCGAGGCACATTTCAGGACGTAGCTGTGAAAACAGCAAGTGAACTGCACTTGGGCAGAGTTATGAAGGCACTTGCAGTGGAAGCACTCGTCTAAGAAGCTCACAGGCCTGATGATTATTACGTCAAACGAGAAGCCCGTATTCACAGGCCACACACACCGGAAAGCAACAGTGCCACATGCAACAAGCCAGTGTTGTTTGTCCTTGTGCAGCTAACTAAAGGAACACTAAAGGCAAACGTTAAGCAAACGAAGGTTAAAAACACCATTTCATAAACCTCATAGCACTTTGTTCGGTACAAAGAAATGATTTGGTTGCAGTGCAAATCAGGGCTAAATAAGCCCCATTTCTCTAGCCAAATGAAGATCACCCATTTAAAGTGAGGTGCTTGCACACATCACTGCACCTTACTGCAGTCTGTGAGCAAAGTACAGCGGAGGAGAGCTGGCACTATATTTTTTTAATGTAAAATGCAGCCAGAAACTAAAGCACGCCTTCAATAGGTGCAGAGCTTTCAAAGCAAGACTTCAATAGGACGCAGCACTCTCTGCTGCCTGCAGTTAGCACGAGCATTGCAAGCAAGTGAAATCGGCACAGCACTACATGATGCGAGAACTATACGAGACAGCAAGAGTGCACTGGCAACAAGGGACTGGTGAAAACGAAACATTTTTAGCCACCTGCATCATGCCAATTTTCTCAGAATCGAATACACGTTAACATTTTAACGTTAACGTTTAACGTTAATGTTTAACGATAACGTTAACATTAACGTAGCATTATTCTGGGATTTTACAATGAAATTCAGTGATATTACGTGGGCAAGGACTGGCAACATAATCATATAATGAGGTGTTATGTTGTTGGGCTGGTGCTAGAACATCTTAGTAAGTGTCAAATCCTGTCCAATATTCACTTTGATTGCTCACTTGATAAAGCTAAATTTTCAATAACACCGATACTTGAACATTAACTTGCCACCTTAGCTTAATATTTGCCTTTAATGACCATTTAAGCTGTACAGCTACTACATGAAGACAAAGACAATGTACACATTGTCTGAATATTTTCAGTCCCTTGTTTCAGTCCAATGTCCTAAAACAACACAGCAGCAATCATGCATGCATCGTAGTGAAGGGCTCCAAATTAATTTTTAACCACTTAAGGTTGTACATAGAATGTACGTAGTTCATTGTTTATGTGTACTTGAACAGCAGCTTCAAAACTCATTGCAGTGAACTTTGTGTTAAAGCTACTCCTCAAATATATGAGAACAAAGGACACACTTTTTCTTTGCATGTCAGTACAGTTCCCAACCTTTCTCATGCATTCTTGCAGTACCTCATTCACAACAAGCAGCACAGAACTTCCCTCTTGTGTAAATGATATCCCTGCGTATGTATCGTAGCACTGTCAGCTTTGAACCATCCAGCAAATAAAAGTGTCCTGCAAGAAACAAAACTAGCCGCTACACCGGGTTCATTGGAAAGTGGCACTCACGACTTCATGGTGTTCGCTAAAGTTAAACACTAATGTATAGGATATTACTTGTATGTGAACAAAACGTAAAAGACCGCTTTCCGTCCTCCTTTTCACACTCTAACAGTAGGTTTACAAGCTTTTGAGAGGCCTTTTGTACCACAACAATGATAATCATAATATGGCTTATTCACATTTCCTTTCTTGAGAACTCTGTACTCACCATTTTCTTGTCAAGAATGCTATATCATAATTGCATACAAGCATTCCTGACCAAACAGTGTTGAGCGTGCACTGTTAAAGAAAGGCACATACAAGAGACAATTATTGTTGTGGGACAAAAAAGCAACCCAAAAGGTCGAACAGTTTTCAGAGCGACAAAAGTCGGAGGCCTGTATAGTATTCTATTCCAAATGTTTCGTTGTTTTCTTC
This sequence comes from Hyalomma asiaticum, assembly GCA_013339685.2. NCBI lineage: Eukaryota > Metazoa > Arthropoda > Arachnida > Ixodida > Ixodidae > Hyalomma > Hyalomma asiaticum. The sequence goes on along the minus strand of CM023484.1, from coordinate 38,527,983 downwards.
ATTGTTATCAGCCTATTCAATATCCACCGCAGAACAAGGGCCTCTCCCAATTATGTCCAATTTAACCTTGTCCTCCGCGAGCTTTTTGTACTGCACAACATGACCAAAACCTCTTGTCAGCACTTGAGGCTGTTATAATACTGGACGAAGGAAAATTTCAATACCTAAGGGAGGTGTTTCTGGCTTCTAAATGTGTGCACTACGGTAGGTGCTCCAGACAATGAACAAAGCACCTTTTACCATCAGAGTCGCAATGTGTTCTGCACACTACGCCAGCACTACAGAAATGCCCAATTTGCCTAAATGAGTCCATTGGTGGCACAGCACTTTTCCTCATCACACTGTTTTCAAAACTTGAGCTGCAGTGGAATAAATATAAAATGTAACCGAGGAATGTGAGCACTGGCCAAAAGAAGCCACACATCACACTGCTGCACCTCTCGCTTCGCAAACGGCATCCAAGATACAAAGGCAAGCACCATTCCTTTCACTGTGCATTGCACTCTCTCGTAACTACAGAGCCAATTGGTAAGGTGTACATCCAAGATGAACAGAGGAAAAAAAAAATGATAAAAAGCAGAGGAGGCACTTTGTTAATAAAAGTTCGTTAACAGATAAAAACACGCAAGAGACAACAACAGGTGCACATTTCGGAGAGCACCACAGTTTCACATCACACTCAACCTTCAAGGTCGCAATCTCATTACAGTGAAAACGATAAATGACAGAGCAAATACCATAGCAAGCACGATACCCACAACCTTGATGAATTATTTGCCAAGTTACATGCTCTAGTGCCTGCGAAGCTATGCCCATTTGTTACTTTAAAACGCAGCTCAAAACTTGAGCATACAGTTTTGAGAGCAGATATATACTCCTAACAAAACACTAGCTCACAATGGGTTCTGATAAATTGGTTGTAGAAAAGCATATGAGCTATCTGCATAGCCAAAGATATGACAGTGCCTCTTACTGCATTGTAGAGGCTTCCAGCAGTGTGCTTTACATGGCGAACACATGGGGGAGTGGTAGTGTCTAGTATGATCCTATAACACGCCTAGAAAAGCTCCTTAGTTTTTCCAGCTTACACACTGCTGACCTACTATGTTAAACTGCACAGGAACACTTCTTTAGACTTCCACTCCAGCTTAGCGCTTTGTTCGTTAGCATTTTCATAGTTTCACAAATGCACCTGGCCTTACTCATTTTAATATACAGTACAAGTACTAACACATTTCTTCTTAAAAAGGACCTGGGTAACATGCAGAATTCTAAGATGAAACGGTGCCTTTTCACACCACATACTGTACTCAACAGTTTGAACAAGCACATAGTCAAAGAAATTCATGTATCAGTAAGACTGAAGAACTACTGCGTGGCTGTGGAGCAGGCACTTGCAGTTGCATGCACATAATGTAAAAAAACATAATCAAATATGGACTTATTGCGGTTTAGTGGTACCATCTGAAGCGTGTCAAACTTATCTGCTCTCAAACAACAGCATTTTCTTACACTGCAAAGTAAGAATACATGTAGCAACATAAACACATGCAACATGTTCTGTACGAACACTGTGGTTTGCACTCTAAGCTAGTATAGTCGGAATTTACTGATGCTACTTCGATAACGTGTAAAGCAATAAACATTATATTTGTAAAAAAAAAAACAAAAAGGAAAGAAACACACAGACGGTGGTTAAAACAAATTACAACGCATATAATTCCACCTATTATTCAAGTTGCAGCGCTCTAGCACAAAAGGCATGCAAGAGCGTTGTTCAAAAACACATGTTCAAATGACAAACATGCACAAAATAAAAATTGCTGCCATCTATGCCCGTGTCACAATAATGAACAGGCCTACATAATTACTCCTGCACTGAAGTGCAGGAGAGTCAATTATACAATGTGGTTAGCACATCCATAGGGTTTAATTAGGAGCTAAAAGTAATGGAATGGTTTGCAAAAATACTGGAACCTTCCTAAGCATTGTTGCAATGCGCACCGCTTTGATTCAAGTAATATTAAATTGGTCCAAAAGAGCACCAGACTATGTAAATACAACATTCTTTGAACATCATGGCATTAAGCGCACATATATTACAAGCGAAGGACGCAATGGAAATGCAATTACAAACATTTCCGTGTACTTAGACAACACCACTATGTTGTACAACTACTACACAGCGTGTTGCAGAGCTGCATTCCGGGTCCAATCACTCTCAGTGCCACTTTCCCTTTCCAGGAGCACCGATTTGCGACAATTTACAACAGCAATGACGTCGCCATCTCAAAACAGCGCTGACAGCAAGTGCTTGTGCCTGCAGACTTTTCTTCGTCCTGTGCAATTCATTCGATCCAGGCAGCTTTGTGCAACGCAAAAGTAGCCTACAAGAAAGTGACTGAATGGGAATGCAGTCATGCAGTTTTTAAGCAACACACAACGACAGGCTCTTAAACAAGAACAAGCTAGGAAGAACTCAACACTGCGCAAAAGCAAACGGAAGCAATGCAGAGGCAGCAGCTCGGTCAGGACGAGAAGCGAGGATGGAAGAAGCACAAACCCCGCACTGCACGAAGACAATGGGACACGACCAGCGTGGAACCGAGTGTGTGAAACTGGGGTGGGCTCGTGTGCGTGGGCGCCGCCGCTGGTGCCAGAGCTGTGGCTTGTCGGACAGTGTGGCACACCGCCCTCACTGGCCTCGCCTGCGAACTGACTACCAATGCCACTAAGCCACTGAACGCAGGGAGGTCGGGTCGGGGAGAGACCGCGGCCCCAGTCACCGGAGGAACAGGGAGGAGCCCGCGTCATCACCACCACTACAGTGTCCCAGGACAACAGTCTCCTGGCGGCAGAGAGGAAGAGGCCTCGCCACGACGAGCAGGGCACGGCAACGGTGGGCACGCCCTGCTCTGCCCGGTAATGACTTGCTAGGGTGGCCGCTGGGCAGCATCAACTCCAGACGTCGGCTGAGTAGCGCCGCTGCGACTCCATGCGCTTGAGGTAGGACACCGCCTCGTCTTCCGTCATGCTGCCATTCTCACGGAAGATCTCTAGTAGGATCTCATGCACGTCTCGTGCCATGTTACGTGCATCACTGCAAGAGAAGAGACAGACAAGGTAATGTGTCAGAGGTGTGCCCATGTCTTATGCCCCTGGACGCTTCACTTTTGGAGCCATCTCGACTGACAGTATCAGTACGCTGTAAATGCTAAACATTACAAATTGCACGTGCAAGTTCATATGCAAATTTATTTCTAACATCACACACATACTTAGGCACGTTAGCACGAAAGTAAGTAATGGAGATGGTCACTAGCCATAGTGCTCTTGGAAAAATTTACCTTAAATGTTAAAGCACTCAGCTCTTCAGACTTCTGACACTTCTGAGCAAGCAGTAAGCAGACCACAGTATGCAGACCACATAGAATAACCAAAGTGGATTGGGACAGCCAAAGAATGTTCTCGCAATTAAAAAAAAACAGAAAACTTTCTTTTCTTTCACTCACCCACAAATGTAGAAGTGGCCATTCTTCTTGCCAATGAGGTCCCAGACCTCATCCTTATTCTGGCGCAAGAGGTGTGTGACGTACACCTTGTGTGGCTGGTCTCGCGAAAAGGCCAGGTACAACTTGGTCAGTGTACCATTTGCCAAGTATTCTTCCAGCTCTTCCTGGTACAGGTAGTCTTCTGCCTTCTTGCGGCAGCCATAGTAGAGCACTGCTTCACCCACAGGCTTGCCTGCATTTCCCACATCAAAAAACCAATTGAATTGGGCATCCTTAACCAAGATTTCTTTATTTATTTATTTGTTTGTTTATTTCAATATACTGCAGACCTTCTCAGTCCAAGCAGGAGTGGTAGTACATAAAATGCTTACAATTGTGTCGAATATGCATGCTTCTCTGCATATTCTAAATAGAACAAAGCTTAGTATGCCTGGAACTGGATTGCGAACGCAACAGTTCTAACTTCTAGCAGTACAGTCGATCCCGGATACATCGAACTCAAAGAGGATCGCAGAATAGTGCAATATATTGATAATTTGTAATACAAAATATGACTATTTGATGCTCGTCTTAAAACAGCGTACATCTCAGATTTGTTTCCCTGGATTGTAACAAGCAGTAGCTTACCGATTTGCCCACAATATGCAAAACACCAACGTGAAAGCAAGCTAATTTTATTTCACACGAAATCACCAGCTACATCAGACACGATCAGCCATAGCGCGGTCAGAAATGGCTTGCACATCATCATCAGCGCTAAGAAAGTTGCATGCTGTGAGCCCATCTGAGAGGGTGCCTCCGAATGCTGATAACTCACACAATTCATAGAGTCATACAATGCCGTTGTCAGCAGCGATGTCTCACGTGATGCCACTTTTCACGACAAAGTGCACTTACAAAAACAGCTCCCAACAGCGCTTCTCTTGACTAGGCACTAGGCTTCAAGCACCAGCCTTCATTTTTATCGTTTTGAGATCAATCTTCTATCAATCACAAGTGAAGGATATGTAGCCCGCAAAGTGCAAAATGGCCAAACAAACTGAAGATCAATGATGATGGCGTTGCTAATCTTCATGATGATGATGGCATTTACGGCTTTGTAGAAAACCGCAACTGACGAAAACATGGCCTTTAAGACTGGCATCGCAAAATGACATTACTGGGCCCAGACATCGGAGGCTATGCTATTACAAACTACATGTGCTTGCACGAGGACAGTCATCGGAATATGCACACCGTGTCAATGCAAGTTGGCTCAGCTGATGCAGACTGCTGCTGGAGCTATGGCGCATTTGTATTCATCTCATTTGGTGCCTTCGCCCATCATCCTTTTTCAAAGATGCTGCTTCTGCGCTTCGGCCCAGCAGACAAGTCAGCGCACTGGCAACAACTGTGCAGCATGGCAAACCAACGCAACGACATCGCATTTTCGACACCATGGCATGCAAAATAGAATCGCAGCAGTTAAAATGCAGTTGAAGTGTGATCAACCTGTGTCAGGAGGAGCCCACTTGAGTCCTTAGGCGTGGTTCAAAGTTCGATATATCAAACGTGGCGGTCCATGGGTGTTCAATACATGTGCATGCCAGCCCTACACTTTTGCACTGAATTTTGAAAGGGGTTTTTCAGCTGTTTGATATAGCCAATAATTCGATATATCCAGGTATATCCAGGATCAACTGTACTACCTGCACTGCTAAACATATGGTGTTTAAGTACATCATCTGCACGGCCTCCACTATTGCTTGCCACTCCACCCGGCCGTGGAGGCCAAAGTGTTCTGTGGCATGACTGTTTTACCAGTCGAAATGCTTCTTTTCAGTCCTACCAAAGACATTGACAGCTCATTAAACTTTGGGAAAACTGGTCAAGAGACGTCACCTTTATTGATGCTTTACAAAAAATACGAGAAGAGGTTAGAATATGACAGGAAAAGAGGCAGCCCTTCAACAGAATTTCAGGCTGTCTTGAATCACATACATAAATAATGCTTGGTTTAGCAGTTTGCAATAGCTTTACAGGGAACGGGCAGGCTTCGTTTACCACATTCGAGAAACATATCGGAGCTGCTTCAAGAAAAGCATGACAAATCTGCAGATAAGCAAGACAAACAAGGGGAAAGGAACACAGGCACGGAGAAAGCAACACTTGCCTTCTCGGCGAAGGAAATCCCTCTCTTGGATGAAGCCACGGAATGGTGCCAAGCCTGTGCCAGGACCCACCATCACGATGGGAACCTGCGGCCGCGAGGGCAGCTTAAACTGTGATCGCCGCACATACACAGGCAGTGTGGGCTGTGTGCCGTTGTCGGGTCGCTTGAGTGCAAGCCAGCCTGTGGCCACACCGTGGTTGATGCGCTTGGTGGGAGTCTCGTATTCCACTTTCACCGCTGTCATGTGAATGCTGTCCGGGTACACCTGTACGACATGAACTTTTATTAGCACGATTATAACTTGCAAGATTGCGAAAAGAACTTCTGCAGATGTGCTTACTTGAGATGATTATTATCCTGCAATGATCATTAAGTACACCATTAGTATTTACAAAAATGCAAATGAAAATTAAATCCTGAACAAGGCTGTGAATATGTGCTAGCACAATCCAACGTCTATGTACACAAAAACGACGCTACTGATAATCACAAACACAGACCACGTGATTATCTTGGCTTTGCTGAAATGCTATTCTTTTATTATACACTCGAACTTCGTTATAACGAAACTGAAGGGAGACACAGAATTACTTCATTATATCCATTAGTTCGTTATAACCCTTATTGCCCTTAACTGCAATATTTGCCCTTTGGCTGAAAAAAATTTCAACATGCAAATAAGACTGCGCCGTGGACTGTGGTGACACCATATAAAGCCACACTTTCAATGAAGTTCTTCAAAGCAGTAAAAGAATAATGTACTTGTCAGTACCATGCGAATCGGCAGCTGGCGCGACAGGCTGGCTTTCTGTCGCAACGTGACTGTCTTTTGCTTCCGTTTAGCACTCAGCTCGTCCATGTTACCGTGAAACCAGAGAAACACTGAGGCTATTATAGAGTTAGCAGCAAAAATGCCCACATCATGAACAAGCAGCACGCGGCAGACTACTGAGCGCGCTGCGCCACCTTCACCGTTAACAGCGCACACAATGTGTAGGCCAATGAACTTCGCTGTGCCGGCTTGGCTTGTAGTTCCCAAAGCCACTACATCGCTGATGCACTCTCGGAGGCCACACCCAGCCGCAACAGTGTTTGGCAGCATTTGCAGACAGCCGTAATAAGAAAAGTGGACAAACTAATCATCTGTCACGACAACTCGTAAGCAAAGGCACACTATTGCGTTTGTCCCTCATATCTATACTGCCAGCCGTCAGATTGTGCAGTTAGGATGACCTTCAAGATTGGTACAATGCAATCTTAGAAGCCATGTTTTGACATTTAGATGCTGCGAGAGAAAGGGGAGAAAAAGGAAGCGGGGACGGCAAGGGAGGGCTGCAATAGGACAGAGGAAGGCAACAGTGCACAGCTGCTTACACGCGGCTATGCACGGCAGTTTCCTCGGGCTCGGGATTTTTTAATTGCCGCGGTATACACTACGGCAAGCGATTTTGTTGGTGTGATCGTGCGCAGATTTTCAGTTTCAGAGACGATTTTAGTTTGTTATATCCATTGAAAGGTCCATTTTACGTCGTTAAAACGAGGTTTAGAATACATGTATGTCTATGGGGATATCAAGGGGAATTTTATTTACCTCGTTATATCCATTATTTCGTTATATCTCATTACGTTATAACACTGTTATATGTTGATTGTATAACGAAGTAATCAATATAACTAAGTAAATCAAATTCCCATCGAAATCCCCATAAACACACATGAACTCCAAACCTTGTTTTAACACAGTTAAATTGACTTTATTTTACTTGAAATGACTCTTTTATTATGACTGCACGCTAACGCCACCGAACGCTAATGCAACCGGGCGTGGCTCCAAGATTGTGTTGGTGACATTGTGACCTTTGCGGCTGCAGGCGGGCCAGGCCAAACCAACATGCAAGGTCTATTGGCCCGTGCACCATCTGTGTTGTAGCGGAATGGACCAGCAGCGAACAAATCAAGCAGAGTTGTCCACAGCATGCTGCAAGTTCACGATGGACATGTTTTCGTAATCGACTGTACACGATGTTGCTGTTTAAAGGTTTTGCAGCAGTGTGGACGAGCCATACACTGAACAGAAGTGAAAGACGATCGCATTGGAACAGAATGCACCCACCACAAAGGCTTCCAGGATGGATGCGGAGTCACACAGTACCATTCACTGTAGATTATTTTGCTGTTTTGTAAGACTTCATTGTATGCATGGTTCTGCAGCATTAGCGTCGGTCGAGACATCATTGTCGTCTTTTCATATTAAAATTTTCGCACCCAAATGACAGTTAGGAGCAGTAACGATTATGACGAAATAATGGATATAATGAAGTAATTGCGGGTCCCCCTTTGACTGTTATGAGGTTTGGGCACATAACGTTGCGAGAGCATTGACAAAAATGCAACAGCGGCTATGTGCATAATTAATGCTACAAAACATCAATGCACAATATATTGTCATGTGACCTCTGCTCAAGCCACATGTGAGCCCTGCGAATGGCAACAATGCATATTTACATGTAAGAGTCAAATTACCAAAACCAATGCCAAAAGCTAAAATTGGAAAATACCTTTTTTTTTTGCAAGAAAAAGGAAGAAGGTTTGAGTATTGAGCTATCCAGGCATTAATTCCATCCTTCCATGAAAGTTTAGCCTTTGCAGTCAGGAATAAAACCCATAGCTTTACACTCAGAATCATCAGAGTGGAATACAAAAGACCTACCTTTGGCGACGACGATATGGAATAGTATCGAGCCTGCAGCCTGGGCATAAGCTCCAAAAGATGGTCCAATGGAGGACGTGCTGATGGCAGGTCTTCCAGAATGTGCACAACGCTGCGACAGTCGTTGAGTACCCATTGCTTGTAGAGGCTCTGCATAGAAACATCCGTCAGGGAAGCTCATGCTAAACAGGTAGCCAAGGCAGTCTGTATGGTACTTCCAATAATGACAGTGGTTGCAAAAGCTTACAGCTTCCTGAATGCAAGGTGCACCTAAGCACATTGAGTGTGTCAACCAGACTGCGTATACCTAACGTCTATTTCTTTGTGTTTCCAGCTTTTACACGCTTATGTTTATACGTGTTGTACCTATCTGTTTAGACACTGCTTTAACATAAATGCAATAGCGATGTGAACAAAGTGACTGAACGTAAGCACTAGCATAATAAAGCAAAAAGCTCAGGGCTTGTCATCATCTCGAGCTCAGTAGCTTCATGGTGCAATATTTTTTCTTTTGTTCAACAATGTACAGCGCTGCTTCTCTATACGGCCACAATATCATAAAATGGAATTATGTCAATACAATGCATTTGTGAATTTCTTTTGTTTAAGAGCCAAATTGTCAGTTGCTGTTAACATATGCAAAATCTCATGTGGAAGTCATTGATCTCTTCTCGAAGCACACACTCTTCATTGCATTGTTGCCCAACATGTAATTTTATGTGCAACTTTTCACTTCTTGATGACCTTGCGTGAACAGGAGCTCGACCAGTTCAATGGTACTTAAAAACTAATATAAATGCATACGTATGCTTGCAGAAAAGTGTTTACTGCCTGAGCTGCTACGTATTTCCATTAGATTTTCAGTGCCGCTAATCAAACATTATGAGCAAGAAAATGATTTAGGCTGCTCCAAGCTTACCTTTCCTTCATCGGAGGATGAGCTCATCATCTTCAGCATTTTCTTCTCCTCCTCGTTGCTGGCGTACTCGGAAATTTCTTTCAAGACGTGCGTCCTAGGGGGAGTGGTGATGTCTACATAGTACAGCAGTGCGGTTCTGTAGCTACATGGGCATGGAAATGGGTGCTTCTTGGAGCTGTCCTCTGCAAAGCAAAGTGTGGCGTGTATTACTGAGTACATCCACGTTTGTTCTTATTTTTAAATCACCACCATGTCCAAGTCTCCACCTTTCGGCGACTCAAGAACAGAGCAAGATAAAAGTAAAACTACACTAAGAACACAGCAGATGGTTACACAACACAAAGCAACAATGCCCGATTTATAGGAGATGCCGTAGTGGGTAAATGTAGATCCAGCTGTGACTGTCCAATAATGGATTAGAGACAGACTTTTTCCATGGCACCCCTCCTTGCTTCATTTCTGCAATCGTACCCAAGCAATGCTTGTGCTTGCCCGCAGCACTCAAGGGATCTGTTTTGGAGCCACCACAGCCATGACTCGTACTAAACAAAACCTGAAATTTTTACCTAGCGCTAGGGTCTGATGTTAAATAACAACAGCCCCTCCTCAAATATACATGCAACGTTTTCTGTACAACCTTGTACGTCAAAGTAACAGCACAAATTGTCATAATAGTATCTGTGAACTTTCTATACACAATAATCGATTGTGCCTTCATTCAACTCCTCCTTGCTTTCCATGTAGTGAGCAGTCTCAAGGTAGCAAACTTGGAAAACAACAAAAACATCGATAACATTCTAAAGCACGTTATGCCAACATCCCTCCTACCTTTCACAAAGAAGAAAAAGCATTGGAAAACATTCGCACATCGTACCTTGTCTTAAAGATGGCCTCTACCTAAAAATTAATAAACTTCGCAATGAGTGTTCAATTAAGATCACTAAGTTAACCAGCTGGAAAAAATTATTTGCTTGTTTTTTTCTTAAATTAAAGTTGATGGGGGGCAGCAGGTAATCACTGTGTGCCAAGAGAGCGATGCACCATTGTGCACCTTTGTGTGTTTACGCCACGCATGACATCAACAAATCAAGGAACCAAGCAGCCAGATTTCTGTTGGTGTTAATCATATGAAACCAGTAGATTATAGAGAAGAGACATACAGAAACAGAACAAGAAGCCACATAGAAACAGAAACAAGAGCGTATGCATCTTTTTGGGTTGGGCCATTAACTTTTGTTCATGCAGCTACATTATGACAACCATGGCAACAAAAACTACAACTGCGAAAAAAGCTCCATAAGGATTATGCATCTAATGCCAGCAAAGACCTAAACGAAAGTGCTTTGTAAACAAACTAAGGCTGTCACACTGTACTACACAGGGCCTATCTGTACTTTGACATCGGGCATGCCATATCAAAGGCTGATACACAATTGGCAAGTTCACTTTTCAAAGCTGTTTCTGTGACAAGTAACACGTAAACATGCAACATAATGTTGCACTTCAGGCAAGCTGTTTACACCGCCACAATCTCAGCTTACATACCATCAAGGTTTTTTAGTGTGATGACAGTGTCCAGGTCCACCTTGAGCATTTGTCCCAGCTTCTCTACTATGGCAATGTCATTCATTGGGTAGACAGCCACATGGTCACCGGCATCATACCTTCAGGAAAGCATACGTGTATCATAAATCTGGCAAAGAGGCAGACTTCTGCAACACCTAATTCTGATAGCAACCTACACCCTTCTTCCCCTTCCACTTCGGAGTACTACCCTCAATGTAGAAACAAAATCAGTGCTATCTGAAAATCGGGCATGTCTCATAAGTCATCCACGTCTACCTGTGCTATTTATTTAAAGGCCTTGCAATGATTTTATAAGTGTCATGTTCTGTGGTTTTCAGGGCATACGTTTTAGTGAATCTTCAATTAGGTTGACTGATAGCATGAAGCCAAAATAAAATTTCAGCAACTGTACGTAAAAGCGGTACGAGACTGACATAATGAATTGCAGTGTTGGTGCTTCTGTACTTACGATGCTCAAGACGTGTAAAGCACCATTCATTCTGCAAAATGCAGATCAAAGAGGCTTCATCAAAGTGACACTCTGTACCACAGATTGGCAGGATAGATAGATATACACTCATATTCGCTCATAACTCTGTTGTAGGCTACGGGCACACTCACTTAAACACTCTTGCACATAAACACTCACTCGCACTCACAGTATTTTCCATTGACGTTTACCGTGATTTTATTTGTATTGATTCCCACATTCGCTGACAGTCATGCACATTCATACCTATGTCCACTCAAGCTCTTCAGCACTCGTGTTCATGCTCACATCCGCTTACAATATTGACACTAAATTGCACTTTATGTATTTCACATCTGTGAAACGAGTGAACTGGAGAGTTACTCCACCAATTAATGCTCCAGAACTGCTTAGGAATGGCTAATGGCACATTGAGTGCGATGACAATGATGTGTTCAAACCAACACATAGCAACTGAGATGCGGGGAAGGCCTCACCTCATTTTGGAGCCAGCAATGCTAATCTCAATGTGCATGCACGAGCGAGAGCCCTTGTACATTTCCTTGTGCACTCTGACAGGTGCCAGGAATGGGTTCTTTGCATCAAAAGGCCTGTAGGGAAATGAGAAGTGAAAGAAACGATATTCACTTGAGATACTGATCAAATGAAATAATGGTCCTACTTGATGGCACAAACCAAAAACTCAATCTATGTCTGACATTCTCACACGATGACAGACCACACAAGCAAAGATGCAAGCACACACAACAGACATAAGGGAGAGATAACTGCACCTACTATGTCTCTTTTCTATCTGTTGTGTATGTGTTTGCATTTTCAAAAGAAACAAGAAAAGCTCAGCTAAAAGGGTACCGTACACATTACATGTGAAACCAATACAAGCACACAAAGTCAACAGGCAAAGGCATAAGCAATTACCCATGATAATACCTAGACAACAAACATCAACACAACAGGCAAACAAGCTGAACTACTTGCATTTTCTGTGTGGCGTATGAGTTGAGGCGTGAGATCTCTCCGTGGAAGACTTTCTCGGCAGGAAGGTCAGTGTGCACAATGAGCTGGTACTGGCGTAAGTTGATATCCTCGCCGGAGATCTCCAGATGGAAGTTCTCACAAACAGCATTCCAAAAGCGCTCCTTCCAAGTCACGAAGTCCTCCTCAATGCTGCAGTGGTTAGTGATTCAGTCAGTAGTCAGTGCATGCGGGAAGCGAGCATCACGCAGTCTCTCGCTCATTTTTTCCAACTAACGCATGTCACACCAACTTCTACATGATTCGAAGATTACTAAAAGCTCCTCATCAAAACCCTCATTAATCCAAACTTGTTCACACTAGTTCAGTTTGCTATCTCAGCCTTCCTTTCCTTAAAAATATCATTGAGCCCGTCCAAAGAAAACTCGTTTTATTCTCAATGATTACTTTCATAGATCAAGCACGGCAACAGTGTCTCTCCTTACCTTATTTCACAAAAACATGATGAATACCGCAATGGCACACACCACGTTGATCTCTCTAGCACTGATCATCTGTATCAATCGGATACTCCCTTTTCATCTTTTGATGTTATTCACAGAAAATCAACAGACTGGGTAAACGTAACCCTCTACACTGCAAAACCATTAATCGTACACATTTTCATAGGTTCTCTCCTTTCTGCTATGACGCCCTCAGGCTGTGAGTGTACTGGAATGAATGAATACTGTGAGAAAACTCACTTTGCGTCATCATCTCCGAGACCCATTTCAAAGACACGAGTGGCCCCCAGTTCCTCCAGGCGCTTGTCGACATACTTCCCCATCGCATTGAAGTGCTCATATGTCTTGTTTCCCAATGCAAACACCTGCAAATAGCAGAGTGTCAGGAGCACTGTGACAACACGCCACATTCTGTCCGAGTGTTTAGAACAAATCCAGAGACGTCAGTGCTGGTCATTAAAATGTACATGCAAACGAGCTCCTCTCCAAAAAGAATGCAATGTAATGATGTTACTAAGTGCTGCCCCCCCCTTGCATGAAGGAATGTCAGAAAAATAAAGGTGCTTAAGTTTTTGTGGCAAAAGGAATAGACGTTCTTGATCCACATCTCTTCGAATTAAAACCTAATACCATTCTGAAGTATAGTTGAAGCAAGCAGCTTGGGAAGCTCACATGACCTTTCCTGTGGGATCATTGTCTGTTCACGCTGTGCTACACAGTTCAGAGCTTAACTATATGTAGGCACACTTTCATCCAGCATACAGGCAAACGTACTTAGGGTAGTTGCCAGACAATCACCTGGACAAGCACACTGCACTTCATCCACACTGCTGCAAGTACAATTTATGCATATCTCCATGTACTTCATGTCCAGGCACCAATGTAGTCTATAGGCATGAGCACATTAAGGACAATGCTGTGTTTCTCCTGCCAAACCTGCCAACCCAACCTAACCGATGTCCCTTTGTCAGTAGTTGGCAACCAAAGTCGCAGTTCAGTGCCACATCAACAGAATTCTTCATAGAAGCTGCATGATGCTCGGAAAGCAAACTGAGGCTACAATGTTTGTGACATCACATACTAAGTACATAGTCCTGAAAACCAAGAAACATAATGTGGCACCTGAAATTTCAGTCACTGTTACATATAATTTGCTCCTATAGATTACGTGGCAGTACGCAGGGATGTGTAATTATCAAGCTTGTCTGAAAAATCGGTCTCGAATTCTATTAAAATTTTTATGTTTCCTTTAGTTGTGCATGTTAAGGGACACTGCTCGTAGAGACAAAATTTCATGAAAAAAAATCGATTTTGGAAAGTGGTATTTTTGCAACATACAGGCAGTGCTATAGATGCTGACCAAATTTCTCATATCTCGGACTGATATTTCAGCCACAATAGCAGTTTATATCCCCAAGGCAAGCTATATTTTGGCTATCAAAAAGCAAGAAAAATGGGCTTTTTTCATGTCAAATTGCTGCTGAGCTATGTATGTTGCAGCAGTAGGTATCGAGGTTATATCCCCAATAGCCATAAATCACCTGCAAGTATATTTCAATACTCTGTATTACATTTGGTTCAAAATGAGCTTTATTCATTTTCTTGCTTTTTCTCAGAACATGCTTTCACTCATCCTGCTTGTTTAGTGTGGCAATTTCTCAAACTCTAGAAGAGATACAGCTGTAATTTTTTTTGCTATCTGAAGATTAATGTATGGAGCATGAAGTGGTGCAAGCAGATTTTTGTTTTTTCCTCCCAGTAGCTCTTTTATTTACCTTTGTTCTTGTTCATTAATAGGTGTGCTATAGCCACTGAACTGCAACAGGCTGCTGAATTCCTAATTGTTGTTTAATTTGAAAACTACTTGCAGCCCTTCAATCCTTGCACATTCTGCTTTCCACTCATACATTATAAATAGCTCTGTGGCCACTATTCTTTTGTCTATTGTCTCACCAAACAATAGTAATTAACATCTCATTATCTCAGTAACTATTTGAATGATCAAAAAGATTATTGCACCTTCAGAATCGGCACAGAAAAACACACATATATAGGTGATTTTACACCGAATTCATTCAGCATATAAACAAGACAGCTCCAGGTGCCATGTCCCCCCTTAAGTAAATACTTTTAAAAGAGTAATGAACAGAACTGGGCTGGCTGGTGCTTGTTCAAGTTTCATTGCACACAGCCTGTCCTATAGTCCCTGTCCCGTCCTCGTCTCGTAATACGAAGCGCAAGAAGAAATACTAACATCTGCCACCGCTGCACACAGTTTTATGGCTGGATATTGCTTTTTTATTTTCTAGTTTTTCATCTGTACCAGATTTTTGTATACGGAAATGCCCATGTGACCGAAAATATAGTTGCAGTTCCAGGAGAGTTCAAATCAAAGTTTTATTGCTGTGGTTCAGTGTGTAGCTTCATGTACTAAGCATACATTTCTGTGCCTTCCTGCCACACATGCAAGGACGTAGAAAAAAAAAAATATCCTGCAAGTAACTAAAAAAACGATGTGTCTAGTTCATTAACCCTACCAAACAGCTGTTGTGTTCCCAGAAAAGGAACACACTAAAGAAAAAACAATTTTCATCTCATTGCCACGTACAAGCTGTTCCTGTTTCCCGTTGAGGCACCAACTTCCTGTGAAACCGGCAGACGTTCTCTTAGACCTTGCACAAAAAAAAACAACAACAACATGGCCTCACTGGAAAGGCAAAGCCTTGATAATAGCAATGTCAGTGCGTTAAACAGCTACATAAAATAACATTCGTAACTTTATTAGCTAAGTGTACTACAATAAACATCTGCCGGCTAATTACACTAAGTATGGAACCATACATACAAACACTTTCATAGACTTAGTGTGCTGGGCAGCACAGGCAAAGGTGAGTAAACATACTGTGCTGCCTCTGACTTCTAAAAATTCTCCAAAACATTGAAGTAGGAAAAATTCTAACTCTAGGTAAACAGAAAGACAGCACAAGTGAAGTCACCAACCATCCTGACTCACCCAGTTATTGTCCCAACGCGAGCAAGCTGTAAGCTATACACGCAGGTTGCCTGTGCGCTCGGCCACATGGACAGCTAGCACAACCACCATGGACTGACTAGCTATAAGAGGAGACGGGCACCAATCTAGTGTCACACACTATGAATACCAATGCCTCTTCTCCTTATATGCCTGGAATGTCGCCCTCTTTCCCATAGAGAGTGTCCTGCTGTGTGTTGCATCCAGATGCCGTGGGAGAACAGCTGCCACCGTACCACTGTGTCACGTCACAGGACGTTTGCAGCTGCTTGGAGGCCACTGTCAAAGCTGCCTCCAAGTACAGTGCATCGGGACGCTACTGGCGTTTTCAAAGTGACAGCCACAAGAAGCACTTCACCGTACCAAAATGAGGAAAAAAAAAACATGAAAAAAAAAAAGCAGGCGAGGGAAGGGCAACACATTTGTGGCTCACACTCCAGACATAGGAGGCATTGTTGTATACATACAAAGAATGTGCAATGTATAGCGAACAGAGCAAGCCAACTTTTAATGCCTCGTCTTCTTTTATTAGTTAAGGACTGTCTTAATCCAATGAAGCATGCCCAAACGTGATTCTGATGGAAAAAAAATGTCTTTAGTACTTTCCAGTAGTTCCTCTTTCATGGTACCTATGCCATCAACTTCATCCACATCGAAGAGCTACTACAATGGCCAGCCGGCAGCAATCAGTATCATGGAAACATGTTAAAGCCAATAGTGCACTACTCACAGCGTAATTGACTCCAGGCAAGTCAACACTGCCATCCTGAAGCCACTGGTAAAAGTCTTGTGCATTGTCTGTGGGGTCTCCTTCACCATATGTTGCCATACAAAAGATGGCCATTGAGTTGGTAATTTCTGGCAGCTTGGTCAGGTCCTCCTGCATAAAGAGGCGCACATTTCATCAGGCACACCACGATGCTTCAAGGCTTCATTGCTAAATGCAAGCATAAAATGCTCCCATGTTTTTGATCAAGTTCTTGAATTTGTTCCTCCATCTGACAGTGGAAAGGCTAAGGCAAAGGATAAGTAATTTTCAGAAGCTATCCATAATTTTTACTACCCTGTGCACATAAGAAACAGGAACACTTATGCCAAGAAGATTCTCCTCAAAAAAGAATGTCTCCTACTTCTTGGTCTAGAACTCTAAAATTCTGTCTACAGTAGAGTTTGTGATACATATTCCAAAACTAATCACTTTCATTGTAGCTATAATGGCTTTTGAGTTAAAACAACTATGATAACAAAATATAGAATCTCTTACGTGCCCTACTTTGCTTATTAAAAATTTTCGCATGGCTTGTTCTGCTGCATATGGGCAGTCGTGTGTTGAAAACTACCCAAATTATGGAAATAACATGCTACATTTCCAGTAAAAAAAAGAAAAAAAGAGATGCCCATTGTATATTCTACATTTCCTTTATTGAAATTTCAAATTAAGAAAAAAGTTGTGTACATGTATAAACATTTTATGTTGTCCAAAGATGCTCTGTGCAACATTTCGTTAAAATCTGACAATTTCAGGTGCCTTAAAGTTTGCACATAATATCTGAAAACTGTTTACATGTTGTGCACAAACATGCAGGAACAAAAATTGTCAGATACAGATGAAATTTCGCACAGAGCATCTTTGGATAACATAGAATGTTGACATCAACGCAGAATTTCGATATCTAACATCAGTTACAGAATGACCCATATTTTGTTATCATAGCTGCTCTAACTCAAGGACAGTTGTAGCTACAATAAAATTAGTTTTGAACTCGTACTACAAACTTTACTAGTGGCAAAAATCTGATGATTTGTGGGGTCCCAAAGCCAGCTCTAATTATGAGAGACGCTGTAGTGGAGGTCTCCACAAATTTCAACCACCTGGCATTCTCGGATGCACTGACATCACACAGCACACAGGCCTCAATTCGCCTCCATCGAAATGCAGCCGCCGGCAAAAATATCAGAGTTAAATATCAGAGTTCAAGGCCAGGAAGAGACGTCTTTTTGCCAAGAGCATCTCCCCTTATGTCATGCATGCACGCTCGAAGTGTACGGCAGTCACCACCTCAGTTTAATATTGAGGTCAATTGCATCACATTGCCCAGAACCAAAGAAATGCAAAAAATATAGGGTCATCTATAGGACAGCATGCTTATGTTGCATGCTTTACCATAGGTTACCAAAAGCAGAAAAAAGGAATGCCAGTAAAGGCCTCCACCTTATTCCTTGTACGCCAGGTACGTGTATACATTCACCTCACTAATAATTAAGGCAACACTTTATGTCCCTCCCTTCCTTCCTTTCTCTCTCTGTTATCTGTAACACATGCTGCAGTAGCATGAAAGAACAGAGCGCCGCATTGGAAGTCGGTACCTTTACTTTTGCAATGCTGCAGCAGACCCACGGAGACAAACTCGTCAAACATGGCAATGTTAAGTTGTGATATCATAATCACCTTGCTGTGGGCAGGTCGTTGCAGCACCCATTCACCCAAATTTACACAAGAACCCCCAACGAGGTGGTAGTGTCCTGGTGCAAGACAACAGACCACTATGGTGTTCGCGACAATTTTCCAGCTAAGCTCTCAATTTAGTTAGCATTCCTAAAGTGACAAGTGCAGTTTTCCATAACCTATATATCTAGTCAGGTTTACAGAAGCCCAACCTTATAGACAACAAGATATTATGGATCCAACTGGTTCAGCAGCATGACCTTGTGAATAGTATTGCACACTCTTCGTAACAATCCTCTTGCCTACCAGTAATGTTGCTACACTTAAGGTGACGTTGCCACTATTTGGGCAATGACCTCAATGCCACGTGACGTCTGTGGCAATCACCCTGACCCGGTCACACAAGGAGCCACGGTGGCGACAGGACCACTCCAGCCCGTTACCCCCATCAAAATCAATCAGGGGCTGGATAAAGAAAACAAGAAACCGCAGCCCCAAACACAAGCAAATGCTTCTGCTAGTTGTATTGGGGTTGCCAGTGGCGTCAATGACAAGCATCAAAAGGAAAGCGCGTCAGAGCCGTGCTGCCAGTGCTTGCGCAACGTCACCCTCAGACGTCATGTGAAAGCGTCACAGACAGCTGTTGACACTCAAAATTGGACAAGTGCCCCTGCAGGCATGGCACATCCTCTCACATATTGCCTACAACCCAAGCTAAAATCCTTTGAGAAAAAGAAAAGAAAGAAGAGAAGCAATACTATTACTAGCAGACAGAAAGACAAACAATGAACTTCATGAAATCCCAAGGAGCTACTGTTAGGACTCCCCAACGGGAGCCCATTGTAATGTTGCTATTAGCAACACCCCTCTTTTTCTTTATTTCTTTTTTCCCCACGTAAATCACAAATTTATCTGGTCAAATTCAATCAGGATCTGTCTGCTTCTTGGAGCCTATTCTATGGACCTCAAACCTTTTTATAGCTTGCAAGTATTCTGGCCAGGATACATTTGTTGCGTATGATTGCAAAACTCGTTCAAAAATTTAGACGGTCACACACAGACTCACCATTTCGCATTCCTCAGGGTCCGCTACCATTGCTTTGAGACCAAATCTGTTGGCTTCTTTTGCTAGACGAGCGGCAAACTCTTCCGCTGTGCCCGTCTGTGATCCATAGAATATGACTATATTCCTACCCTGCATGAATGGAAGAAAATCGACAGTTAGTCAAAATCCAAAAATACAAATTGAGCAAACCTCCTAGCATGGTTCAGCATTTCTTCAAGGTGGCAGGGAATGGAGCAATAGGCGTCCTTTTTTTTTTTCTTGCCATGCACTGAACTGAATTTGATGCGATCTGTTCCATTAAAAGAATGTTGGTATTGACAACATTGAAGTGTACAGATAATATTTTAATAACTTAATGAAAAAAACAAGAATTAATACACAATCAAACTTACAATGACAAACTTCTGTAAACTGTATCTGTTGAGATGTTTAACATTGGGGACAACACTGTCTGTTGAACATTGCTTTTAAATGTACCAGTACTCTGTGGGTGGGACTGTTCTTCAGCCTGCAGGAGCATTGTAAAAATTGCAGAGAGGTTGTTAATTCCATAAATTCAATTCGTCCAGTCTCTATTCTCTAACAGATTCAGCTTGCGGAAGAGCGATTCTCATTTTTGATATGCAGAATTATCTGAGCATTTACACTTTGTGCTTAACTTCATTTTTTAATTTCCCCATTTTCAGCAATATGTAACATTCAACATTATCGGAAAAGGGAAATTGAACTGACCACAGTGCCACCATGTGAACTATGTTGATGTCCATGGGGGCGCAATATGGAATGCAAATATTAAGAAAGTTGGCAGCTACTAAAGAGTAAAACAGCTGCAGTGAATCTCACATTCATTTGTTCTTTATAAATTAGAATCAACAGTGAAATACACTAAAAGAAGCTACTACAATAACACAACAAGGTTACAGCAAAAGCAAACACATGTTAAAGTGCTGTATGACATGTGATGTTCAGGAAATGCAACTTACCGTTGATTTCATCTTTCCAATAAAGCTGGTGTTGTCAGCCTTCTGTATACTTGTTCTGGAAAAGACGATCCCAATGTACAAGAATACAGAGCACAGGAGGCATTGATATGTCATTACATTAACTTATTCCAGGGAAACACTTTCCGAACTGTAACGTCCCATTAAAGTTGGGATTCCATTCTAATGAATGCGCACTACCAATTCTCACCAGGACAATGTTTTGGACTGGCGCGCATCTACCACACATGGCGCATAAAGGAAACGTAAAAGAGGTTGCTTGTGTACATTCTAGGAACATCACAATGTGTTCAATGGAAATGAGAAGCAGACATAAAACTAAAAATATGAGCCTATTGTAACTACAGCTGCTTTTTGCACTTGCAATTCAAGAATAAAACATTCAACTTTACGAATTAAAAAACAGCAGACACTTGCACCTGAAAACATAAGTGCGTGGAGACAGGGGTGGGCAAAGATACTTTGAAATTGTATCGCGATACGATACAAGATACTCGGGCAAGAAGTATTTCGGATACAGATACAAGATACCACCTCAATAATTGTATCCGATACGATACTTGCCATTTGTATCTTAAGATACTTCGATACATTTATAAATTTCATATTATGGACATATATAATGCAGCAGAAAACGCCTATGAACAGGAGTGTTTGCTTTAGAATTTCAGAACTGCGACCAAGCAAGTTTAACTTGAATGAAACATGTGTTAGTATCTCAACAACTGTTGTTTTCTGGCTATAATTATATTGTTTTCATTCCCAAACAACTGATTGGGGCTCTTTTGGCTGCTAAACATGACAGCTATGTATAAGCTACGCTGTCGGCGGTTTTTTGTGGTTTTTGTAATTCATGGAACTCGATGCTCTACTTGCCAACCAGGTAGTGGTTTCCCACCTAATAACAAAAATGTCGATGCAAAACCAGTTTAACCTGGTCCGTACGCGTATACCGTTTACGCAGTACCGGACCACGGGACAAGTGTACAGGAGTAAGAACGCTCGTAGCGACATATTTTGTGACGGATCTTCTATACAGAAAGGACATAAAACCGCAATGACTTCCTAAATTCTAGTTATGTGCTCGCGTAAAGCGCTCGTCATCGACGGATTCACGAATGTGCAATTTTTGTAATAATTTCTCTCTACGAGAGAATTCCAGACATCGTAGCGGTACAAAGTGTCGCAGGATACCTCCGCTACTCATACTCTTGACATTGATTGCGCGAATTACCTTGTGATTTGTGACAGCGAAAAAAACAATGTGACTCAGAAAGGATATATATATATATATATATATATATATATATAATAGAACGAATCGTGCTGTAACATTATTAGTTACGATGTTTCTCAGCAAAAGGCGTCGTCAGCCTACCAAGTAAGATCACACACTGGAAATTTCACTGCTTGTGGAAAATGTCATGAAAGAGCTCGTGGGGACGGTCACAATAATAATTGTTGAGGTTTCCATCTCCAAACCACGATATAATTATGAGGGATGCCGTACTGGAGGGCTCTGAAAGTTTAGACCATCTGGTGTTCTTTAAGATGCTCCTAAATCTAAGTACAGTACTGCACGGGACTCAAGTATAACGCCGCTATCGGATTTCGGCCTTTACGGCCGGGATTCGATCCCGCGACCTTCAGGCCAGCAGTCGAGCGCATTAACCACTAGACCGCCGTGGCGGGTGGGGACGCTCATGAGAAAGGAGTACTTTCTCATGAGCGTCCAAGGAGTACATGAGAAAGGAGTACAGTTTGTTCGTTTACACTGCGGATCAGCGTTATAAGCTTAGTGGCGGCAGTACCTGCTTGAGCAGCGGACTTCTGCCAGTATTTCTAGTGTCGCGCGGTGATGTTCCGACATCAGTATCTTGTACCTTAAGATACTCGATACATTCTTCAATGTATCGAAAATACAGATACTGATACACGTCTTTCAAGATGTATCGCGATACAGATACAAGATACTCAAAGAGTATCTAAGATAGTATCTAAGATACATGTATCTTCGATACTGCCCAGCACTGCGTGGAGAAACTTAATGAGCACAGATGAAGGAACAAAACAGCACAATGCCTCATAATTAAGCATATATACGGGATGGCAAGCTAACACAAGGTCATGCAGTATAGTTGCCAATAGCATGGGTATGCCAAGAACACTCACTCTTATAAAATAAAGCCAACTCTGCCTAATTGACGGGCATTTATGAGAGGTGAAAAAGGGGGGGGGGGGGGGGTTAAGGCAACTTCTATGGCTATGACCTTTTCATATTAAACATCAATACTGCTTTTACTACTCTGGCATTTAGGTGGGAAAATTGGAAAATTTTTATTAAAGCTGTTGCAGACCAGTACCTACGACTCAACATTACTGAATGCACATAAACATAAACCACACAAGAGGATGCTTACAGGATGAACCAGAATTTCTAATCAAGTTTTAATATGAATTAAACATTCTTTAGACCTGCCCACTACAAATACTTGCATCTTCATATTATCATAATGCATGACGCATGCTTAGTGCTTATCACAATCGCATGATGAGGAAAAGAATGATCCAAGTGGAAATCGGAGGTACTACATGGTATGACTGAACTCTAGAACATTAAACATTCCTCTTGCAAATGGGTAAGGGTTCACAACGAGCCTCTCTGCCAAAACTTCTCTTGACACTCAGGATGAGGGGCTTCACTATCTGGTGTGATGTTCCCCCGTGTAATTCATAAAAATTCATCATCCAACAACCTTGCAAGTGAAATGCATAGTCGCACCAAAGCTAGTTTTCCCACCTCGACAAAATATCTGTGGGAACTCCGTGCTTGCTTTGTCCTAGCCAGCTTTATTCTCAGGTACAAAGTTTTCCATTTAACAAGCACGGTCAAGGCTTCCGAGTCAACCTACCACATGTAGCAAGATTACCACAAGGCGAATCTCCAGGAAGGTAAACAAGGTCACACATGTTGCCCCACAAGTGTGAATGCCGCTCTCGTTTTCCTCTGTGGACACACAGACTGTTCAAGCCCACAATCAGTTCTGCGGGCTACCACAGGAGCGATTTGCCATGCACTTAAAGTGTTGCTTCAAGAGAGTGGCTGCTGTTATAGCTGTCAACGCAAAGAGTGGACACTGGTGAGGTCCTAATGCAACACTGGTACCGGTGTGACCTTCGTTTGTCATACCACACATCATCAACGGCTCTCAATTTGAAGACAGATTATGTGTAAAATGTAGTGAAATATGCTGGTTAATTGAAACAAAATTTTATTTCAGCTACATCTACTGAAAAAAATCGATTTTCACCAGTACTTCTTTGTTGGCTGCATTCTGCTGTAAAGTGAAAGTAGTACTGGTATGCATGTTACGCATTTACTCCAGCCCCGTAGTTACTAACTCTTACATTAAAAAGCTGTTATGACCAGTATTTGCCTAAATGATGCAATTTCAGTGGATTTGCAACAAGCCTCTCGCTGTAGGTTCAAAACAATTCCATAATCTTTGCATGAACATTGCATGTTTAACAAATGCAAATACTACAATAAAAGCATAGCTTTGGCAATGCTGTTGGGCTCATATCCATATTTTTGTTATCACATTCTTTAGGAGCCCACCTAAGCATATGGAACTTGAATCCAGTGGTTAGGGAAGCTGATGCCAACCCCAACATGACCCAAGAAAAAAATTTGTGTGCCGCAAGTCATGCCAAAATCACGTCAAGAAACTCCATCTACAGGGCTTTGTGTCATTTCCATCTAGCAGTAGTGTGGCATCAATCTTCTTCCATTTCAGTGTCAACAACTACTCTTGCTAGCTCCCTATAATCCAACCACTTCAATTTTATGTCAAACTATGCATAGAGGCTGCTGTTGAACCTTACTTAAGAGACACGGACCAGAGAGCAGCCTTGTCCCTTCTGTAAGCAGTCTCTTATAAATAGGGTTCCTTGTTTTCATTTTCTGACCTAATGTTCTCTCAATATAGGCACATTAGAACTAAGCTGACCACAAAACAAGGCTACAACCTGTCGCAAAGGGTTTGTTACATACCATTTGACTTCACGTGATTTGCTTGACGGACTGTGTCATCAAAAACAGAATTCATGTTTCGTACTCTCCAACTTTCTCTCACATTGTTTGGTTATAAGTATATAAGTAAATGTCCCTTTGTTTGCACAACGAATTACATGCAGTTGACCATCGACTGTACTGCATTCAGAGTTAAAATATATATTATGAGCTACACCGCTAACCAAAATTTATGAATATTTTTTACTTTATACACAGTTGTCCCTGAGGAGCATATCTTTTACAAAAGAGGTCTAACTATTGGCAGAGATAGGGCGGACAAACATGTAGGCAAATGAAGTCTCTTATCCTCAATGTCTCTCATATCGGTGCCTGTCTCTCTCAACTGTGCTACGAATCCATGCCATCTGAAATTTGGTTTTTTGTGTGGCCAAAGGACTCCATTGGAGTTTGCACTTAGGTGGGTGTGGCAAGGCACTCACTCAATGGAAAATGTTTTGATGGCGGCCGGATCGAAGGTGGGGGCCTTCTTGCGCCTCAGGAAGAGCCAGTAGATGGCAAAGCCCAGCAATGCCAGAAGGATGAGAACATCCAACAGGCCAAACAGGGGGGCCTCCTCCTCTTGACTTCCCAGAGGGCTGCTGTCGACACTCAGAGGCACATCCTGGCTCGTCCCTTCCATGGCTGCATGCACAACAACGAAAAAGCAGCCGCGGAAAAACTTAATTATGGGACTTTACATGCTAAAGCCACGCCGTGATTATCAGAAAAGTTGTAGTGAAGGACTCTGCACTAATTTTGCACCCCTAGCGAACTTCACTGTGCTTCTAAATGTAGGTATACAGGCACTTCTGCATTGAACACCCTTCAACATGCAGCATGTTGTTCACTAAATAACAAAAAAGCCCAAAACATGCCCCTCCCAACAACACAGCTGTGCACAAAAAGTCAACCAACTTGCAACAGTTATTCTGCCAGCAATGAAAACAGTTTTGTCTAAGCCTTTCCATCTTTTGTTTCAGAAAGAAGCACAATGAAAAGCACAGCTGCACATCAATGCTGCCTCTGATATTCTGGTATATGATGATTATGATAGTTCAACAACACACTGATGGAATAAAACTTGTGTATCGAACTTACAGTTCTTAAAGCTATACTGCACAAAAATCGGGAAAACTGGCGAAAACATCAAAAACCTACTCGGAAGACGTCACTGCTCCGATTAACAGAGTTCGTTTTACGTATTTTCAAACAGCTGGCTGTATTTTTACTGGATTGTGAGAGCGCGGCGGCTTCATGCAGTGCACTTGTTGACGGCCGTGACGTCGCATGCAACCGGCGCCCTATCTCCTCCAACCACTTCCCTCTCCACCTCTCCTTCGAGAACCATTTGTGTCGCAAGTTGCTGAACGCGAATTGGTCGGTGCGTCAGTATCGGGTGGGTGTCACGCAACTTCCTCTAGTTCACCGCACGGCCGCTACATGCGCGAATTTGCGAAAAATGCATTAACTTCAATATTTTCCGCTAGTCTCTGGCTGAAATAAAGGATGTGGGAACAAATTTCAGTACCCAATCTTTCAACTGGATCATTTATCTCGATGGCGAAAGTTTTGTTCAGTATCCCTTTAAAGAGAAATGCACCTGCTATTAATAGTGTTAAGATATGTATTCTCAGCGTTAAGTCATTGCTTTTCTTGAAATACTCATGGCATCATTTCTTTATATGACACCAGGAATTGCATTTCTGAAACTTCAAGACAGCTTGTCGGGCAAGATGGTACATATCTCTTAAGGATGGGGTTGTGAAAAAGGCGAGAGAAGGAGAGAACAAACAAACAAACAAAAAATCCTGGTGAACAAGCACCCTGCCCTCAACTTTTCTCCCTTCCTCTAGATTTTTTCTTCACCTCCATTCCTGCTTGGCAGCAATCCCCTGCCCTCAAACAGTGTAGTTTTTCCTCAAAATAATATCTACAACAGCATAGCCACAGATAATCTAGGCTCATGCGTGAGAACAAAAATTAACGGAATAAAAGTAGTGAAAAATGAAATTTGGTGAATTAACCGTGTGTCCAAGACCCAAAATTCCAAAATCTGACTATCAGCATGAAGCAGGCTCCAGTGTATGCAGACAAGAATGCCAACCAGGCAGCCGCTCATACACAACCAATTCTTCTATAGGAAATGGAAACTGCACAAGCCTAACCAGTGAAAAGTGCACACCTGTGACAGTCACTACGCTGCAGTTGATTCCTTTTATGGCACCCCAGCATTATATCCAAATTGACGTGCCAACATAGAGATGCACGTTTACACAAGTTAAGCCTGAAGAAATTTTCCAATGGCCATCATGACGCACAAGGAATGCCAAAGTTGACCACCCCCTGAAACTGAAACTTGCTAACTTTCAGTGTGAAGACAAATGTGTAGGAAATGTTAAAAAACATTACATGCTTGTTCAATCTAGGCTCACTGCCCATTGTACACAGGAAGACTAATGAAATTTAACCACATTTTAAGCTTTTAACTGCATTCTGAACATGCCAGAGCCAAGATTCTGTGATGAGGTAAGCTGATGAACTTTGCACTAATTCTGACCACCCGGGTTACTACATGTGCAGAGGCATTTTTGCATTTTGCGTCTCCTGAAACGAAGCTAGGATGAAGTCAGCAACCTTGAGCTCAACAGTGCGGCACCACAACCACTAAGCTACCGCAACGGGTTTCACCAGATGAAGACAAATCCGAACAAGTCCAATGAACAAACAAATAAAATAAAAACATGGTAAGTAAATGCATTGCACTGCCTTTCACATAACACAAAACACACATTCCTACATGTGTGGGAACGTAATACAAGAATGATGCCTTTAGCATAAAAAGAAGACACGTTTAAGTTAACAACCTTTATGTTTGGCAAATGAGTTCTACGGAAACCTGCAAGGTGGAGTAACGTTTATGAAAGAGAAAATTAGCATCCACCCATTTGTAGCACAATGCCACTAGGAAATCCATACGGATTTCTCAGAAAGGAAAGCTTCCTAATTGCCAAAAAATTCGTCCTTGTTCGGGGTTCAAACCCAGGACCAACGCCTGTCCGGGGCGTTTGCTCTGCCAATTTTCACGCCCATGTGCTTAGAGTTGTCGATGGATTCGCCCTTGCGCTGTCAATGGCTAGCCTCCTGGTTAGCTCATTGGCAGAGTGAGTGCCCCAGACAGGCGTTGGTCCATGGTTCGAACCGCAGACCAGGACAAATTTTTTGGCAACTAGGAAGCTTTCATTTCTGAGAAATCCGTATGGATTTCCTAGTGGCCTTGTGCTACAAACGGGTGGATGCTAATTTTGCCTTTCACAACCTTTATGTTTGCATACCATTTCACTGTAGACTACAGCCCTTCTGCCAGATATGGCATAATATATAAAATACCAGCAAAAAAGCATAACTATCTACAACATAAAGAATTGCTACAATGATTTCCTAAAATAAAACAGCTCGCCCCTTTCAAGTGAAATGGACAACGAAAACATGATCACATGTCCTCAAGCACAGCTTTAGGCCACAATTATGACCGCATCTTTGACCTTGGATGCTGACTTAAGAGCTTACCAAGACCAGTTGGAACAATTTGCGAATCACTTCGAGTTTCATCATAATGCAAACAAGGCATGACGTCAGCAAAACGCCACACTCAAACAATACAGGGAAACCTGCCAGAAATAAGGAAACGCGCATACAAGTTGACGCATGCTGGCTAGACTTGTCTAAACACTTCAGAACCTCAAGTTAAGAGTTAAATGAACTAATTTTCTTACGGGAGCCAAGAAAACATTAAAAGCTGATAATTGTCAAAAAGGAGGAAAAAGAAAAGAAAATTCTAGACATCGCCTGTCAAAGTTTTCCTCAAAGGTTGCACTGAGGTCAGCAAAAGGAAGAGAAGACGCAGCGAGGGTTAACTATAGATGGTGCACGCTGCCTACCACAGCTTTTCCTGCTGGACGCAAACGACTCAAAGTGTTCGGAGCTTGCACAATCCAGCTTGTCATTCTGTTCATCGAGTGCAGACTTTTCACAGGGATATAGGGCTGGGCACCGTTACACTTGCTCAACAGTTGTGCCACACTGATGCACAAGCATTCACAGATTGACGGTCAAGAATAAACTGAGTATCCAGAATCTAATTATGGGCCCAACCTTTACAAGCATGTTGAATAACAAGGCAGCACTAGAAACAAGATACTAGTACGCGAGCTTGAAGTACACAACAAACACTTGGGAGAAGCTTCAAAAACCTTATTTCATATAAACATTGCTGTTATGCATACTACAACTCTTCTCGTTTGCAATATTTTCAGAAAGCTGCCCACTAGGAAAGCTGCCCATTGTGTTGGGATTGTGGAAACATACTGAAATTCAGGCTGGTAGGTCTGGCATAAAAGGCAAGTCATAGTACAATAGACTAGAACATAACATAGCTTTGCGTGTCTTGTTTCTGTGGTAAAAAAGAACATTCCACCAATGAGCTTCTCGTTTGAGCCAAACAAACTCAAATTAGTTTTAAAATGGAGTATGACATAGCTGTCATAGCACTACAACTGATAATGGTAGGTCACATCACGAATTACATCACTGATTGGGTCAGCTGGCAATGAACAGCCCACCTAAAGCATGATGCAATTCCAAGCAACTGAGCTTAGAATGAACCAATGACTGAGAAAATAAAATTATTTAATAAACTGTGCAAACAGATTAACAAGCAGTTCCAAATAGCACGAAACAGCTACAAGTTAGAATCTACACAAGCCAAACTTGATTACTGAACGCAGCGTTTGCGTGCACAAAAAAAAAAAAGAAACGAGGCCACGTGGCCACACAACGGTAAAAGATAGCCTCGAAGCTTCAAAGACTACTTGAGCGCAGGCTATGTGAGCTAGGTTGTTTCTTATCAGCGCGCCAAGACCAATGTCCACAATCACATGTAATGATAAAAACATGATAAGCGACACAACAGTGGGTCGCCAGCTCAGTGTGGAGTATGTATCACGCACGTGCATTTGACCTTAAGCAGAGAGTCACATAAAACAGAGTACAGCAACACAAGAGATTTCAGATAAATGTAATGGTGGGGAATGTAGTGTTACAGTTGCTCAACTACCACTGGAACAATGCATAGTATACACGTTTTTACAATACTTGTATGGCTTTGATAACCCAGTTCAGTGAGCTTCAGCTTATCTTAAAGCTCTTTGTAGCTAAGCTGTGATGCCTATTAGTCAAGAACTCCTGTTGGGCACTGGGCAGTGCTGCAGGTGGAATTTATGTTATATATATATATATATATATATATATATATATATATATATATTTCTGGTAGGTGCCCACATACAGCATAATATTAAAACAAAATTAAATGAGGTTAACTGTAACCACACAGTAAATATAAGATCATAGTTAAGGTGGTTAAAGAAAATAAGAAGACCCTCTGAAACTAGAACGAACCAAAGTTTAAACAAGTCCATGTACTACCAATCAAACCATGGCTAGATAAAGCAACAACCAGTGACGCTTCTATTCACTTCTACCAGCAAACTCAAAGCACAGCACACATCTGCCCTACAATTACAATTAAGTGCTAGAAAAGCTTCCAATAACGCAAAATACCTCAACACTGCATGAACAGAAAATGTCTGTTGAGTATCTACAATGGTTGTGGCAAATGGCAAAATTCTTTGTAATTAAGCCGTACAAGTACACAAAAGCATGTCACTTGGCTGTGAAAACATGGGATCAAAAATGCTTTCTTTGGGTGCTGTTAAAATGTAGCTATGTGGTGTATGTGCTGTTAAAATGTAGCTATGTGGTGTATGTGCATAGACCTAGTGCTGAACTATCCATTCATCTGCAGCTTAGATATAAACAAGCTCCTGTATTTTCTTTCTTGCCTCTCGCACCATTTCAGCATAAAGGCAGTGGGCTCACGTAAAACAATATAATAGAGACACCGCATGAATACAAATATATATTTCCTCCAGTGGTACTGATGGTTCCCAAATTCATAGTAGTCTACGAAATGAGGGCTATGCCCCCAAGAAATCTGAAGTAATAAATTATTACCGCTAACTGTGCCACTGATAGTCCACAATGCCTTACGATTAACTGTTATCAGTAATATGAGGGCACAGTATACAGGAAGTCAGTGGAGTAATGTTCTATAAATACCATGTGAAAGAAAGAAAAGGAAAAAAAAAAAACGCTCGCAAGAAGAATGACACTGTAAAGATTCTGGCATTGGGTCGTATCGTATCAAACTGATATCAATATGTATGTTACCCTCAATACAGAAACCTGCACCTTGCTCTGCAGGCTGTTTCACTAACGCACAAGGCCGACGGACCTTTTTTTTTCTTTTAGTTCCTTTGCACTTTTAACACATGTGGCGGAAATGAGCACAGTGCAGATGCAGGTGCGCTGCATCCCATAGAGCAGCATTCTAAGCAGAAGGAAACAGTGCACGCTTGCTTATTTTCCTCACAGTTTCCAGAGAGTTCGAGAAGCACAACTAACCAATCATTATCTGCTTAAGCATATTTATGAACATTAGTGGTCAGACAATTTCAAATCGTACAAAAACTTTTGTTGCATGCTGAATACTCTGTAAGCCAGGAAAAGACTGTACAGTTAGTTACGAAAGCCTGGACCATCACAGAAAACATCATAACAGCAAATGGGCAGTCATTCTTGCAGCCTGCCTCCCAACAATAAGAAGCAAAAAACATAATGACGCAATGTTTTTCCAGTAAGAGCACTCAATAAACTGAAAATGCGTGAAATAAACAGTCTACAGACTAAACACAGTGAAATGAAGGGAGGCCAGTAATTAGGCACAGACAGCACATGTACGCAGACGAAAAAGACAAGCTAAAGCAGTCTACAGAGCAAAAGCAGCCTAAGGGGGAATTGCACAACACATACCTGTCATGGGCGATATGCAACTGCGGATGGCCAACTGTCCAACCAAAAGCAATTGTGCAGCTGGTGATGCAGGCAAACATGCGGCTTCACTTAGCGTCGTGTTAATAGAACTGTTGACGTAGCACTGAAGTAAAGCCATGTCCAGTGCCGGAGAAGCACAAACCGTACTGAAACAGCTATGCTTCCACCT
This sequence comes from Hyalomma asiaticum, assembly GCA_013339685.2. Classification (NCBI taxonomy): domain Eukaryota; kingdom Metazoa; phylum Arthropoda; class Arachnida; order Ixodida; family Ixodidae; genus Hyalomma; species Hyalomma asiaticum. The sequence continues at coordinate 38,496,417 of CM023484.1, read as the reverse complement.
GTCGCGACAACGGAAACGAAACTAAAGGAATCTCTTGGAACACAAGGACCTAAAGTGCGAGGCTGTCAGCCGGGCGTACTTTCCAGGATGGTGGTCATACACCGTCTGAACTTCCCCGAAAGGCTGCAGTGACTGAAAGCGTGCCCTTGCCACCAAACCGTGCGGCACCACAACACTGATCAATGACGTGCCACGCAGCACCGTGGTTGTGACGAAGAGTATGCGACAAGGCTGTCGGAGAGACGTCAAAACGCGCTTGCTCCTCTCTAACCTGTCACTTGGATTCAACCTTCCCACTGGCAGGCCAAAAAGAAAGACACAGGACGACTAAGTCACCAAGACACTCCCCGTTTCAGAGAAACCAAAAAAAGGAATGGCCGTGTGTGCGTGAGACAACGCACGTGCATGCCGCCTCCGTTTTCCTCGAGTCGAGACGTACGACTAGACAATGAAACGGGAGAGAGTCAGATTTCTTTTTCCCACTCCTGTACGCAGTAGCTGCTAATGAAGAGCTTTTTACAAAAACATTTGGAGAGCACACGGGGCAGCAAGTTACTTTACGAGCTTGTAAAAACCCTCGCGTACAAAGCCGTAAAGAATGGGAATGATGCAGTACAATGTTACTAGATGTCTTGCAAGTCGTGGTAGACATCCACTACCCTCGATCCTACAGCACAAATGTCTGACGTAGGTGAGATAAAAGCAGGCAGGAAACAAAGGGAACTATCAGACACGGCACGACCTTTTCGCCACATACAACCAAAAAAGAAAAAGAAGAGTACGCAGGTGCACAAAACAAACGAAAGGAGTGCGCCGGCTGGTGTTTGCGTACCTCACTGATTGCCTTGAGATACAAGTACCCGCACTACCTTGCGAAACGTCCAGGGGTAAATTACCTTTTGTTCTTCCTTTTGGGTGTGACGTCAGGGACGCACGTGCGGAAAAAATAAAGAATGGAAACCCTACGAGACATGCGTGCGTACATAAGCCGGCGTCATGGCAACGTAGTAGCGGTGCGTGTTACTTTCTTCCTCTCCCAATGGTTCGGAGAGAGAGAGAAAGACAGGGACGTTAACCAGAGGAGATCACCGGTTGGCTACCCTGAATTGAGGACGAGGAAAGAAGTATGAAAGAGCGAAGGGAGAGTTCGAAACTCCTAAGATAGTTTAACTTGTCTTTTGACAAACTTCCCAGCATGAGTCAGAACGACAGCAGTTTCACGCGTTTCCGCTGCGCGGTTGGCGCGATAAAATGCGGTTGTACAATGAGCGACACGCTGATTTACTGGCATATCGGAGTGGCCGCATTCAAGCCATTGACACCGGAGTCTAGGAAAAAAAAAATGAGTAGAAAGAAAGGAGAGGTATATTCGACGAAGAAGCGACAGGAATTCAAAGAGGAAAAATTATGAAAAAGAAGCTCGCTGCTTTGTACGAATAAGTAATACGTCTACGAGGAAGGAAAAAAAAAATAGAAACGTTGCCCGTCAACGGCCTCGAGTTACGAAGTAATTTTGTACTTCTTTATTCGGTCAAATGACCTCGAGCTGCGGTTATACTTGTGCGTAGTGCTAATGGACGAGTTCTGGGCGCTTGGGCAATCAAGCTTTATTTTATTTTTATTTTTTTCCCTGAAAAGGCGCCGAGATGCCGCGGAGTTTTTGTTTCCGAAAGTCTGAACCTATCGTAACAGGCCGCGGCGGAGCGCTTTACGGGCGCGCTTTGCTCTTGTTTTGACGCGGACAATCGAAACCAAGCACAGCCAGCAAGCAGCCGGCACTCTGGAATGCAGAAGTTCTCAGCACATTCAAACTTCGACTAATACGTAGTTATTTTCGCTTTCGCGCGCCCCACGGCGCGTGTGTGTACGCATACACGCACGCAATCCGCAGCTTTGCACGTCACGCTTACCTCTGGCGAAAAAAAAAAAATAAAGGAGGAGGGGGAGCGACCAAAAGATGGAGAGGAAAGAAAAAAACGGGCCAAAAGATTGCAAGTGTTGGACGACGTGCCATTTCCGTTGACGGCATAAAAGCGACGTCCTCGTAAAAAAAAAACTGCTGCGCGTCTGGCCTGGCGGTGATGTGCAAGCGAAAGCGCTCGAAAATCGAGGACAAACAGCAAAAGAAACGCACGGCCTTCCCTAGAGGTAAAAAACGGTGGAATTGCAACATATTGACCTTGAAATATATTCCACGCACCCTCGATTCGCGATCATACAGGATGGAGGGGGCCTCGGCAGCATTTCGACTGCGACGCAAACGATCTTCGAGCAGTGCTGCCCCGTGTAACGAACAGAGACGCAATAATAATTCGAAGCAGACTCGACGACACCGTCGAATACCGAAGTCCCCCCACCACCACTAGAGCACCTATCCTCCCCTCCTCTCACCCTCCGAGCACCAGCGAGGCAAAAATATGCGGGTTAGGCCTACGAAACAGCGAATAAATGATCGATCTCGGCCCGTCGGGGCTCGCTGGGGCTTACCTTACGTCGTGGCAGAGTTGATTAGTCCTGTAGAAAGCCCAGCGTTTAACTTTCATTAATGAAGGCCCTTTCCGCACCGCCACGGCTCCGTCAGCTGTACGGCTGCAGCATCACAGATATCATGAAGTAAAAGCAAAAATTTGTGGAGTCGACGAGAGCGCCACCACGCGTTTTTACCTCCTTTGCGGCTGCTTGTTTGCGAACACTTTTTTATCCTGTCACGCTTCCAAACGCTTACAACTATTTGGAATGCACGTATATAGCTTCAAATAAAGGCGTTCGTTGACGCTGAATAGTGCAATTTTTGTCATACGTTGCCGCATTTATTGACAGCAGATGCCGCGAGCTGTTACGCTTATTCGAGGACAACGTGTGGGATTTCTTTAACTTCACAATTTTGTGTGGTGTAGAAATGAGCGCAATGCTTGCCTGTGACATTGAAGCGGGCAAAAAATTAATGCGCATAATTGTAAGTATGCATTTTGTTATTGTAAATTACTGTCCAATTCCATAATACACAGCGTCAAGTCTTGTGTGGCCTCCAAGACTACAAACATTCAGCGTTGAAGTAGCTACAAATCTTCAAGGCTACGCTTTTGCGGTGCTGCCAGCGTCAGAATTCAATAATGACATGCGGTATCCACGCATTTTTTTTTATATGTGGGGATATTTATTGTGGGCGTGCAATGACAGCTACACTCGCAAAACTTTTTTTTATATTCATGTATCTTTCATTGTCGGCAGAGAGATTGGTCGGATTGGTCACGTGCCCGACCGTCTGCTTTGCGGCCGAGTGGTTTCTGTGCGCGCGCGCAGCTCAGATATCGGACATCCTTCGAGTTTTCGTTAGACAGATGTATGTCTACAACTCAAGGATTGTCTCGACGGTTAATCGCAGTGAAAGCAAGAGGCTGTCCTACTTCAGGGCGCCTTTCTGTATGTGTGCGTGCGCGATTGCCATCGCGATATGCGTGCGATAAATCGCGTCGCAAGAGGTTTCGTTTTGAGATCACGGCCTCCGCACGGCGTGTGAATGCATGCCGTGGGTCAGTGCGACTAGCGAGTGGTTCCCTTTACAGCGGGTGGTTCTCTTTGCAGAAGCGATGAACGTCACTGGAAGCTCGCATAAAATGGCTACAGTCTGATGTTGCTGTCATGGCGACAGACAGCTCGAGATCGAATAACGTATGGCGCTTCTCTCGCCGCGTCTCTCCTCTTTGTCAATTCTTTTGCAACCTCTGCGCCGCTAACCTCGACAGCTATATACGCACCGACTACACGGGCAATTTTGTACACATTTCTCAAACACTTTGAAGGCGTCTAGGAGGAAACATCGTGGAATATGTGCTGGCTCTTTATATACTCAGGTGATATTGTGTGAATATATATTCACACAATATCACCTGAGTTTCATAGCACATATATATGTGCTATGAAATGAAAGAAAAGAAGCTAGAATATGACGTACAGTTCCCGGAATCATTTGGACAGCGGCTGTTAAACGAACCGTTTCGAGGATCATAAAGGAGAAGAAATGCTAGAAATTGAAACTCATTTGGCCATATCGTGTGGGCTTCGCTCAATAAATGGAACGAAATTAAAGTAACTTACTCGCCAAAGCGCAAGGTAAGAGAAAACAAGGTCGCTATATAATAATATATGCATTTATATAGTTAGATATGGTATATACTTTTCAGGTCTGTGTCACTGATCGTTATATTTACCTTCGCCGTGTAAGCGGACAGCAGCTCGGTGGCACACCTAACAGCATTAAAAAAAAAAAAACCATAATTCTTTGTTGCACACCTACCTACAATAGTGCGACGTTTGCGGTACTTTTACAATTCGTTTTATGATTCGACGGGATTTCGATAATTATAAAAAAATAAAATAAAATCATCCTATAGTCCCGTATACGGCACGCATTTGGCCTCACATGTGTAAGGAACTATGCAAAAATAGCGACCAGGTGAAAAATAAACACACCCGTTACGACATTAAATGTTATCATTTAAGCATTCGCCACTTTCAAACGTATATACCAGCGGCATGCATGCATGCATATGGTCACACAATATCATTCACGTCGTTACACGTGCTATAATTCACGTGGCATTGCCGTTTCTTACTGCAGTACGAACTCTTATAAGAAATTCTCACGTACACAACTAGATATGTCCTTGTTGGCCGAGTACGTGTATCATATATCTGTTGGTTTAACTAACCGGCCAATTACCCTCCGAACTGGAATTAAACTATATGATTACAGGTCATGCACACGCATGTGCGCTCTAGGCTTCCTTCAGTGTTTTTCACAGTCGCGTTGTCAAGAAACAGCGCGGATTTTCACCATGGACGTCTTTATTTTTCTGTGCGTGCATCCTTCGACAATTTCTTTCTCAGTTAATTCCAAGAGCTAGGGCAGCTCTGGGCGTCGACTCACCGAAGAGCTTCCTAATAATAATAATAATAATAATAATAATAATAATAATAATAATAATAATAATAATAATAATAATAATAATAATAATAATAATAATAATAATAATAATAACGACATGAAAAGGAGACAATTCTGCACGGGATGTTTCAAGGCATAAAGTTCGCGATTTCCGTCACAATTATAGTCTGTTTCAGAAGTTCCGTGCAGCACTGTGGAAGCTACAGGCCTCTTCGGCCAATCCAGAGGGCGTACGCATGTTAAACGTGTCCCGAGGCTTTGTCTTGTCATCTGCCAATGGCGGGCGGATGATGAAGAAGAAGAAGAAGAAGAAGCGAAGCAGTAGCGGCTTGCAGGTGCGTGTCCGAACAATGACATTTCATGCTCGCTTCGGAAGAATCCTGCGCTCGACGGCCGCGCAGCCTTGGCTCTGCTGCACAGAACTCGCGAAACTGATTCCCGCCGCTGTAGTGGGGATAGTCGAATATCACAGCTGACATGTGTTTTCGAAATCGTGCTACTTTAGCAGGGGAACGGGTTAACTTTGTGGTGCGTGTATTCTGTTCTTGGGCGGAATCAAAGAAAATAAGAAAAGAAAGAAAACTCATAAGAGAAAACGAGGACATGCAGAGAACTCCGTAGCTTCAGCGATGTGGCGTCATCACCGAGTGCCTGTTCCCGTTCTCATTTGCGCCGCGTCGTTTTCTCGTTCGTAGGTTATTACCATGCACTATATCCATGCAGCTGTGTTGCATCACAGCGCATGGAAGTAGGCAGCGGGTACGCGCGTGTATCTCGCGGCAATTGTAATTAAAATTCACACGTGGCGTTAATGGGGCAGTGGCGTATACAGAGCATGGTTGAAATGCAGTGATATACATATGCATATAGTGGTCTTTACAGCCGTTTCACAAGGTTTGTTGAGCTGCGAGAGAGCAAGTTTTATTTATTTATTTTTTCTTATCACGCATACTGTGGGGGAAAGTTTTGGAGTATCTTAATTACGTGCACTTAGATCTAAATGCATGGGTGTTCTTATGGTGTTAGCACCTATAGCGACATTACGTTCATTGCTCAGGCCGACCTAGCTCCAGAAAAAAAATGAAGAAATGCAAGCTGCACGAAGAATTTACATCAAGTTTATATACAGTTGGATGAGGTAGCTGTGATATATCAGAGCATAAGTTCACTATAGAAAAATGAGTGATATTTAGCCATCAGGGCAATTGATCAAAATTAATTGAATGCATGGTAGGTGCGCACATTTGATGCGCGGAAGTATGAGCCATGCATAACTATTTGAAAGAAACGAATGAGTCGCGTAATTCGATCTAGTAACTATACACATACGTCTCCCCTATATATTTGTAATGTACGTGTGTCATGAGATATTGCACACACACAAACACACACACGCAAAATCATATCGTCGTGTTCAAAATATGAGATTTATTCGCACAGGGTTGATTATTGAATGTCCAGCTCCAGCTGTAAATTTATTCAAGGGAGGAGGAGGGTGCTAAACGCGCTACTTACCTATACGTACCTTGCCCCTCCCTCTCTTGTTTTCACTTCACTGCTGCCTCTGAGCTACTGAGCCTACACACACACACACACACACACACACACACACACACACACACACACACATATATATATATATATATATATATATATATATATATATATATATATATATATATATATATAGGGTTGAAAAGAGACACACGTTCAAAATTCTTGCTTTATTAACGTTTCGGCCGGTGGGCCGGCCTTCGTCAGAATGACTGACGTCATTCTGACGAATGCCCCGGCATTCGTCAGAATGCCCCGGCATTCGACGGAATGCCCCGGCATTCTGACGAATGGCGTCAGAATGCCCCGGCGTCAGAATGCCCGGCGTCAGAATGCCCCGGCATTCTGACGAATGCCCCGGCATTCGTCAGAATGACTGACGTCATTCTGACGAATGCCCCGGCCCACCGGCCGAAACGTTAATAAAGCAAGAATTTTGAACGTGTGTCTCTTTTCAACCCTACATTGGACCGGACCCAACGAACTTCAATCTATATATATATATATATATATATATATATATATATATATATATATATATATAATTCGGGGAAGAAGTTCTGTGGGTCCGGTTCAAAAGTAGATTAGAAACGAGTTGCACACTTGCGAAAATCGCACGTTTATTGTTCAAGGCCGAAACGTTGAACAATAAACGTGCGATTTTCACAAGTGTGCAACTCGTTTCTAATATATATATATATATATATAGTAAACTCTCGTTAACTCGAATTCGCATATCTCGAAATCTCGGTTAAGTCGAAACTTTTTTTCACCGTGCATTAACCTCCCATGGTGCTATATGTATTTGCGGCCCTCTTATATCGAAACGTTTTTCGGAGGGGACAGCGGATATCTCGAAATCTTGACTGGGAGGGCAGAAGCCGATATCGTTGAGATGGCCGTGAACGACGCAAATGACCATGCAGACGAGGTAGAGCCTCGAGAAGTGCCTACGACGACAGAAGTAACGTGCTGCGCTTGCTCCGCAACAAGGTCGAATGCAGCGGTGGCGACCAACGGCTCATGCGATGTGTTGAGCAACAGGATAACGCCTTTCTCGAACAGAACGCGCACGCGAAACAGGCGAGCATCACGCAGTTTTTTTATTTCCTTTTTCCCTGCGAATTCTTGTGCCTCTACGGTAGCTCTCCCGTGCAGTGGAGCTTTTACTGGCAGCACCGGCTTTTCTTTTACTGTGACCTGGGCAAACATTTCCGGCGTTTTGCTTAGCTCGAAATACCGCTTATCTGGAAATTTTTCCCGGATTTGACGGCTTCGAGTTGACGAAGGATTACTGTGTGTGTGTATATATATATATATATATATATATATATATATATATATATATATATATATATATATATATATATATATATATATATATATATATATATATATATTGATTGATTGATTTGTGGGGTTTAACGTCCCAAAACCAGCTCTGATTATGAGAGACGCCGTAGTGGAGGTCTCCGGAAATTTTCGACCACCTGGGGTTCTTTAACGTGCACTAGACATCGCACAGCACACGGGCCTCAACATTTCGCCTCCATCGAAATGCAGCCGCCGCGGCCGGGATTCGATCCAGCGACCCTCGGATCAGCAGCCGCGTAGCCACTAGACCACCGTGGCGGGGCGTATATATATATATATATATATATATATATATATATATATATATATATATATATATATATATATATATATATACATATATATGCAAGAGCATATATGCTTGGTGGTAAATCGAACCTCGTTATAACGTAATGAACGAATTAACGAATGTAATGAAGTAAACAAACCACCCCTTGAAATTACCATACGCATACATGTATTTAAAACCTCGTTTCAACAAATTAAAATTTACTATTCAATGGATGTATAACGAACTATAAGACCGAAACCGGAAATCGGCTCGCGCTCGCGCCAACAAAATCGCCTCCCGCGGTGTTTGGCGCGGCGATTCAAGAATCCTGCGGAGCGACGGTGCGTAGCCGCGGTGGGCTAGCCCACTTTAGCCGCGTTCAAGCAGCGGAGATGATGATGATGATGGTGATTCAGTTAAGGAAAGGACACTGGTTTCTGCAGCCCATGTAAGGAGCACGGCGAAGGTAAAGTTCCAGATATTTTTTCGTTTTTGAAGTAGCGAAAAGCTTTGATGTGCCGCTGGCGCATCTGATTGGTCGGCGTTGCTTTTGGCAGCCATGTTCTTCCTAAAGCGTTTACTTGAATGCTGCAGCGAGAGAACGTCAAGGAAAGTTGCGCGTTTCAGTAGGCGTATCCTTACATATGGCATGTATCATATTTGATAAAAACACGTGTTGACGGCCGTATATACGCATGCGCGCGCGTGCTCCGCTCCACGTGTTTAGGAAGAACATGGCTGCCGACGCGGGATTTGAGCGAGAAGGTGCCGGGAAAGGAGGTAGTTGTCGCTACTTAAAAACGGAAAAAAGATCTAGGGACTTTAGGCTAAGCATCAGCTGGGGGTTGGGGAAAGGGACTGAAAGAGATAGAAGAAGAACGCGGTAGTCGAGGGCTTCAGAAATTTTTACCGCACTGACAACGCACAGTACACCCGTGCCTCTGGCATTTTTGTCTCCATCGAAAATGCGACCGGCGCGGCCGAGATCGAAGTACATACACATATGCTCAGTATGCAACAATAACCAGCGAACGCACGAATGTGATAAAGCTCAAACACATGGAAGCGCTAAGGCCTGGTTGCGATGGAATTTAAGTTAACTCTATGTGGGTGCACAGCCCCTTGATAAAAAAACATACGTGGTTTCCAATCGAGCGGCCGTTATCAGCGTTGGCAACGGGTGCAAAAGGGACACCCTCCCTTCATTCCCGAAATCCTCCACCGCCTCCACTCGTGCTCTCATAGCCACATCCCACCTTTTGGTTGTGGAGTCCTGCATGTTATCATGCCTGCACCTTTAAGTTTGGCACCCTCAAGACAAAATCCTGCCTATGCCCATTGCTGTATACATATCCTCTTACATTTTCTCACAAAGTCGTTTGTAAGTGACAAGCTAGCGAATCGAGAAATTGGGATGGTTGTGACAGCGCACACTCTCGGCACACTCTAGACACGATGACGCAGCGCTGCAGTCTGAGTTCGCTGGCAGTGAGGGAAGTAGCCACGTTCCTTCAAGAATGCGACATCACTTAGGCGCAATGGCTGTGGCAGGCTACTGTTCTTCCATGTGCCGCGTCTGTGGGCTTCTTGCCATGGCACACATCACATGGATCTGAGCACATGCTTCTTTTAAACTACACAGCTGTGGTGATGACGTAGCGCACCCTTGTGGTGCACACTTGGGAAGAGATCGATGCGTAGCACAAACATCACGATGTTGAACGTTTGTGGTATTGATTTATTTGACTGTGACAAGTCATGATATGCTACAAAGCAGCAAAGCTTCTCTGAAGAAAACGGCATCTGCCAGTCCATTCCCCTATAGGGTGTCCCGACTATCACGCAACATGGAATATTTTAAAACACTATGTGAGCACTGTATAGCAGAATCTACTCAACTATATATACCTTGGGAGTAGAAGTATGGCTCTTGTCACCATAGTTTTTCATCAAGAAGTATCAATTAATTTTAATTGATTTTAATTAACACACTTCTTAAACATTGCTTTAAGAGCTTACACGTCCATTAGAAAGTTGTAGCCCATCTCAGATAATCCCAGAATCAAGCATTAGTTTCATGCTGAAATTAGTCATGTTTCTTTTTAGAAAAACAAAACAAAAGCTGATGTATGCTACCTCATAGTTTATGCATGACTATTAAAGGTCTTAATCACCTTTAATAATTCAACTAATAAACATGGACAAACCAATAAGCATTTTCAACAACGGTATAATTACACAGAGATGCTGTATTGTGGTTACCATTAATGAATATCCGCACGTCAGTTGATTCTTTTAAGCAAAATATGCAGATTTTCTTACAGAAATTTTATTTTAATTGTTTTAGCTTGCTGTGTAAGTAAACATGCCACTTCCCTTGGCTTGGCCTATCTTGGGAAACAATAGCAAATAAAGAGCGCAATGTCATAATAAAAATTATGTGCTTTATTGCAGAAAGTGAAAATACACAGAAGAATCAAAGGTAAACAGCAAATGTTTTAAGGCAGGTAAAAATGGCATTTTCATTGCTGTAAGGCTGTTTATTAAAAAAACAAAAGCTGCTGTATCTTTTTTAAGCAGTTGATACGCTATAGCAAATCATCGGGCAGTGTGTTAGAGTTCGATATTCAAGAAAAAAAAATTACAAAACTGGACATAACATTGCTGTTGTGATGGTACACAACACAATAGAGAGAGAGAAAAAAAAATAGCACGAGGTTACTGCTGAGATACAGAGCACATATTTCCACAGCCCTTTCAAAAAAGTACACATTCCACTGAGGGTATTTATAATCGTCAGAAATTGGGCATATAATGCAACCTATCATGTACACAAAAGCAGAAAAGAAAGTTAAGCTATAAAATTTTGAGGAAAAAAAAAAGCAATTTTGGCACCACAGTAATACAAAAAGGGCTGTGCAAAGATGTGCCCATAGCTTCTCAGCTCCTATGACTTGCACGTCGTGAAACATCACCGGTAACTTTGCCACAATATACAAACAAAAAATAGCTGCCAAAGGATGGGGACCAGTCCCGCCTCCTTTTATGTGTCTTTGTTCATATATTGCGTGGCCGAGTCACCACAATAGCTTTCAACAGGACAAAAAGAAAAATATATTGTGAGTGTGAAAGCTGGCAGTTGTGGAGTCTGTGTAGATACGAGAATCATTGAAAATGTTACAAAAGAAGAGCTAAAAAAAGTATAATAAAGGCAGAAAACAGAAGATCCTTTATCACAGCAAAATAGCATTTACTCTATGATGCTTCTTCGCTTGGTTCACCATTTTTGTATGTGTATGTGTGTGTGTGCACGCATTTGATACGAGAAGGAAGTGAAAGAAAAATAAAAAGCACTTAGAGAAACTGTGACCGGGATCTTTCTAAGGAACAGTAACTAGTTGTCGTCTGTTGTTAATATCCTCAAATAGTATTTAAATAAAACACGCAAGTACAATCTACACACACACACGGTAAAAAAAAAGGGGGGGAGGTAAACACATAATGGCAATTATAACAAACAGACGACGGGCTGCGTCAAATGTGGCTTGGGTCCCCCTGGCAGAACAACCTGCCGACGTGACACAGTGATAATATGGTAAGAAGCGGAATTCCTCGGTTTCAGTCAAAACATTTGCAAGCGCCAGAAATGGAGGGCACATTAACGGGACCCTCTGAACTTGTGTGCCAAAAACGTTGCAGCACATACGGCTGCAGCGGGGCGGTACATGTTGTGTGGAAAGTCACAACACGAGGATTCCGTGGGTTTCTCAATGATTCCAGCATCTATGAAGCACAACTTTGAACATCTTATTGACAAGCCCAAAATTGTACACTCTATGCATTACATACTACAGAGATATTTGCCGAAGCCATACAAAAAGCCTGGAGATCAGCTGCAAGCCACAGCCATTGATTGGTCATGCAGTTAAGTGCATTATGAAGTCATTTAAAGGCTTGGAGCTCAGAGGGCTTGTGACTGCTTACGAGGATATGGTGTTACGTTGGCATGGTTTTTGACGTGATGGTGGGGAGACAAGCCACATTCGAAAAGCCAGCACCACAAGAGAAGCACGCAACACGTAAAAGTGTCACCCTGTCCCCAGAATACACTCGAAACAAGGAAGCACCATCTCCATTATTTTTCTTCCAACCAGAATGACACAAGGTTTCCGTAGTAACTCAGCTTCACAAACTCACGCTCACATTATACAGGACAACAAGAAAAGGAGAGACCAGAATATCTGTCACTTGTGGGTAGCTCCGAGTGACTCTTGCCGCATCGGTAACATTGAAGGACATATACCTTGGGAAGAAAAATCTACAGGAGACTAAACGGTTCAGCTAGTCTGAGGTCGACTTAGCAAGCTTCAAATCGCTGTCAAGAAGACAAAGAGACTTGTGAACCAGTTGTGGATGCAAAGTTAAAAAAAAATCAAAGCACATAATTAATGTTTCTACAAGATGTCCAGCACCTCATAATTGCTATCTGTAAGTGCAAAGGGCCCGTTAAAGCTGCCTGCATGCCCTCTGACCAAAAGGACAACAAAAATTACTGTAGTAGCAAGGATGTTTGGCACATCAGTGAACCCGATGCAGATGAGGCTACACCGCCGCAGGCATGCACCGCATCTGCAAGACATAAGATGCACACACACAATTTCCACACACACGCACGCATCCTGTGAAACTGAGTTACTTGGGAAGTTACACTGGCAGGCGCCACACGTGGTCTCATTTATAGGCAGGCAAGACACCAGTGTCGTCGCTGCTGCCACTGACAATCATCATCAGCACACAACGTACAAAAATATCTATAGTCCATCCCTGCGTACACACAGGTTGTTGCTGTTGCTCTGGGTAGCTGCCATGAGTCGACAAAAGCGCAGGGATGCGCGGTTCCCACGCTCGCTGCGTTGTAGGTTAATGAACCATGACCGATTCCGCTGCCAAACCTGTCTTGGCCAAGCACACCTGGCACACACTTGTCGTAGAAGAGGAGGAAGAGGGTTTCTGCTGTGCTGTGATAAGTCCCGCCTTAAAAAGAAAGATGCCACGCGCAACACCTCGTCAAACTGCAGTCCGGCTGCCACAGAGTTACTAACGCTGCAGGAATGCTTGTGCGCTCTCGGCGATGCTGACGAGGGGCTACGGAGAATGGGCGGTGACTGGCAGTGAATGCACAGCAGCAGCAATGCCCGACGATGCCAAACGTGTAGTACGTGCTGCTCTTGCAGCTAGAGGTACTGCAGGGGAGGGGGTAGCAGGTTGGCGCTGTGGTCAGTCATGACGACGTAAGATGGGGGTGGGCTGGTGTTGGATGGGGTTCATGAAAAATGACTTGGCCTGGTTGGAAGGGGGTAGTAAGGGGGGGGGTGGGGGCCTCGGTTTGCTTGCTTCTCTTCCGCAGGCGGGTCTTCCTTCTCAAAGAGACGGGAGCCCCCGGGACAGGCCTACCTCAAGCTGGGTGGCACAGACGACTGGTAGTAGTCGGGCGACGGCTCCGCCACGGGCTCTGGTGTTGTGTACAGAGGGTTAGGAAAGTCCGGCGGGTGTGGCAGTGGACCCTCCGCCTTGGCTCGCCGCCGGTATGCCATGAGCCAGCAGGAAATGGCCACTGCCACGGCGACCAGCGCAAGCAATGTGGTGATTACCAGGGAAATGATGAGACCAAGCTTGGGCAGGCATACGCTGTCAATCTCCTCGATTTCTGGACCCGCTACAACAATGGGAAAGGCAGCAAAGAATGCAGTTATGAGAAAAGTTTGAAAATGTTCTGAGTTGCCTACCTTTATTATCACTATTTTCTTTTTGACAGTACTTCTAGCTCTTCATCTACTTTAAGGAAACATCAACATTTCTTTAGAATGGGCAAAGCTTAGAGTGTAATGTTCTTTTTTTCTATTGTCTGAAGTATAGACCCTGAGTGCAGTAAAATGCAAAATAAAAAAAAAAGTTCAGGAAGTGAACCATCCTTAAATCTTTGCAATCAGTACTTCGAGTTCTGGCATATGTACACTGCGTATCAACAATTCAACAAACTAGCACAATGAAGCATTTTCCTTTCCAATAATTACATAGTGCTGGTCATGCATAACAAAGCTTGCATGTTCTTCACCTTCAGCAGTGGGTGCCACCTGGTTCTCCTTCTTCTCAAACGTCAGGATGGCATTTGACTGCACCATGATTTCCTCTCGAAGCTGCCCTTCTTGGAAAGAGGTGCCCAGTTGAAGGTCTGTGCCAGGCGCTTGACGTCGCCTTCTTCGGCCAAAGGCATCTACGCCGTCGCAGTGCACCTGATAAAGATAACAAATGCAAGTTGTGGCGGCACCATTGCATAGATCAAAGCAAGCAGTAATTCCCACCTTAAGAGCAGTCAGTGAAAATTTTGAGAGTTCAAAAGTGCATAAAATGATAAAGAGCACACGAAGTTCGGTTGGTACAAGTTTAATAGTGGACATTGGACAAGAATAGGGTAATCTTAAGACAACACTGCTACCTTGTGAACATCAGCAGCTTCCTGGAGCCACAAGCCAGTGGGACAGTCTAAATTAAATCTACTTTGGTTGAGTTGACAACTCATGGGACAAATGGTTAACATTCAGGTTTGTGTAATGTTTGAGCTAAGCTAAATTACGTCTTGGCAATGCTGCAACGTAGGTGATTTCAAGACATTATTTCTTAAATGGCTGCTAAACACAACAGTTAATGATTTGAATGCCTGCACAAGGAGCTTCAGTGATTGCTAAATGACTGAAACAAGCACTCTTACAAAACATTCAAACCATTTCACTTAAATTGACACACTCCATTTCAGAACATTCCAAACACATAGTACACAAACAACCGTTAGAGTACCGCTGCGTATAGCACTTACGGGTGGACACGATCCAAAGCACACTCGAATGTTGCACTGGAATCGCAGGTTGTTGCTGCTGGGGAACTTGAAGGCATTGAAGCGTGCCATCAACACCTTGTTCTCTGGATCGTACTCCCAGTTGTCGAAAATAGAGCGGTCAGTAGCGCAGCCGTTGGCATCGGTCACCTCATACTGCGTCTCTTCCTCGTTGTCCATAGTCTTAGCAATGCAGCCACGTGCAAAACCACCATAGATCTCTGCAAGAGGCAGCACGTCGGGCAATTGGATATTCTTTCAAATGTGATGCGACATGTTAGCTTAGGTTGGTAGTAGAATGTGAAATAGAATTGCACTATAGTATTCAGCTCATTACAGTAAAGGACAACGTTGGACCAGTATTGGACCGGCCAATACAACAGTTCTTTCATTATGCGTGACGTCCATTACAAGCGTACTCATGTATATAAGTGAAAAAAAAAAAAAATCTACTACAATGAGTTAACAAGAGGTCTTCATATTGATCTTGATTGCCTGTCGGTGGGTTGTTAAGCAAGACATGCACACTATGAGCATCGCCATCGAACGCACTCATGGCAAGACAGCGGCATTGTCAGCGAGAGGAGAATCAAGATGGACGAATGACCATAGTATGTCAGATTCTAGCATCTACCTTTTTCAATCAATCAATGCGAACTTAATTATAGCTAACACGGCACAGTCGAGATCATACGTAAACACTGACTAGATCAACAACCTATGGGGTGAAATCCAAGACACCAAGTCACAGCTGCAAACGCTTCTCCACGCCCAGAACCTTGGCACCAATCGCGACGAATATCAACAGCCAGCAGGAGAGGAAGGCATGCATCAAGGGCCCGCAGAGCCACGCACTTCAACTGAGCGAATCTTAGAAGAGGATCATGTAGATGAAGGAATCGAAGCAACACGCTCGGCATCATGGCAGAGACGCAACATCAAGTGGCACAGACATTGCTACAGAACACCCAGCCACTTCAGGTACATTCGTCTGGCAATATGGCCTCAGCTATTTGTGCCTAACAATAACATAATAATATAAGAATATGTAACAATAAATGGCATTTTGCTTCACATTTAAAGCAACTTTGTGACCAATGTGATCACACGAGACCAGAGCATTGGCCTGTCAGCTGCAGGTTTAGTGTAAGCTGTTTGTACTAGACCTCGCTATTTAACCTCTTTTTACCAGAATACGCACCTCGAGCTGGCAAGAAAACATTCACTTCTCTGTAAGTGATACTGCCTTGGGTCTTGCAATCCTGGTCATATTACGGCAGTAGAGCGCTCAATGAAGAAAAGTTTGGGCAACCAGATTTTTGTGTTTTCTTGTTATAGCACCTGATAGTACATATCGAGGTTTGACCTGAGGGTTGTAGACTGCACTGTACATCTGCATGTTCGGTTATCAGCTCACTCAGTGTAGCTGTTTAACATTGCACGCATATTAATGGAAAGCTCAAGTGGAGGATAATTGTGCAGTGTCATACCATGTGGTTGGACTGTGACTTTGAGAAGCAGATCGTCTCCGATCTCGGCACTGCTGACTTCCTTGCCATCCACAGTACAGATTTGCATTTGACAAGTTGGTGGAGGACCCGTGTTGGCGATTGTACCAGATGTGGTAATCATGCTGCAAAAACAAGATAATAAATTAAGCTTTCAGCACTTGAAAATCAACAGAAGTGCAAGCAGATGGTACCATTACCATGTGTGCTTTAACTTGTACAAGAAAATTTTTTAAAGCATGGCCTTAGTGTGCATGAAACGGTAGTGCTGTAAAACCTAGCAGTTGAACAAACTCTTGAACTTGAGTAAACAAAGCAAGCATTAGAACACTCTTTTGGCTTTTTCTCTTGCTGAAAAGTCCTGGCGACACAAGTTCAAGACCTTTAGCAGTGAAATGTTTGCTTGTAATTTCCGGTTGAATCCAGTGCGGCAATTAAGTAAGCTTGCCTGTTTGAGAGTGTTGCACACAAACTGATTCCAAGAAGTTTGTTTTTTTGTTTCTTTCATGTCCACCAGGGCACACTTTATCTTCATAATCCTGAGGAAAAGCGGAAGCGAGACAAACCTGACATTGAATCCCAGGGTCACAGTCTTTTCACCGGTGTTGTAGACACATTTGATGTGGTACGCCCGAGCGCGGTATGTTACCAGCTTGGGGTGTTTCTGGATGACCAACACAAAGGAGGCCTCCCCGTTTATGTGCACCAGGCCGCACGTGTTGAAGAGCACCTTGAAGTCAACCGTCTCACGCTCGCTGCTGCTCACAAGGCGACGGCACTGGGCATCCTGGCTGTGGCCCTTCACATAGATGACTCCGTTAAAGCTGTCCAGCTGAACCAGCACTTGAACTCCATCAGCCAGGCACATAACTGCAGACAAGGGCAAATGCAGTAAGTGTTACAAGAGGCACAGACAAATGAAATCAGCGAGTAGTTGACATTTGTGCTTTCTTTTTTACATCTATGTCTTTGAATGCAGACGCTGCATTATTCTACAAGAAATCAACCAACTGAGGGATGCATGATTAATGCACGACTCAGTCAGCTGATTCCTAGCAGAATCAGTTCACTTCACATTAGCGGGCACTGAGATGCCTATTAACGTGAAAGATTAATGTGAAACATCGTGAAAGTAATGGATACTCCAAAACATAACTGCATAGTTTCTAAGAATGACAAATGCACAGGCTGATGAAGACAGGCCTAGAAGAAAAATCTGGTATTGAAATACGTCTGTTTAAATATGGGTCACCCGTCCACCACTGTTTAAATATGACAGCTAGTATATGATGACTGCATGATAGAGTAACCATAAATAAGACTGAGATGAGCCACAGTTTACCTGCCTCGGTATAATATCAGAATAAGACCCAAATGAAACAGGCCATGAATGAACAACTATATGTCATACCATCGAGACCTCCTGGAGGAATATCAGGACCAGGTGGTTCTGTCCTAGGCGGAGGAGGAACTCCTGAGGGGAAAAAAAAAAGTGTTATTGTTCATTCAAACTGTTTATATATTAATCATATATCATATTATATCATATATCATATCATGATATATCATATCATATCATGTATCATATTAAGGGGGCTGTCACCCCGTCAAGCTACTCATTGCAGTAGCTTTTTTGTGACTGCCCCTTTCTTTCTTTGAAAGATAAATAAACATTGAATTGAATTGAAATGAATTGAATAGAATATATACAGTGCCTATGGTGTGGTAAGTGCATCTGACGTACTGGGGGTGCACGGCCACACTGCTAATTTTACAAATGGCCTAGGTCGAAGCAACATGAAACACACGAAATCTAGCCCATGTCCTTACATTTTTACGTTCACAACCATTCGTTAAACTGACATGGGTCAAATTTGGAGCATAGTTTTGGGGCTGCATAACCCACACACACTAGCAATTGCATACTTTTGTTGGAGAGAAAATCAGGTGAGACAGACCTGGAATGAAGGTTATAGTATATATTACTCCAGGGCGTGTGGACAGTGGAAATCTTGAGTACAAATGCACTTCTGTCTCATATAGCGTCTGGTCAAAAACTCCACAGAATATCTTTCTGACAATTCAGTTAGCGCCAAACACTGGATGTTACTACAGTTCCTGGGCCTACCAGCCATAAAGAAAGGCTTATGCATATGGCCTATCAGCTGCTTCATAATCAGAAACATGTAAGTTGCTTTTGTATTGATCAACTTGAAAATTGTTCAGGTGAATGGATTTTCAACTAAATTAACACATGCAGTGAAGGAAACAGACGAATCCTTTTTTATACAATCCTACTGTAGTTTGTCTTCTGCATTTGTATAAAAGAAATTCAGGGCTGCATTTATCTGCTTTCATATTTGACCTGAAACAGAAAATTTAATGCAAATGTAATGTTACAACAGTCAAAACTTGTTATAACAAGTTCAATAAGACATGGAAGTGGCTTCGGTATAACCAATAATTTGGTACAAATGTATTCTTGCAACACTGTTATGGTAGTATTATCTTACATTAAATTCCTTATAACCAATAATTCACTATATCAGTATTCATTATATCAAGGTTTGAGAGCACCTGCATTCCAAATGAGAATATAATCAAAGCTATTCTGTCAGCAGGTTTTTGGCAGTGAACCAGAGAAGAAGCCACTGCCTGTTGACAGCAACACAGAGCATAGCGTTTCCAGCTCCAAGGATAAGGCATAACTCTTAATATCTTGTCATAGAGAACCCACAAAAAATTGCTGTCTTAAGTTCCGTTGATTTCAATGCTGAACATACACACCTCTGTAGCAGCCGTGGATCTTGTCGTACGGGTCACCAACAAGGTCGGGTGGGCAGACACATATGGCAACATGGTTCGTGACTGTGCACTGTGCGCTTGGGCCACAAACATGGCAAGGCGCTGTAAATGAAGAGCGAATGAAACTCAAATTAATGAGTTCAGCTGGCCCACCAGTTCTTACTTAGCCAATGACTATTTTCTGTGATTTTTTATCCCTTTGACCGACAGTCTCTGCAGGCCACTGCACTAGTCTTACTCCACACCTTTTTAATGTAATTTACTGTTTACCATCACGATATGATTATTATTATGACTACCATATAACAGAGACCATGCACTATCGTAAAATAACTGATTTTGCAACTCATACAATACGTCGTAAACAACCTCTGCAGAATGTGATGCTTAGTTGTAATGTGCACTCACTGTCGTGTAAAGTTGACTCAAGTGACACATTGTGGTGGGGTAAGCGAATCAAAATTACTGTATTTACAGGATTGTAAGTCCACTCGAATGTAGACTGACTCCCCCCTCCAATTTAAAAGTCAAAAGAAAAAACTGGCTGGTGGTACAAGTTTTGGTTTCGATTGTAAGTCGACCCACCCAACTTTGGATTCCAAATGTCAGCAGGTTGGGTCAACTTACAATAGTGTAAGTATGGTATGCATTGTTACTTTCTAGTAGGAACATTGGGATATTTACGTATGCATTGATGAGTGTTGACGTCGCACTCCTTGTCCAAAGGACAGTCATCATTAGTTCGGCATTCCTCTTCGATGCGTTTACCTGGAAAGAAAAAGAATGCAGTTTTGGTTGAGCATGGTCAGGTAGGTGAGAACAGTATGCATCCGCACGGCAGGGTTCACAATTTGAAATTGGTAAAAAATGGCCTTGTTCAAGCTCTGCAATGTCTTCTATGTCATAGTTCTGATTACTCACATCCGCCAATGAACGGATCACCGACGGTGCCAGGGGGGCAGACGCAGTCATAGCTTCCCGGCAAGTTGACGCATTTCGCTCCAGGTGCGCATGGATTGTGAATCGTGACGCATTCGTTGATGTCTGGAAAATGAGGAAAGAGGGTAAAAGAACGTTAATGGTCAATCTGCGCCAACACACAAGAAAGCACTGGCATGTTGCATTACTCTTGTCTTTCCACATGCCTCACTGTGTGTTAATAAAGAATTAAACATGGAAGATACTGCACTGAATTTGTGAGCCAACATATGAATGTATAGAACAGCATTTGTACGTTCTGTATGCTGTAAAAAGGAAAAAGAATCTATCCTCCTATAATTATGAATGTGACTTTCTTTTGTATTAATGCTTTACCTGTTACACATATTTTTGTACTCCCCATTCATTTATTGTACCTTTTTATTAAATGTCTTTGCACCTGTTATGCACTCCCTTCTGGATTGCAGCGTTTTGTTATTGAACTTTGATACTTGAGCACATTTGTTCACTTCAGTGTTCTTCAGATCCTTTGACCACAATGCTTTCAGGTGAATTTAGGTATACAAACAAACAAACATACAAGCAAATGCTTTGTCATTGTATACAGGCATTTCACTCAGCTAAATCTGTGGATATTAACTACGTTTGTTGGCGCAAATGCCGGATGTGGCTAAACAGCACTATCAAGTTTGACGGGGCCTTGCCATCACTAATATTAGTATGCTCTAATGAGCCAAGCCATCACTAATGCCCTTGTTTTTGCAGGATATATTAGCCTTATAGAATGCACCAAAGGATTAGCTGCTCGTTGCAGACTTGGCACCTCATGTACTGCTGATGCTTTGCTCAAGGTTAAACATGTATATCGTGGTTTCCTTATACCAGCTAACAGTGCTGTATTCCATCTGTGCTTATTGGTCAAAAGTACACCTAGAACTGAAACTTAGTGCAATGAAAAAGGGTATGACGATTTATCAGACATAATAAAGCACCACTACATGCGATGCTTCAGCAATGTAAGCATGTAGAGAATATGGTATGCATACAAAGAAGGCATTTACATCAATTACATTCACAAATGAGATCCTTCACTTAATGTCATAAGACACAATGCTGGAATACTAAAATGATACAGTGGACACTGGTGCTGGTCACACATGTGTCTTCAAGCCTTGATTATTTAATATTTCTCGCATATAAAAAACAAAACAACACCATTTACAAATCTTCTCATGAAAATGCACATTACAGACTAGAATGTGATGTCTCGGAAGTTTTGCACAAGAACTGCCACTCTCACTCACCTCTACAGACTCCATTAGGCTGGAGCTCGTATCCTCGTGGGCATACACAAAAGCCCTCTTGTGCGCCAACATAGATGCAGTCTTCGTTTTGAGAGCACGGGTTGGTAGTCGTGCAGTTCCTGCTTGTCACTGAGGGTTGTAAAAAAATACAGAGAGGAAAATAAGGACAAATAAAGCTGTTCTAACCATTTTATTTTTGCTTAGCCAAAACAGCCTCGCGCATAGCCAACAAAGTGGCAGATGAACACCAGTCAGCGGAACATGACATTCCCCTTACACCAATTTCAATGATAAGAAGGTACTGCCACAGTAAAGCAGTGGGTGACAGAACAACAAGAAGATATTTTACGAGCAACTCTTACACTCTTACAATCTTCAGTTAGAGATGAAGACATAGAATGCTCATTTAATATATTCGAGTCCACTCCAGGTTCTCTAAAGGTAGCTAATAATCATGATGCTCAGGTATTGTTGCACTTACCATCACATAACAAAATATGACTGACAATATATACAGTAGAACCTCGTTACAATGAACCCAGATATAACGAACTATTGGATATAACAAAGCAATCACAGTTCCTCTTGAAATTCCCATAGATGACATGGGTATTGGCTATAACGAACTAATGGTTATAACAAAGTAATTATGGCTCCCCCTTCAACTTCATTATAACAAGGTTTTACTACAGCTCATTACATGTTGAAATATAGTATAACGCACCAAATAGATAAAATAAACCAAGTAACTGTGCTTATTAAATGATACAGTGATTGCTCGCATGAAGAGCCAGGAGAAAAAAGCAAGGAGGCATGAATGACAAGCTGGAATACTTACCGATGCAGTACTCTCCAACACGGTCATAGTTTGGTGGGCATCCACAAGTGCTGCTCGAAAGACAGACGAGGTTGCCAGGGCAGTTGTAGTCCACTCCACAAACTTCCACTGTAGAAGAAGAAATTAACAATCTTCACATTAGTTACTAATCAGTGCAGTTGATCCACTTCAGTCCAAGCTCCTAGACACAACAGAATTTTGCCTGAATTATTTAGGCATCCAATGCTGAATAAAAAGCAATTTTAGACAGAATATTTGATAGTTAAATGCACAAATACATAGGAACAGTTGCATTTGAAGACAAATTGGCATTCCCATGTTCCCATATTTAAAAAAAAAACAAACAAACAAAAACAAATTGGACCAGAACCATCAGTACTTCTTTTTGGACGAGTTGATTTTTGAATAATCTCGAACTGTGTGTGTACTGGCACGAACAGATAACCACACGTGAGACGGCACATCAGTGCTCATGTGTATGTGTTGTCTCTCAAGTAGTTCTGTCTGCCCTAGTAAACACTTCCACAGTTCATGGACTGTAATTGATATGTGAAACCAGAGTGCATACAAATTGCTCACTGTGGGAACAATGAGTTGTCACCATTTCATCGTGACACCATTTGAAATATACAGCTAATTCAAAGCCACATGTGGGTGAGCTTAGAGCACTGTTCAAGCTTTTGAATGCATAATCAGACACTTTTTTTGCATATCCTCCAAGCTTTCCTTGCTGCAATCTGGGAAGCTGAAGAGTTCTAATCAACTTGCAGAAATCTTGTCTGTGTCCAAACAATGTGTTCTTTACTAGATGCCAGATGTGTCGCTCGCTTTCTCATTGCGGCTCAGTTCAGCCAAAATCCACGAGGCAGCACTCGTTGCCTTTCACACTTCTGGAGGAAGCAAAATGTGTTTCCCCTCTTTTATTCCCATAAATCAATATTTTGTTTATTTATTTGAACATGCAAACAAAAAATAATGCAGTGTCTATTTGTGCTGTGTGCCGGGCCTGACACCTCCGAGACCACAATTGGTGTTATGGTAGTTTCATAGGTAATACATAACGTAGCATGCTTGCACCATACGTGGCGCTCATTGCCTTTCACGGAGCTGAAACGAGGGAGAGGGCACGAAGCACGGTTTTTGGACCATGCGACCATGAGACCATGCGACTGGCATCTAGTAAAGGAGGCAGTGGTTCAAAATATGTGCAAAACATAGCCACCTAACCAGAACAGTCACCTTTGTTTGAATTTGCCAAATTACTGCTACTAGTACTCTGCATTTATTGCGAACACAGGCTAGCAGTGACTTGTAGCCAAGAATATGTGTAGGTATAATGATTGTTACCTCGTACGCAGCGAACAAGTGGGTTGCCAGTGTAGCCTGGAGGGCACACGCACACGGTCTTGTGGTTCTCGACTCGGCAGACTGCTTCGAACCCACAAGGATCTTGAATACATGGATCTGTTTAACAGAAAAAGAGAAAACAAATGTAGTTAAACAGGTTAAGTGTTATACGTCAGCTGATGCCTCCACACTTTCTGACAATGATACATTCATTGAGCATATCATACCCTTATAATGCAGCGAAACAGGAACGAATCAGCATTTTAGAACAAGGATGTCAGAGTACAAAGCATATGTGCATTCATTATAAATTATTTCAAACTCTCAGATACAAAAATAACCTTATCTGACTAGCATGCATAATTGACCATAGACAAGCTGACTATGTACACTTTAAAGAAACGCCTACACTAACATTTCAACATTGTTTCTATACATGTCACATGACCGGTATGATACCTCTTTGTCAACCCAGTGTTAATAAATGGCTACTGTCTTGACTTCAAGACCAACAACGATGATCACTCCTTATTATACAGCCAGCTACTGCTGGTTCAGTACAGAAGGTACAAGAAAAAAAGAAAGTAAGAGGGAAAGAAGCAAAGCTCTTCAAAATTTAGCTTTTCCACTTGCACGCAGTCATCGAAGCTATCTGTCAATCAAATCGTACAGGGATGCCACAACCCCTTTCATTCATTCTTCAAGCTGACAACTGTTAGCCATGTAGTATTTACTTCCAGTGCAAGCACCAAAAAGCCTTACCATAGCAGTCTTGCTTTCCGAGGTCACACGCCTCGTGCAAGGGGCAGTCCTCGTCTGTTGTGCAAATTGGCTTGGGTGGCTCCCTGGGCAAGCAGTCTCCCCTGTATGGGTCACCGTGGGTCAGGTCGGGACACTGGCACTCGAAGGTGCCAGGCAAATTGACACAGCGTGCAGTCTTGGAGCAGGGTGGCGGTGTCAGCTCTGTGCACTCGTCGATGTCTGATTTAGAAAGGGGGACAAAATACACAAAAAGGTTAACAAAAGAAAAAGCCTGGACAATTGCAAAAAAAAACCTTGTGGTGTTTTACGTGCCAAAATCAAGATATTATTTTAAGGTACAGTGTAGTAGGGGGACTACAAGCTTTCCTTTTTTTTTTTAACCACCTGGGGTTCTCTAACATGTACCTAAATCTGTGTACATGGGCATTTTAGTACTTCAATCCCACTGAAATGTGACTGGGCGCAATGCATGTACGGGTGCAAGTGTGCAATGCAAGCGACACTGGGAATTGCACCCGTGACCTTGAACTTAACAGCACAGAACTACCCCAGCGGGTGGAGAGAAAATCAAAGAAAGCTTCTCAGAGTTGATGAACAGGAAAAGAAGCAGTAGAAAATATGCCATCCCTCTCCGACATATACAGGCAGACACTATTAATGCTGAAAGGTACTCTGTAACAACATTTTACACTCCGTAAAAAGCTTCAGGTAGTGCAGATATGGAGCCATTACCGCTATCTTCAACAGTAATACAGCATACTGCTTAAGTGAATAAAAGTGCTGTGAGACGTACAACATTATGTTACCCATAACCCATGGTGTAATGTTTCAGTTGTGCTCACCTCTGCAGACACCATTGGGCAAAAGCCTGTAGCCACGAGGACACACACAGAACCCAGTCTGCCTGCCAGTGTAGACGCACTCTTCGTTTTGTGGGCAAGGGTTTGTTGTTGAGCAGTTCCGGCTGGTAGCTGTGAAATGCACAAAATTTAAATGGAGAGTGCCTTCGGTAGGCTCTGACTGGTTTATACGTCAATGCGGACAGAAAAGAACTAATGATTCCACCTTGCATGTAACTGTGGCAGTTACTTCACTGCTAAATGTATTGCCAAAAAAATAAAAAGCTGACAATGCATAAACGAAGTTTTGTAATGGCCTAATTCAAGTGATCCTGAGAAAGCAGTTACACTGAATGAGTGATAAACGAATTCATGATGCAATAAAAGGCTTGGCCAATTGCAAATCACCACTGCAGAGTTTAATTGCAGTGGTGATAATGCAGGGTGCGATGAAGCATATATTACAAGATTTGGAAATAGATTATACTTCCCATGAGCGAATGCCTTTAAGGGGACTTTTTGTTGCAATGTAATGATTGTTCAGGCAACGTTCACCACTCTCACCATTAAGTACCTCGACACAGTAGGGTATTAAAGAAACAAGATGATGCTAGAAGAAGCAACACCTGCGAGTACATAAATGACTGCTGTCCTGTTTATGCAATAAATCAGTCTTCAGCCAAAATAAAACACCTTTAGATGTGCTACATTTGATTTGCTACTTATAATATGTACATTTGCTAGTCTAGATGTACACAAATTTCTTTGGTAATGTGACCACATTGCTTGCCGAGCTTACCTATGCAGAAGTCGTATTTTCGCTGGAAATTCTGCGGGCAGCCACAGTAGCCGCTGTCCATGCAGAGCAGGTTCCCAGGGCAGTGGAACTCGTGGGGGCATCTCACACAGGCCGTCGTGGAGAGGGCGTTGACGTCGCTTATGTGTTGAAATTTTGAGACGAGCGCAAAGAGCGGCAACCGGAGCTGTACATGTTAGCACAAGTGGTCCTTGGTGTGCCAGCCACACAAGCCAGCGTTGAGAGGGCATTTTCGGCACTCAAGTTAGTTTTGTCAGAGCAGCGGTCTCGCTTATCGTCGAGTACACTTGATGACCTGCTGCATCTGAAATCGTGTGCCCCCCCTTGACGAAAATTCGGGATTCAAACTTGAGGAAAAATGAATACCAAGTTTATGTTGTGTCCTTGCTCAGAAACTTTTTGCGACTTCCCTGATAGTCACACACTGTGGCTTTGGGATGTAAAACCCCAACAATTATTATCGAATTTTTATGTATTAGTTCAGTATCTTTTGCGGTTTTTAAAAGGAACTTTTAATATTAAGTATTTTGTTCGTTCTTATTATTGAAAAAAAAAACGTTATGAACCGTTACGGAACGTTTATTTTTGCAGACAACAGTCAAATGCAACTGCATTCAAATGGTAGATCACAGCTCTGTTTGTTGTTACCATTTATGTATGTATGCTAAGGAAAAAATAGCCAGCGATTCAGTAGGGTACATTCACAGGCAACTGCACCCCCATTGGTGATGCTAAAATTCAGAAAAAAAAAATATATTCACTTCATGTCGTAATGGTCATGACGAACATAGACAGATGAGCAGTTTTGAAGGCCACAAAACAGACAATCATTGTCACTGCTTTCATATAAGGAACACATTACAACCACCACTGAACACACTGATGCTAATGAAAAGGCTGATGTTCAAGTGAATCATTTGCACTGCTTGTCTGGAGACCACAGCTAACATGTCACGTAAAGGCATGGAAAATGGTGATGGGCTTATAAAATAACAAAACCTGCTAGTGGTATGCTCACTGATGCTTTCATTAAGCATCCTAGCAACATGCTCTGGCACAGAAGAATATCTTTCCTTTTTTGAACAAGTAATGCTCCAGAAATCCTCAGAACAACAGGGATCTTTGTCTAATGATACACCACATTCTCTTCGTCGCATTCAAGAGCTTCAGCATGAGATAGATTCAGTGCTGCTGTAACACTTGTGAGTGTTATGAGGGTGATTGCTGAAACAATAAAGAATAAAACTGTGGATACATTACCTACTTATATTACAAAACAAAAGGTGCAGTGTCGAAAGAACCTTACATTTAAAGCAGTAGTTGCGTGGATTTCCAGTGTAGCCTGCAGGACATTCACAGGTGGCCTTGTGGTTGACTGCTCGGCAGCGTGCATGCTCCCCACAGGCTCCAGGCACCAGGCAGGGATCTAGTGACGACATATATTTTTTAGTGATTTAAATCCCAGAGCAAGACATTAGCTATCAGGGGCACTATTAAGGAGTTCTGGATTAAACTGGTGGTCTGAAGTTTTTCACTGTGCAAACAAAGCTCAATAGTATACTATATAAGCGTTCTTATATTTCCTTCCAATCACCATGTAGCTGTAGCGGTTAAATATTGAACAAGTGGCCATGTTGTCAACTACCAATTGACTACAATGGGCAATTCAGTATTCAGCGTCAAAGAAGGTTGCAAGTATAGCTAAAATACAGGGTATCAAGAAGTCGATATCGGTAAAGCG
Source organism: Hyalomma asiaticum (assembly GCA_013339685.2). Lineage (NCBI taxonomy): Eukaryota > Metazoa > Arthropoda > Arachnida > Ixodida > Ixodidae > Hyalomma > Hyalomma asiaticum. Next base: position 38,468,478 of record CM023484.1, on the reverse strand, counting down.
TGCCCATAATGGCACATTGTGTAATGTAACATCTCCATTTATTTAAAGAGAAATATGTGAGATTATTTTCTAAACAACATTACAGATTACACTTCTACACCGTGTGCTCTCTTAGTATGTGCCCTAAGTGATGCTAAACCAGTTGCTGCAAGCTAGACAAATGAGAATCTTTGTCAATTATTGTTAATAAAACAATCATTTGTCACTTATTGCCAACGAAGACAGTACTAGAGGCACATTACATGACCGTACTCACCGTAACATTTCAGCATGTGAATGTCACAGGCCTTATTACTGGGGCAGTCATTGTCATGTGTGCACTCTCCCTTGGGTGGTTCACCTGACAGGGGCAGAAAAGAGCAGATAATCAGATCAAAGATACCGTTATCACTGGGAATATGGAAGCTAGTTGTACCAATCACTTTTATCTCCGAGTGCCTACGCCAGGATAGAAGTAACATCCAAATTTACTAAGAATAAAGGTTGCAGATTTGTTTCTGCACATCAAAGCTAATCTTTAAACTATGTTCCGAGCCTAAGAGGGACATGGCAATGAAGGACTACAGAATGAGATCGATAACATGGAGATTCTTCAACAAGTATTCTTGTGCCACTGAAATAAAGTTGCATGCATTCGCACATTGTTCTCACCTGAAGACACTAAGTGTTAGTTTCAACACTAACTTGATTAGGGCCCTAAGAGAACTTGTAAGCCTGCTGTAAACTTGACTAAATTTACGTTACACTAGACAAAGCTGCCTTAGTGTTTTGTTTCAGCCATGCAACTGCTGCTCATTACAGCAAGCCCGTAAACTGCACTAACACCAGCTCACACTTACATCCAGCATGGAAGGGCTCCCCTGTAGTTCCTGGCGGGCACGTACAGTGGTAGCTACCGACATTGTTGTAGCACTGGGCACCGTGGGCGCAAGGGAATGGATGCTGTTCACACTCGTTAATGTCTGTGGAATAAAATTAATGTTTTATTAAGCTATTTACTTGATTTGGCTGAGCAAGCATAATGAACAAGTCTAGCATTGCAAATAGAGGTTATGACCGATGCTGTAGTGGTAGAGTGCTCATGGTTAGTTTCGACCATCTGGCATTCTTTAAAGAGCACTTCATCCAAGTACATGAGCACTTTCGAATGCTGCCTTCAGTGAAATGTCGCTGTTAGTATTGCTGAAAATCAAGACTGTAGCCAAGTCTTCAGCAGCATAACATGTCATAACCACTAGGCCACAAGGAGGGCGGGGTGAAATGAAAATGATGACTCATGCAAGCTTTTTTGTGTTCAGCATAAAAATTACGTGATAAAACACTTCAAAGATGCTTGCAAAATTTACATAACAGTAACAGAAAATGTAGGTCACAAAGAGAAAGAGATGGAGTTCAGTTTAAGTGTCACTGATCTCACTGTGTAATCATTAGAATGGCATTTGCTAGTACAATTGCCTCACCTCTGCACACCCCATTAGGCAGGAGAGCAAATCCCTTGGGACAGACACAGAAGCCTGTGTAGCTGCCTTCATACACGCACTCTTGGTGTTCAGGGCATGGGTTGGTCGTGGAGCAGTTGACGCTAGTCACTATGAGAGCAGAAGACACAGGTGAAAAATACTAAACTGTGACAAGCATTCAGGTGAAAATAATAAGACAAGGCACCAGAACACACTGACTGTTAAGCTGACAGCTGGTTCAGTACTGGCCCATGATGGCCCATGATGGACGTGGTACTACGTGTGACGGCTGAACTTCCTGCTTTAATATATACTGAAATAAAGTACACTAGCACCCTTTGAAGAAAGCTACGAATTTTACAAGGTAGTTCAGGCATGAAAGAATTGTAACATTGACCTTTACAAATACTGGCATGCATGCTTTGCAGCGCTACTTGTTTACGTACTTAGACTTTCAAACCTTGCCAGCTGCGAAGCGTCCAGATTGTACCTCGAAATGTCTTCAAATGGTCCTTATCATCTTGTGTGTAATGCCCTTGACCCACATTCAACACTGTTTACCAACTTGTTAACATCTCAGGCCTCTCGTAGCTGCAACAATCTTTTGCTTCCCCATTGTGCAAGTGCTGACAATCTTATTGCATAACATACTTGTGCTATTTGTTATTCACTTGTGCAAGCACATCCAGCAATTCTTTTTGATTTCTAAGTATACCCTGTCCTTTCTTTGGTTTCCACACCAATGTAGTGCACCACTGCTAAGGCATCAGCTATCTATTAAAGCCAGTGAGTAATAATAAAAGCAAGCTCGTGATTCTGGCTACAGCAAGCACAAAGGAACAAGCAAAAGCCCCACTTGCAGCTTCCAGATATATAACATGTGACTACAAGTAGCAACAAGCAGTGTACAATCAGCAACTTACAGATGCAGAAGTAGTTCTTCTGCCAGAATGGTCGTGGGCAGCCACAGCGATCACTAAGGCACTGGAGGTTTCCAGGGCATTCTTGGTAGTGGGCACAAGGTCGGGCTATGCAAGAACAAGACACGAGGAATCAGGACTGAGGAGTCTTGTGCACTGTAGCACTTCTAGATTATGGGCTTTTATGCACCAAAACCATGTATGACTATGAGGCGCGTTGTAGTGAGGGGCTGTAGGCTAATTTTTGACCACCTGGGGTTCTTTATCGTGTGCCTAAATCTAAGTGCGCAGGCATTTTTAAACTATGCACCTGCCAAAAGTCAGCCACTATAATTGCAAATCGAACCCGTAACCTGGTGCGTTACAGAACTGGCAATGTCGCAGTGCTGATGTCACATGGCAGGTGTGGTGATACTGTGAGCATATCAAATGAGGGGTGATCACAAGCATGGTACTCTAGTCATTGTAACGAACAAGAATCATGGCAGAATATTCAGGCACTAAGCAGTCGTATCCATTATAACATGTGCTATTGAGGATAAAGGTCAACGTACGTCAAGGGTATGTAACAAGGGTAACTAGTGAGCTTTTGATTATGAGTTCAGACTGACATGTTTTAGATATGCACTCAAAAGAGTGAAGAACTATGTCAGCAGGAATGTAATGAGTATTTGCATTGTAATTAAGGCTGCAAGGACACCAGGAAGGAATCCAAGAATCAGGAATGCCATCTTTGCACCACTCACCAATAGTGCACTCGACATAGGGGTTTCCTCGAAGCCCGCTAGGGCAGAAGCACTCAGGTCGGTGGTTGACTCCCCGACACTCGGCTGACCGACCGCAGACACCTGGCTTGAGACAGGCATCTGCATCGTGAAGCAAGCAAAGGGAACAAACATGTCAGCACCCATGCCACACCATTTTCAAAAGAAAGCAGCTTTAAAAGCAAGATATTTCATCTGAAAGAGCCACACATTTTTCATTTCAGACTTTGAATTAATTGATATACAAAGATTGCTTCGTTGGTTGGTTTCATAATCTCAACGAAACACAGATGTTATGCGAGATCCTGCAGTGGAGAGCTCCATGTTACTAATGATGAACAAAAGTTCTTAGAAGAGGTGTGCGTTTGGGCTTGTCAGCGTTGATGATCCATAACTTTGCCACTAAAATGCAGTCACAATGGCTGTGGATTGAATTTTAGAGCTTGTGCTCAGCATCAAAGAATGAATGAAATGCCTGCTGAGGCATAAGCTGACGACTGTGCAGTGCATGGTGATGGTTTAAGCGACAACTACAGCTACTTCCAAGCCTTAAATGAGCAATACAGGTTTCTCAAGGGTTACAAATTTACTACATACGTACTCCTTAAATGAAGATCTGTATGCAGAGTGCACTCAGATCTCTTTTACAATGTGCTAGCCCAATTTTACACAGAAATAACCCAAACTATGGCAAAACAAAAGCAGCGACACATACCATAACACTGCTCTGTGAGAGTGTTGCACGCCTCGCTGTCCTTGCAGTCGGTGTCACGTGTGCAGCCCTGGATGCGCTGTCGGCAGCGTCCGTGGTAGGGGTCACCCACCAAGTTGTTGGGACAGCTGCACTTGTAGCTGCCGGGCAGGTTCGTGCACGTAGCACCGTGCGCACATGGGCCACGGCCATGCAGACACTCATTGATGTCTAGAAAAGTTATAAGAGAAGGGTGTCGGAAAACAATGGAGGTGAACGTTGAATCAATGTAAGTTTTTAAACTACCCTTCTAAAAAATGCGACGTTTGTTCATTGCCAAGAGAAGACCTTGCGAAAGGAGAAGGAGACGACAAAGAAAAGGCTGGTTTTTCATCAGCATTGAGCTCCATGAATGATGACTCTTTCTAATCATTTTATTGACTGATGTGTGAAGTTAAATATCTGGAAACAGCAGAGGAGTTACACAAGAAATGCAATAGCAAAAGAGGCTCTCAAATAATTTTGGCCAGCTGAGGTTCTTTAACTTGCACCTAACTTGCACATTTTACCCTCGGTGACCTTGTGCATACTAAGCAGTAGAACAAAAAAGTTATTGAGCCACCATGGCAGATACTGTAATTATGCAACCCCAAGAGAATAATGCTAATATATAATGTAGTGCAAAAGAACAATAACCACAGCAGTGCATGTTCTATAGATTGTGTCAGAGCCTCTCAGTTATAGTCTCTAAAGGCACAATCAATGATGACTCTTTCTAATTATTTTATTGACTGATGTGTGAAGTTAAATATCTGGAAACAGCAGAGGAGTTACGCAAGTTACTCACTCCACCGAAGTAGATTGCACTGAACTAGAAGTAAACAAACCTGGAGATCTAAGTGTTATGGGAAGTCCAACATCAAAGAAATCTATTCAAAGTAATACACTCAGTACTTTGGTGCAATCAGTGTTAAGGTTGAAATACTATGTTCCTTATTGAATTAGCTTACCTTTGCACTTTGAGTTCACACACACGTATCCTGTTCCACAGTGATGGTCTTCAGTGCACTCAGGAAGAGGGACTGCAGAAACAATACACATGCACAAAGAGGATTTAGTTAAGGGTGCTACTGGATGACAAACACTACAGCAAACAATAAATGTGATCATCCACTGTACAGCGAGGCTGCCTTCTTTGGTTCAGTGTTGTGGTTGAGCTACATTGCTTGGCAAAATAAACATTAGCTACTCCCAAGTCAAACCAGCATTAGTCAATTTAAAGATAAGAGAAGAGACAAGTCGCACACGCTCACAAAAAGCAACATGGGATGATGTATCTCGCTTACAATTAAAGCTGGCTTGTGTAAAACTGCAGAACCAGACAGTCATAAGCCATACAGTCTCCTACCTCAGGATATATGCATGGATCACATACATTAATGTATTTCTTGCAACGTTGGTTTGCCAAATGAAAGTTGGATTAAGATAAAGTTGCCTATAATTGAAAAAAGAATGTGCAGTTGCATATTGAGAGACCATGCTAAGACTAACAAGAATTTGAACAGAACTTCGAAAGCTAAACGTAAACCAATCAGAATATAGCAGCACATACCTCTATTATACATTACTGTTCAATAACCATGCATACTCACTCAAGCTGCAGCGTTCCTTAGGGTTCCCAGTGTAACCTGGCAAGCATTCACACGAAGCTTCATGGTAGAGAGCTCGGCACTGGGTGTTGATGCCACAAATGCCCCCAAGGCTGCATGGGTCTTGGCAATGTCCATTGATACAAGCCTTGTTGAATGGGCAGTTGTCGTGGTTACGGCAGCCATCTGGATGTCACAAGAGGACGAGGCTCGAACATTGAATGAAAAAATAAACGATGGCACCTTATGCATGCGTCATGTATAATCATGGTGTTTAACTGACCAGACGGACTACATCAAAGCTCCAGAATGCTCTGTTGGTCACACGAAGGCAAAAAGTCTATCCAGGACACACAGACGCGGATCAATGTTAGCCAACCATGAGAGAACAGATATGTCACTGAATCCTGCCAGAGGTATATAATTATGGCATTGCAAAGCACACTGACCTAAGATATCCTGAAAATACTGACATGCTACAGCAATGATTGCCTCACTTTTTTACTTTCCCGTGGCCGTATGTAATCTATTTTTCATGCTCCAACATTAAAGACACTACTTGGTTGCCTAATTACCTTCATTATTAATATATATGTTATATTCTCTTACCAATGCACCTGTACGATGCGCAGATTTCTCCATACCCGCACTCTTCATCTCTTCTGCACGAGCCATCAGGAACTGAAAAAAAAAAAAAATAAAAAATAAAGTTCAGAGTGAATTATGCAGATAAGTTAGGGCTGAGGAATGCCGTAGTCTGTCTTGAATGATTTGACAGCCCTACGACATCTAATTTTTTTTTTTACATAAGACATAAGACAGCAGGAAATCTAATTAGGACTTCTAACGTTAAGCACACACAGTTAAGGCATTGAATGTAACTGCCAAAGCGTGAAAAATAAACTGTTCTAGCAGACGAGTGTGATGTTCCCGATGAGCTGGAGTTCTGGCAAGTACATGTTATATTATGACTAGTGGGAAATGTCAATCATGATATCAGCATGAATAAAACAGTGAACAGGAACCCACATTTAAATATAAAATGTCATGCATTATTGGCGACAGTACTGCCTCTCAAGCTGCAGCAAACATTCTGAAATGCTTCTTTCCTGTACTCTAAAAAACAGGATTTCACTAGCTTCACTACCAATCTGTTTCTCTCAAAGACTATAGTAAGTAGGAAATATATGTAAAGAGGAAAGCTCTTCCGCATGGACAAATGAGAAAATATGAGGAACAGTGAGGAAGAATGTGAACATGCGCTTAACAGCTGAGTGAGCCATGGCAGTAGTGACAAACTTAAACTAATCCGAGGTCATTATTAGTTTAAGCTTGCCGTGTAAGCTTTTGTGGCAGTGGTGAAAATATGCAACATTAATGTTTTAAGTTTATAATGTCAGAGTGATCAGTGTTAAGTTCTCACAAGATTTCTGTTTGGGCAAGTTCACACGGAGTATAACTACTAATTGGTCGTGGTATGAAAGGTGAGGATCATGTAAGGAATGTTGGTGGGAGGTCATCAAGCAAGTTTACATAATAAGCACAGAAAGTAGCTTAGGTGGTGTCACTGCTACTGGGTGAAGCCACAGAGCAATGAAAAGAACAAGCAAATGACAACTATTGGGTTGCTGGCATGTAACATGTAAGATTTTCATTAGTGCCCTCTTACATCTTTTTATGGTGAAATCATGAATGAGCCTAAGTGCCTAAACGAGATTAAACACGGCTGATACATACTCAATACAAAAAAAGTACGCTGCTAAAGAGGTTATCGCTACTGTTACTTGCATACAATCTGGTGCTATCTAGAAACATAACACAAATGCTTAAGAATTCGGGATGTGTGAAAATTAAGGTTTAACATGCATACGAAAGAACAGACAGCCACAAGTGGTTGTGGTCATCTATTACACATGTATGTTTGTTAATCTTTCCTGCCTGAGTTTTATAGTCAGCCTACTATGCAAGAAAGCTTCTACTTTCCTCCGTAATGCAGGAACTATCAATAGATTGCTCTTGCTCCGCCACCACAACCAATAAATCAAAATGTTTAGATAAGAAGGTCTGGACATATGGCACTTAATTACTAAAATCAGGTCCAACAAGGTGTTCATTGGCATATGATGTTACCTTTCTCACAAGCCACAATGGGGTTTCCAGTGTAGCCATGTTCACAGGAGCAAAGTTCTCTGTGGTTGACTGCGGAGCAGTGAGCATCTCGGCCGCAGACGGCACTACGTTGGCATGGGTTCTGGCACTGTCCATCAATGCAGGAAAGGTCTGGTGGGCAGTTGTTGTCAGCTCGGCAGCCCACTACGAAATCAAACAGCCATCAAAGCATCAATACTAGACCTTGACGTGACTTTTTCGGTCCTGATCTAATGTCCTTTTAGAGCACAGAATTTTGTCCCAACTTTGAATGCCATCCCAAGTGTTCATGTAGTTATTGTGAAATGAAAACTATTGGCAAACAACTACAGGACGTCTCATTGTCTTCAGTCACAGCTTCAAGAGGCACTGAACTTACCTCTGCAATGGGAAAGCTCACAGATACGTCCATAATAGCAGTCATCATCCCTTGTGCACTCAGGTGGAGGCAAAACTGTCAATGAAGAACAAGTAAAAATTAAGTTATTACAGGATGCCCTAAATGCGACGTTGCTTAAACTTAAGAAAGAAATATTGACTAGTAGTATTTGAAGAAAACACTTGTGCAAGAAAAAAGAAAATCTAGCTCACTTTATGTGTTGGTTAACATTTTAATACTGCATTGTCACATCTTGCTGTGTGCATATCATTGATGAACCTTTGCTATATATACCTGGTTTGTAGCTCGAGAAAACACCTTGCAAATATTAACTGACACTTCACGTAAAAGCAAGTTCTGTAGCTTTAAAATGAGCGAACACTATATCACCAGCAAAATTATGGATTCTAAATGCCACGTTTATTATTTTCAGTGGTGACCACAGAAACAATCATTTGCTAGTAAAAAATCTACCTTACTATAGCACCGGTTAACATAACTTAAAAGCACCAGGTGAAAATTTTAGTGCACAAGAAAGTAACTGAAGCGTAACATATTGTTATTGTCAGCTATCATCAAGTATGTCATGAGTGTCGGGTGATGTCTGTAAAAACCTGCATTAAACAGGCAAATGCCGAAGAATACATTTTTGCGTACCAGTTAGTAAAAACAAAATGAAATTCACGTGTTCTTTTTTTTCCCCCTTAAATTAAGTCAAGTGCATAACGTCAAAGTGATGCGTAACTAATCGCTGAATGCGCATTCAGCATGACTTCAGCATGAACACCAATCATACAAGATGTTAACTCTTTTCATGTCTGTGTGTAGGCATAGCCTGCTATATATGATTGCTGTTTACATATATTTCTGACCCAACAGGTATCAGTTGACAGGATATCATGAATATCAATATGCTACACGAAGTTAGTAGTATAGTGTCATACGTGCATCACTTGTTCATTCAAAGGAATGTGAGGACTTAGTAAGACACTAACCTTTGACACAGTGGTGTTTTGGATCTCCAGTGTGGTCAGGAAGGCAGGCACAGACTCTGTCATGGTTGATGGCCTTGCAGATGGCGTTGATGCCGCAAGCCCCGTAAACACGGCAAGGGTCCTGGCAGACGTTTCGGATGCATACTTCCAGGAATGGGCAGTTCTCATTGTTGCGGCAGCCAGCTGAGAAGTGTAAAAGAATGGCTAAGTTAGGACATATTCTGTGCCATGCCAGACCACGGAATTCTGTAGCTTGGTTACCAATTCCTATTCACCCCTTTCTAAATGGCATCAGTAAGGGCGCAGTTGGTAGGAGTTCCATTTCAGGCAACTTCCATTGGAATTTTGCAGTTGCTGTACTCAGGCAAAGGTTATCAAGGATGCCCATTTTTTATTGTGCAACTCTTAGTTACTGGAGCAGTGGAAGTGATTGTAATGCCTTGTAGAAAGCAATATTGGCAGTCCAGTGAATTTATGGTTCCTTTAAAGGAACTTCTATAGTTTCTTTAGAGAACCTGTTGAAGTTCAGTTCACACTCTTGTAAGAAGTGAAAAAAAAAAAAAAATACATTCCTATTAGTACTTTTCTAAGCCTGTTTTTCTGAACTGTTGTAGTTCAACACACTAAATGGGGTTAACATTTAGTTGTGGACAAATAAAGCTTCTGTCATTTGATGCCACATGATACAAAATTAAAAGTATTGACTGCATTAGAACGTGGTACAGTCTGACCCCAGCCTCATCCAATTTCAATATGATTTGAGAATTGGTAAGTATATTTTAACCAGTTGAACTGGTCGAACCAGATAAAATTCAGTAGCAGTATTATCGTTCATGCAATGAGCTTTCACAATTAATGCAATAACATGAATCGAAGCATGCAACCTTATTACAGCTTCAAACAAGAAGGATGCTGTCTATGTGCAAGATTAACAGAATAAAGAATTTGGGAGCTTACGAATGCAGTTGCCATGGCTGCAAATGCTTCCAACAGCACAGTCATTGTCCTGGAAGCAGGGACCTGGCTCTCGAACTAAAAAAAGTGAAGAAAAAGAATTCAGTATGATGAAACATGACAATGGTGACAAACACCCGCTGCAGTTACAATTTTTATACGCCTTACAACTTCTTGTTCTCAGTAGTACTCTGAGAGACATGGTTGCTTAATTTGGACATAACAATGTCACTCTGCCAGATGTTACTATAGTCATAGAAACTGTTGTGTATGAGCAGTGAAAAATAATTGTCTGCATTTAAGGAACAAGAATGATGCTTAGGTTACCTCAGCAAAAGTGAGAACACTCAATTTAACAGTGATGCTTTCACAACACATGGCTTCTCATGTGATGATAAACCAGAAAAGAAGAGAAAGAAAATCATGATCATGAAACAAAATGGAACTCACTCTCTTTGCATTCTATCTGTGGATCCCCTTGGAAACCTGATGGGCACGAGCAGAGTGCACGGTGATTGCGTGGCTGGCAGTCCGCATTAACACCGCAGATATTTGGCAGGCTGCACACGTAGTGGCATTGGCCATTGACGCACGCTTTCTCATTGGGGCAGTTGTTGTCGTGGCGACAGCCCTCTGCAAACAGTGCAAGGCAGCAGTGTCGCAAGTCAGAAGAGGCTGCCAAGTTGTGCGAACGGTTTGCTTAGGTGCGCGTGCACATGTATCCATGCTAGAGCGTGAAACGTGACAGCAGGCAACGAATTCGAGATCAGATAAGCTGCTTAACCAATCCACAACAGACACTCTTCAGAGATTCGGTTGACATTCAGCGTCCCTGCACTTCTGCTGGTTGACTAATTCGACCTCGCTTTAAGGTCTACTAGCCTGCTTGCTAGTCGGGATGACATAAAGATTGCCCTGGAATGGTGTTGGTAAAGAGAATGGTGTTGGTAAAACACCAGGTGCCGAATAAATTTTTCCTTTATGTTACTGTAAAACATGTTGGGATTTTCCAAGTAACTTCAGGCTGCTACTGGTTTAATAGCAACATTCCCTTTCACAACAGACACTTTGCTCCATATGCTGGCTACTGTCAGTTTGAAGAATCTTGCAAATCAACTATTGTTATTTTCATCAACTATTTTTGCCTTACGCACTCCAACAAAGCTCTTTATAAGTCAGCATATCTATAAGAAAATAATTTTTTGTACAGTAATATGAAAGTGTTGTCGGTGCTGCTTCATGCTAACTCGCAGATCCAACTTTCCTTGCACATAACCATAATTTCCAACATCTTTATTGTTTTAATGTCTGCCATAAAAATATATGTGCACTGACTATGACAAGGAGATGTATATGTGCAGAACTTGCCTATGCAGCGATTGTTGTCACAAATGAATCCATGGAGGCATTCATTGTCTCTTGTACATTCAGGCTTTGGCTCATCTGAAGACAAGAAGAAGTAGGATTAGGCACAGAGGCAAATAACACTTTAGGAAGGGCTGTGACAATTTATTTAAAAAGCCACTAGTGCCAATGGTAGTCATTTATATCATTTCTCATTCTAAGAGTATGAACATGGCACAATTGCAGCAAGTAACCACAAAAGCTGTAACACGTAAATTTTTGCCATCCTGACAAAATGCTGGTGAGCTTTACAAATTTCTTTATTCACATTTCCATTTCTTGCCATTGCTGAAGTTACTAAAGTCACAATATCTATCTGCACTACAGATTTACAATACCGAGTGGTACATCACCAAGCCAACAATAATGCAATCAAATTAGGCTAGCATAGCACTAATATTATAGATCCAGGTATACAGTTAAAGGGTGTCTGAAAATGTTCGTGGGTAACAATACCAGGCTGGCAAATCAGTAAGGCCCACCTCTGAAGCAGACCACATTGGGGTTGCCACGGTGACCCGGCAGGCAAGAGCAATCAGCATGATGGTTGATGGGACGGCAGAGAGCATTACGGCCACACGCTCCATAAACACCGCACGGGTTCTGACAGATGCCATTAATGCAGGCTTCATCAGTCGTACATCTTTCGTCTGACCTGCAGCCATCTGTGTGACACACAATGTGCAAAAGTGTCAATACATTACTTCAGCCGAGAGATGTCGGTGTCAATAAAAAAAAATATGTTAAACTAGCTGTAATTTTAGGTTTCAAAATTTGTACACAGCACATGTTTTAGGAGAGATGCCTTAAAGCTAACAAGCAAAAATCACTTAATAAGGTGCCTTAAGAGAGCACCTGCTCTATTTCAACATTAAGGAACATATTAGTATGTCCAAAAATCAACGTCCATGTCTTAACCATGCTACAGTGTGAAGATCCAGACAAGACAGAAGTTCAGGGAAGGGTAGGGACTTCAAGTGACGGGAAGTCATTGAATAAAGAATGATTTCAGGACTAATGTGTCCTCACCAGTACAGCCTAAGTGGCCTTTTCTTTACATCAGGCTATCCTCCTTCCTGTTCACTGAGGGAAGTGAGTTCTACATACATTAAACATAAACATATATATTCTGCTACAGAGAGCATTCCCTGACCTTCCAAATATATGTCCCAGTGTCAGGAATGCTGGCTCCAGCAACATTCTTATTCAACAACTTCTCACAACTACTGGATGACGAGAGTATGATCATCATGTTACAGCCAGCTCTTTCCTATTGCTTTGGACGTCTTAACCTCTTCTTCAAGCTAACATGCCAGCAGTATGCACACAGAAAGAAACAAAACAGACAAACTGACAACTGGTGAGCTGCATGTGTACTCACAGATGCACTTGTGACCTTCACACACATGCCGAAGAGCACAGTCGGTGTCTACATGGCACTCCTTCACAGGCTCCACTGGTACTGTGCAAACAGAAAAAGGAAACATTTTCGGCTACACTAGAAATTCAATTTGATACTTTTACAGTAGGATATTGCTGCCGCATTGCAGTAGAAAACATTCCAAAGCATTAAAATGATACCGTGGTTACACTTTAAGATGCTACTGCAACACAACACCAACCGACCACGAACATAAAGCAAAATTTGAGTGATGTGCTCGGTATAATGCACAGTAAACTGTTGAGCAGAATGCCGATTAAGTACTGCTCTGTAAATACATGTGGAAAAAACTAACATTCTCACTAACATTCCAAATTGTTCGACGGTGTTCTACATAGTGGTGCATTTATGTATAGCCAAGAGCATCACGGCTATATAGGCTACCGCTTCTATGTACGTTAAAGAAAAGATAGCTGAAGGGCCATTTAGCAGGAGTGATGCATATAAAGACCCAACATGCACGTACCTTGCCTACACTCAATCTTTGGATCACCGATGAACCCTCTCTCGCAGGAACACACTGGCCGATGGGCAGCAATGACGCAGAGTGCATTGATGCCGCAGGTTCCAGGCACGTGGCAGAGATTCTCGCACTTACTGTGGTGACACGACTGAGTGGGCAAGCACTGGTCGTCCGTGCGGCAGCCATCTAGAAAAGTGAAGATTTGACAGTTTGTATACTTCATGAGAGGCTCACAGCAAGGCCCTTGGCAGGCTGGGTGAACAAGCACGAGATGAGTGCAGTCAAATGTGGTAAGGTTTGGCTAAAGCACAAATTCAGCGTGTTGGTGCTATAAAGGCCATCCGTTAGATGCACGACCCATAAAATGTAGCCAGACATGCCTATGCTAATCTTTGAGAGTATGATGGTGTGAAATGGCGGACAGACTCACCAACACAACAGCCGTCTTCGCAGATCTCGCCAAAGGTACACTCGCTGTCACGTTTGCAACCTTCTTCCCTCACTGAAAGGATAAAACGCAAGTTGAGCCAAGAAAAATGTAGTCCACATAGTATAGTAAAAATGCTATCAGTATATCACTAAAAAGGAAAGTAAAGCAAAAAACAAAAAAAAAAGTCTTCTGGCAGCGCAGAATACAATGTCAGTGCAGGCCCAAAATGGGGCCACTCTGGCCCTACACAAATGCCGACTCTACATTTACAGATGATACCCAATGACTGAGTTCGACATCTGACAGGCATAGGTTTTGATAGTGATGCCACTTTGATTGCACTGCCCAGCAAAATGCATGGTGCAAAGCTATGTCCACAATGTATAGTATATGTATATGAAAATATGCATTAACCAGGTTTTAGTGAAGGTTCTTTGGAAGTGCACTACTTCTTACTACTTGTGGCTGCAATGCGCCAAGTAATGCTTTGCAATTAATGCCAGGTATATGGGACTGCAATCTTCAAATTTCATTCCTTTGATGGCACACAGCAAGATCTGTTGTTTGCAGCTTGTTGTTACTGTTCTTTTGTTATACCGAAACATACTAAGCTGCACTATAACTAAAGTACTACTTAAAATGAATTCAGCCAAAGTGATTGATGTGAGGCATATCCTTAGCGCTTAATACGTATGTGTTGCTCTGTCTTGCGAGTTCCCACGCTAACTTATTCTACAGATCCGATTCTGAACAAACAATAAAAATAGAGGGCTCTTAACCAAAACATGCATCAGCAAAAAAATAAATATGGGAACAAGATAATTAGGTCTCACTAAAAATCTTCCCAATAATGAAAGGCACTACTATTGAGACCACATGGAGGAGGAAAAAAGGATGTTTGCATAACGCAACTGGATCCTGCATATTGTTTAAATGATAGCACTTGCACTACTGGAATTGTTGACGCCCGGATATAACCACACAACAAGTGAATTTGACACACCAAAAACACCATATGACAGGCAAAATTTTGGGGCAATGTAATTGCACGGACAACTTGCCTTCAGCACAATGAATCTTGGGATCTCCAGTCAGGCCTGGGAGGCAGAAGCAGATAGGACGATGGTTCGCTGCCCGACAGTCGGCATTAATGCCGCAGACACCATTGAAACTGCAGGGATTCTGACAGCGGTTGCGAATGCACGCTTTGTCATAAGCACAGGCGTCGTCAGTGCGACAGGCATCGACACAGGCTCCCTTCTCACAGATGCGGCCAATGGGGCAGTCACTGTCATGGAAACAGAATTCTTGCCGAGCTGAAAGCGTGTGAAACACAGAGTAAGTTTTCTGCAGTTTGATAACACTATTTCAACAGGCACACTTTGTGGAAATAAAAAGAGTATAGTAGTACGTAAAACTCGCCATTCAAATGTATGTTACTGTCACGATGTTATGTGGCTTTATGTAAACTTATATTTCACTGCCACGTCACTTGTATAAAGAAAACTTAATAAGTGCACAACGGATTTCCAGACATGTGATGCACAAAAGAAAAAAATTATGACAGTGATAGCCATTCACCATATAACCAGACTGGTAGCACAAAATAATTGCTAAAATTCACAAAAAAAAAAGAAGAAAAAGCAATAAGTTGAGAACTGGCACACTGAAATGGTATACTGTATACTATAGTACACAAGGGTTCAACAGAAGGGGATCACATGCCGTCACAATGACGGACCAAGGATCGTGTTTTATTTATATGCACAATCAGTCATCGTTTAAAAGTAGCACGGAAAAGCACTGGTTGCCAGGTGGGCTGGCTATTGCATTTCATTTGCTGAGCACATGTACATGCTGCTATCTTATTGTATACATTGTAGCAGTAGTGGAACGAAAACATGCATAAATGCATAGCATAACACAAATAAAAATAAAACGCACGTATTGTATACTAGTATAACATAGAAATAGCACTTCTAAGATTTCCCCCCCCCTCAAAAAAAAGGAAAAAAAAGAAAAAAAGGACATAGACAACTTTCAATACATTATCAAGCAGCTGACACGTAACAGGATTTGGATGTCACTTTCCAAACTGCTCTGATGGCAGTCGCCTTAGTGAAAAGTCATTCTCATATTTCACAGACAAAAGTGCTCAACGAACAAAGTATGAACAAAGTATGCTTAGTAATAGGCTCTTTATTCATTCGTTTAATCACATTCTCTGATTCACTGGTTTTTACACAAAAGATAACACTAAGACCAAGGTCGAGCACCTTTTTTGTTTTCTGCGTTATAACAAGCCTAATAAGCTGAATAATGTCAACTGCCATTGAGCTCCAGTTGAAGCATCATTGTGGTACATCAAAACAGAAAAGAAATCTATACTTACACACGGCACATTCAATGTTGGGGTCACCACTGAGCCCTGTTGGACATGCACAGATGGGCTTGTGGCTAATTGGGAGGCACCTGGCGTTCTTGCCACAGATGCCTGGGGTGCACGGGTCACGGCACTGCCGCCCGATGCAGGCCTGGTCGAAGGGGCAGTTAGCATCGCTGCGGCATCCCTCTGTTCAGGCACACCAAAGAAAAGAAAGGAATGCAAGATTACAATTAGCTCACAGTATGGCTGCTGACATTAGCATGTGTGGGGTGTGCAAACCGCCATTCCTATTCATTGTAGTAAGCAGTCTGTAAGGTACACAGGTACTTTTAGTACTAAGTAGTCTGTAAGCAACAGCTACATTAATTAACTGATGTACACAGGTGCATCAAGTACAACAGTGAATGAGAACCAAACCAAATGTTCATAAATAATAAACTATCAAGACAAACAGTAGGCCCTGAAGAATGCCACATATAGAAGTTTATAGGAAAATTTATAGCACCTGGGGTTCTTTGATGTGCCCCTATATCCATGGGTGCATGCACATTTTTTAATGTACATAGCTGCTGTGGCTAGGAATTGAAGCATGACTGCACATTCTGAAGCAGGATGTCATGCCTCAGTCATTTCAGTAATTCAGTCAATATATGAGAATGGTAATGCTACAAAACTATGGAACTTTTGTCTCCTGAGGAAAACAACTACAACCCTGCATTATTATTATTTTTTTTTCTAGTTGTTACTTGGGTCTAAATAGGAAATCTGCAGCCCATTTCATAAGACTAACAGTAGGTGGCGCAGCTCTTTTTATGTTTTCAAAACATTTGAAAGCCCGCACTTACCAACACAACTGTGTGCTTCACAAATCTTGCCAACATAGCAGTCACGGTCATGTATGCATTCTGGTGGGGGCCTAATTTCAACTGCAAGACAGAACACATTGAAGACAAATTAGACTGGTTGCTAGCAGAGAACAAAACAAGGCAAACACTTGCCCTACAACATGGCCTACAAGCTGTCTGGCATTTTTAACACTTACTCTTGTTACAGAAGTCGTATGGGTTGCCCTCGTATCCAGGCTTGCAAGTACAGTGCGGTCGATGAACGACCGGACGGCAGTCAGTGTGTCGGCCACAAGAGTTTTGAATGCCGCAAGGGTTGACACACTGAGTATTCACACACGCCTTGTCAAAGGTGCAGTCAGAGTCACTGCGACATCCAACTGGAACACAAAAGTAAGAAAAGCTTGCGTCATATATCTTGTCTACATGCATTCACTGACTGCAGTTTCTGTATAAACACAATGCTACATCTCATTAGTTTAGAAGTTTGGGGAGAAGCTTACCAACACATTTTCTCCGTTCACAAATCTCTCCGGGGTTGCAAGCAGAATCAGTGGAGCAGCCATCAACTGGAAAGCAAAGTGCATTGACAGAAGAGATTAGGTAAAAGACACAGCACATCAAGTAAGTGATTACGACCCTGCTTTTAATCGCTACATGATATTTGGCTTTTCATTATGCGTAAATATTTTCAGAATGCAGAATACACTTGTTGAGTGCATGCTAACTGCTCAAGGCAAACTATTTATTGCTTAGTAGCAGCTAGAGCAGCAGCTAGAACAGGCTTATAGACGTTAGGAATTGATGGCAGACATTGGTGTGCTGATCTGCATGTGGTAAGCTCCAGATTTAATTTCAGTTATGAACGCAATGCCAAATTGCAGATATAGCACGAGGCACAGATAAGAAAGACTGTACAGGTGCTGGTTATATGTGGTCTTTCTTGAGTGTATCTATTTTGCTTAAGCTTCATTAAGCGACAGCCTGAAACAACCTACATAACATCGCATATTATTTAGTTCAAACTTTGCAGCTTGAACAAGGTCTCAAATTTTGCAAGACTGACAACACACTCCAATTTCAGGACCATGTTTCACTTGCTTTCTGGCTAGCACAGCACACAAATTTTATGTTTCAGTTCTTTCACTTTCACGTGCATTTGTTTACATTTTGATTGAGTGACTTAATTAATGGCAAACTGACTGATTGACCAATCCATTCATTCGTCCATGTGGTGTAAAACACTGAAGCAACATTTAGGCCATGAGGGATGCCTTTGTGAAGCACCACCCATCCAGATTCATTCTCATCAAAACCCATCGGCCAGCAGGTGGGTCTCATATATGTACCCTCTAACGGTAACAAGGCAGGAGTTGTGCCTTCTGCAAGACTTACGGACACAGATGCTGTGGCGACAGATGTATCCCTCCGCACAGGGCTCATCAACGCTGCATTCGACACGCACCACAGACGTTGTCGGCGGTGGTACGGTGCAGTGGACTCTTGGGTCACCCACTTTGTCCCTGGGGCACGTGCATGTCGCTCGGTGGTTTTGTGGTCGACAGAGGGCATTGATACCGCAGCTTCCACGTTGGTAGCATGGGTTGCGACAGGCACCCTCCACACAGGCCTTGTCATATGGACAGTGCTCGTCTATGCGACAGCCAACTAAGAAAGAACAACAAGCAGTCAATTTCAGAGCTGTAGAACATCAATGGTTTTCTTTCTTGTGGTTTTCTTGAGCGCTTATACAGTTCTAAAACATACGTATGGCCCCACAGACAATCTGCAGTTGTTCCAGGATTCACATCTAGGTCTGCGCTCACAAGAGTTCTGTTGCACAAGTGCAACTTCAGATTAGTGCGATTTTGGACTGGTCAATGCTGTAATGGTAGTTTTGTCACTACGTTGGTCACTATGTGATCATCGTGGTAACAAGGTGACCACTGCACCAACTATGTGGCAGGTAACTGCATGCAAGCCAACAAAGAACGGCTTTTGTACAGAATAGTGAACACCAGGGCCTTAGGTAACATGAACGTGACGCTATAGGAAGGAAAAAAACTGTAACTTCTCTGACATTTTAAAGTATAAGGCTATTGCAAAAGTAGGCATTATGAGTACATACTGCAAGAAGTATGACAGCTTACCAATGCAGCGGTTGCTGATGCAAATCTTCTCAAGTCCGCAGTCCTTGTCCGTGTGGCACTCAACCGACACTGTGCATAGAGGAAAGGTCATACAGAAAAGATATTGAGTGCTTTCAGTCCCATATTGTTCCACTTTCTATTATGGCGAGAAATCGACTAAATGTCGCTCAACCATGTTATAACAGCAACTGTCAGAGAACAGTTGTTACTGTGATGAAAGGGTTCAAGTAGATAGGCAAAAACACTGACCTTCCCTACAGTGAACCTTTGCGTCTCCTTCAAAGTTTGGTGGGCAGCGGCATTCAGGAGAGTGGCTGACTGCTTGGCAGTGTGCGTTCACACCGCAGACACCTGGCTTGCAAGGATCCTGGCACAACTTGTCTCGGCATTCCAGGAAGAAGTCGCAGTCGCTGTGTGTTCGACACCCGGCTGAAAATGAAGGCGCATAACGATGCCGTGTAAGAAACGTGACTGCAGCAGAATCAACAGCTGAGCTAGGAGGCAGCGCTGTAGTGTGTCCCATGTTTTTTTTGTGCTTGTGCTGTCTTTTACATCGTATTTTTAGTTGTTCAGTGACTGCACAAGCTTTTGCATCTTGAGTGAAAAGTTTCTGTATTGCTGAGAAAGTAGCTAGTCGAAGATGCTACTGTTAGTATGATGTACAAGAGTGCGACACTTTGTCCATTCATAAAACTGTATTTGAAGGATTACCCCAACATCCATTGCTACTCTTGCCCCTTCCAGAAAACGCAGCTGCTTTTCGTGTTCTGAACTTGCTATGAACACAAAGTAAATTGCAAATGCATATGCATTTAGCTAAGAACTGCACAGTTATATGCAGTTGCATGTAGTTATGCTAATTAGCCATGCATAGCTTGTTAGCTAGATAGATGAGCACTCCAAATCATGCTAGTACTATGATGCCTGTAGCCATCTTCCACTAAAATGTATATGAGTTGCATTACGAATGCTAAAATAAACAAGTACTCTTTGTTAATTCAATAAACACAGTAGTCAGCACATCTTACCAACGCATCTAGTGTTGTCGCAGATCTCCCCTCTGTTGCAGTCGTTGTCGGAAGCACAGAAATCGGAGGCTGCAAAGAGACAAATGTAACATTGTAACAGGATGCAAAGCAACTGAAAAGCCTGTACAGTGGCTAAGAGTAAAATTTCATGATTACTAAGGATGGCTGTGTATTCAGTCTATGTAGGGCTAAACGTTGAACTCACGAGAACACTGGCCACGAAGGCAGATCAGACCGGGCAAGCAGTCTTCATTAACACGACAGCCTTGACCTGAAAAATAAAGTAAAAATGAAGAAGTCAGAACAAACAGCCAACCTGTACTACTGACAAAAATAAAGCATTCATATAACAAATTCGAACATAACAAATTACAGGTTATAACAAAGTAAATTAAGAATGCTGTCATTAAAACAGCCTAAGAAAGATATGGTTATAATAATTTATCATATATAACAAAACTATTATGAAATAACGAAAGGGAAGGGGTCAAGGGCTCGTTCTTTATTTGTTAGAAACAACTTAATGAGCGAACAGACAATGAATCCTAGGAAAGTATAGGGGAAGTTACTTGTGGTATTGTAATTGTGGAGAAAGTAGAAAGGAATTAAAGTGGACGAAAAGACAAACCTGCCTTCGGTCGGAACCGAAGGCAGGTTTGTCTTTTCATCCACTTTAATTCCTTTCTACTTTCTCCACAATTACAATACCACAAGTAACTTCCCCTATGCTTTCCTAGGATTCATTGTCTGTTTGCTTATTAAAACTATTATGAGTACTATTAATAAAATTTCATTATAACAATGTTTGACTGTGCTGTGAATGTGTAGCTAATATGCCGCATTTTTCACGTGCAGCTCCCTATCACCGCTGTCTGCTAAGCCGTAACCTGTCTGTGTACAACGGACACCAGACTATGCAATGTTATTTCTACTGTTAAGTGGAAATAACATTGCATAACAAGCTCATTTGCATAATGCTCTAGAATTTACACTTAAATAAGGCATGACTGGCCCTTTAAACTAATTCACAGGTCTATAAACAGGTGATCAACTGCACAAGGCCCTATGCTGCCTCTGTGTAAAGCAGGCCTGCATAACTATGTCATGCTACATGACACCCCGCGCTTTAGAGGGATAGAGGTTTAATTTCCTGCCTATTATCAAATACAACGGCAAACAATTAAACACGGAGGTGTGAAAAGAGACAGACATGTGAACAAATCGAAAAGAGCATCACAGAAAGCGAACTATGGACAAGCTGTCGGCAAACAATTTGCATGGCTATACACGAAGTACAAAACTGGCTTTTTCTTTCACTTACTCTTCTTGCATTCAAACTGAGGATTGCCATTGAAGCCAGCTGGACAGAAACAGTGGGGACGGTGATGTTCTGGAACACAGTCAGCATGGATGCCACAGGCTCCACGAACGCTGCATGGATTCTGGCACTGACCCTGATAACAGCCCTGGTTGATAGGGCAGTTTTGGTCACCACGGCAACCATCTGGAATTGGTAAAGGTGGAAACATTTTCAATCACCTGCTCATACATCCAACAAACTTGCCTCGTAACCAAAAAAAAAAAAAAAAACTTGGTGTAATTAGATTATACTGCTGTTAAAATGCAATATACAAACAACCAGATGTAAAGAGCACCAGAAAATGTAATTGAAATAAAAGTTACACCATAAGCTACACAGCAACTAAACTAGAAATTCAAACAAAAATAAAGAAATGGTGTGTTTTAGGCAATCTGTCGAGTGTTTACAAGTGTAACCACAGCTTTGATAGCATATACACCTTTAATCAAGGTTGAACTTTTGGGAGGCTTCCGAAATAAGTCAGAAATTTCTTTTAGTGCAACTTCTGAAGCACGATAACTCCTTGTATGTAGGTCAAACTGGTTCTTACCGAAGCATCGATGTGATTCGCAGACTTTCCCAAGGGCGCACTCTTCGTCAGTGGTACACTCGACTTTGGCTAATAGACAGAAAGGAAGAAAGTCAATATGGGCACATGTGTACAAGTACACAAAGAAATCCATTAGGCCTTTAATAAGCCATTCAATATCAAAAGGGTTACAAGCCGATTTCGATGTGTGAGACAAAAGAAAACTTATATTTCACTTCTTCACCACCTTACAAAAGATAGAACGCACTACTTTAATAATTGCAGAGTAAGTAGGCCATATAACACTGTTCACTCACTTATGCATCTTCCATTATCACAAGTCCTCTCAGGACCGCAATCATGTTCCCGGCTGCAAATGTCAGGATCTGAAATAAAAGATCAAGGTATTAGTCGTACAGTTCCATTGGTAGGATATATTACAAGAATCGGCCTGTTTTGAATACATTTCTCAGTGGTAACATGACCGTAATTACACTTTTAAGTCTTAACAGTGGGCTTTCCTTTTCGATGTAGTGACTGAGACATGTAATAAGGAAGTTCAGCTTGTCTGCAGACTAACCTGTCAAGCACTCGGTGTATGGATCTCCCAGAGTCTGTGTCGGGCACGTGCAGGTGAGACGGTGGTTGACTGTCTTGCACTGAGCATTCAGGCCACAGGCTCCAACAAACTGGCAGGGGTTCTGACACTGACGACTGATGCATGTCTTGTCATCTGGGCAGCTAACGTCCGACCGGCAGCCCTCTGTAAGGGAACACGACAAGATGCGTTAGGCTGATGCATATTACATTAATGCGCCTTTTTGTCAAGCTTCAATTCTGTATTGCCAAAATTGTACATTAACTATGCAAGCAATGTTCTGCAAATACTAAATTATGTGTGTGACAGTTCTGATAACCGTAGATTAGTCCCAATGGTTGGCAATGCAAACAGAAAGTTTTTGTGCTAACAGCCTCAGATGATGACACTGAGGAGGTATGATTGCAATGATGAATGCTGAAACTACACTAAGAAGTTCGTTTGCCCCATGTGGTTTTAACATAGGCTGCCATTGGGCAGCGAGAAATTCCCAGAACGTTTGCGCGTTCTGACGTTTCTGGTTTTAGCGATGCTCGGGAGAACACGCTGGGACTTGGAGAAGTGCGCACGTACTTTTGTGACCCTCCGGCCGACCAGGCCATCGGTCGGATGGCGTGCTTCTGCGAGCCCCAGCGACCACGGCGGCGACCTGCGACCGACGCTCCTGTCTGTATGTTCTTCTTCTATTTTCCTTTTCCGAGGGCTCGCGGTCGCGGGTGCGCTAGCCGGGGTTAGGCTCTCCTTCCTTGCATGGTTATTTTTGTGTGTTATTGTATGTTCGCGTGCTGTTATCGTATTTGTCCTTCGTTTATATTCGACTTTACATTCGGCCTCGTTTTTGTTTGTATTATTTTAACGTTTATTAAATCACCATGCACGGAGAGTTGTGCCTAATGTTCTCCTCCTTCGTCGCGTGCGACGGTTCGCGCTGCCCTGCCTCGAGTCGGGCCGCGGGCCGAAGCGCGCGGCATCGCGGCAGGCATGGCTGAGATGGCGAGCGCGCGGACACGACGACCTCATTCTCTGCTCGTTGAGTGCTCGAACCCACGACAGGGGGTTGCTAGCGGCGATGCCGCTGCTAGCAGTAGTTATTAGTAGAAGTTAACCCCTACAATATTTACAAACCTCGAAGATGAATGATTAGTGTTTACTCTTGCTCAAAAAGCAATTGTTAAACTGTTGCTAACCGGATCTTTAAGTTACAAAGTGTCTCATACAAGGTAGCCTAAACACAGAAAAGTTCAAGGGAAGATGGAGGCTCAAATAAGTGAAAAATCATTGAACAAGGAATATAATTCAACATTCTTTGTTCAATGACTTCTCACAACTTCATACAAAGTAGGGGCTCTGAAAATACTTTTTCCAACTAGGATATTACCTCCCATCATGCTTTTTTATATGGTTAAGGTGTACAATTAACCCAGGTAATCTGTTACCATGCAGGGCGTGGGATAGTGAGTGCTCAACATAATGAATACACTCACCAATGCATCTATAGTTCTGACAGATCTTTCCAACACCGCAGTCGGCGTCAATCACACACTCCACCTTGGAGCACTCCACTTGGGGGTCACCAGTGTAACCCGAGCGACAGGTGCAATATGCACGGTGGTTCACGGGCTGGCACTGAGCGTTGGGTCCACACGCTGTGGGGCTTGCACATGGGTCTGCGTTTAGGTAGCATGCACACATATGTCAATTGCGTTATCATGCAGAAACAATTACCCGAACGTACATATGTTATTTGGATGCATAGATGGAAGGAAGAGGAGAACAGAATTGAACTAGACCCTCCCGAAAGAGAATAATACTGGGCAGAAAAGCAGTTTCATAATGTTGCCTAAGAACTTGATGCAAAATACCATCTGTTACTGCGACTAACTAGTTGGCACTGTATAACCAGGAAATTCAATAGTATTTTTTTCTATGTAATCACTCCCCTCTGTAATTCCTTTGGCCCTTGAGAAAATCAATTACTCACTGAATGATTGAATGAATGAACGAAAGGAACAGGAACTCACTCAAGCACTGACGGTTGATGCAGGTCTCTGTAGCTGGACAATCGGAATCTGATCGGCACCCAGCTGTTGGGTTAAAAAAACACAGAAGAGAATGTAGCCCTAACTGCCTAATGCGAATGCAACAGACAGAATTGAACGAAAATTTATTTTGATGCATGATACTCACGAAGGCACAATCCTCTTTCACAAATATGGTTCCGTGGGCACAATGCATCAGTCGTACAAATCACTAAAAGGAAGAGCAAGATAGAGAATGAAATGAAGATCAGTAAAAATATCAGCATTAAAAATTCAACAATGCATGTTCACTAAGAGCATTTAATGATACGTGAAGTCAGGTACTCACAGCTGCACCTCTCTTCAACGCAGCGTTCATTGTTGAAGCACTCATTGTCACTACTGCACGCAACTGGATGAAAACAAGAAAGCATGAGGGTCAAGAACCAACACTCTACCGAACTGCAAGTACTGAGCATTGCTGTGAATGATTTGACGTTGCGGATGCCTTACCTCTACAAATAGTGGCTTCACAGTAACCTCCAAGACCACACTCATCATTTGCATGGCATTCCTTTGATTCTGAAAGACAAAGCAGGTGCAGAGTTGAAGTTGCGTTCTGGTGTTTTCTTTCAAGTTATATGCTCCACCGTGGTTTTCTTTCAAGTTATATGCTTCACTGTGCTGAGAGCTGTGCTGCAAAGCTTAACAAAGCCATTTGGTGCCATAATGTACTTCTTAATTTCAAAGCAGATTAAAGGACTTTCTTGGACGTCTCCAATTATATGCTAGTGCTGTCCAAACATGCACTTACAATGTACATGGAAAGCAAAGGTAACTGAAATCAGTGAGCCTTCCTCATGCGAGATCAGGGAAGAAGGCCAATATGCCTGTAGGATTTCATAAGCCTTCTATTCCAATGATTCTTGAAAGTGCAACATGAGACACCTGGAAACGTACACCTGTAAATTTCCTAATCTCATTACTATTGCACCACTTTTGACTCCGTTCCTTTCACTAGCACTACTTCCTCTGTAGTATGAAGGAACACCACTTATGTAATCATGGAACCTATATATGCCGCGTGTCTGTCAAACTCCCCATGCCATATATACAATGGCAAATACAATGACATTTGACCTCTTAACAACACTCTCATCCTTCCATCTCTTAGGAGCTTTAGCTCCTCAGACTTTATCACAAAAACGAGTGAGATTATGCCATTGCAAGTGTGCTTGAGGTGACAACTACGTGAAGCATTTGGATTATGACACTATTTGTTTTCATGGCACCACTTCAGAAAGAAGAAAAGAAAATTGCTTCTATGAAGTTCTTGCTTTTATAAGAAATACATGGAGAGCATGAGAAAATTCTAGACTGCAAACCTCTGACACATTCAAGATGGGCATCTCCAATAAGGCCAGGTGGGCAGCTGCAGATCTCCTGGTGACTTCGGACTGAACACAAGGCATTCGTTCCACACGCTGTGGGTGCCTCACAGGGATCTGCAATGAGGTAGCAGTACATAACTTTATAACTATTCTATAATAGCTTCGCCTTATACTAGCAGCAGTGCTTTCATTTGCATTACTAGTGCTGAAAGACAAATAAAATAACACATATGATGGAGGTTTCTCACATTGTGACATACATATTTTATTTCTTGACCATGGTAACTTTGAGAAGGGCACTTACTGATGCAATGGTTCTTGATGCAGGACTGGTCGGCAGGGCAATCGGTATCGGCACGGCAACCAACTGAAAGTTTGTGAGAGAGATGACAGCAGAAAAAAAAAAAAGTGAATCAGCGGTCTCTTGCAACAAAGCTGACTGTATTACGCTAAGCATTCAATAAAAAGGAGATGCAAAGTGTACAGTGAATACGACGACCACTCGGTCAGCCAGATCACTCACCTTTGCAGAAGTTGTGCTCGCAGATTTCCCAGTCAAAGCACTCGCGGTCACGATGGCACTGAACGTGGCACCTGTTTTCCACGCACCTTTCGTTCAAGGCGCAGTCCTGGTTGCTGCTGCATGACACTGTAACAGGTCCGCAAGACACAGGGTTACTCTCAACCGCGCAGTACACAGCATGAACTACATGTCAGTAGGTGTGCATGTGAGCATAGAACTTCCAGCTTATTCTTAAGCTGCTTCAACAACAAATTCTCGCCAGCACTTCTACTGAATGAAATTCTCAGTCATCTAACTGTGTTTTCATTATTTATATGGCAGTGAGCCTTTAGTTTTTTCAGGTGTTAAAGTGGTAAAAAAAGACTGGCAGATAGGGATCATCAAGTTTAATTTGTGAGCCTTTATTATCCTAAGTGACTGTGCAAGTCAAACATTGTTACAGTGAATTGTGTGGAACAAGAACAGTTTTGTTATATCATATAGCACAGCTTTAATAGCTATATTATTCTTCATTTACCCCAGTGTAAACAATAACTCGTTATATCCATATTCTTTATATCTACTGGGTTTGAATGTACTGTGCGCTGTATACCTGATTAAAGAAAAATGAAGACTGATCGAATTTTCTCAACAACCATGCACTAGTGCTAATCCTGGAAGAAGCCTGATCTATTATATATGTACACTATGTTATGTATAATTATCACTAAGTATTGTTATTATTAGCAGATCACTGCCATACCTGATCTGCTAGACCATGTGATCATGACATTGTTGTGCCTGCCCAATACTGCTAATATGTGCACTTTTTAATACTTGTAGTGTTAGCATTCCTCGCGTTATGTCACACCGCTCACCTCGACAGTATCCCAGGTAGCAGATGTGCCCTGGAGTGCATTCCTGGTTGTGCGTACAACGAACTGGTTTGCGCACGCAAGCAACATTGGCGTGAGGGCGGCCAATAAACTCGGCCGGACAGCTGCATACGACACGATGGTTGACCACTTTACACTCTGCATTGGGGCCGCAGGTGGCACTGCCTTCACATGGATCTGCAAGAGAGGAGTGAAGAAAAAAAAGAATAAGGAAAAGATCACAGAGCAAGCACAAAAATGGGAAATATGCAGCATGCAATAGAATTTAGGTCGATGATGTACAAACAAAAACTTAATTCTTAATTGGCAGAGATGAAACATATTACAAAACAAGCACTGAATACTGAGAAGTGAATGTACTGTAAGCTACAGTGGTGCCACTTCATGAGAAAGTGAATAACTTTCACAGATAAATTTGTAGTCGCAACCGAATGATTGGGCGCTACTTTTTTGGTGGTACTACCCTCTGATCTTCCCTATTGCTGTTCATATTTATGCTGAACTAAAGGGTGGCAGCGGAATTCATTTCTCTGTATGCTGGACCTCTTCTAATTGTTCATGTAAGGCAGAGTAGATATTACAGAGAAGTAACACACAAATACATTATAAAGTTGGAGTATAAACCAAAATTTTCTGTTTCGATACTAGAGTATTTGATTTAGGAATCCATCGTTTGATCATATCTAA
This sequence comes from Hyalomma asiaticum, assembly GCA_013339685.2. NCBI lineage: Eukaryota > Metazoa > Arthropoda > Arachnida > Ixodida > Ixodidae > Hyalomma > Hyalomma asiaticum. The sequence goes on along the minus strand of CM023484.1, from coordinate 38,440,390 downwards.
TTGAACAATTCCGGCCCAGTTTACTGGAAAGCTATGATAAGTGGACCTTACATATCCCATGAAAGTGAGCCCATGCATGCGGTTTATGGGTCCCTTGAAGCACCGATTTCAAGTCAGCCAGTAACTGTGGTGACCTTCCACATCATTATTATTATTAATTACAAGCGGTTCAGCTGAGAATGGAATAAAGAAATGCACATATTAGCAAAAATGGTATTTCTCTTTAAAACCATTTTTCTAAATATTATTGTAAAGATAGTTTATCTTAAATTAGAAAATTTCCAGGTGTTTGTTCCACTTGGTAATTGAAACTTACATTTGAAACATCCTCATTCAATTAAGTCTTGCAGTCTCACCATCCCTAATTTTCATGAAAGTTGATTTATAGTGGAGCTTACCTCTGCACTGGTTGCTGACGCAGGCAAGATGGTCCAAGCACTGTTCATTGGTGCGGCATCCAACTATAGCAAAGAACAAGGTAGTATAGATTGTAGTCACAAATACACGTGAGTAAATAAATAAATAAATAAAAGAAACATGATGGGAAGGGGAGTGAAATATTGGGCTTACAGCAGTGAATAAAGATAAGACATAGTAGCCATCAAAACGGAGTGGACAACAAGCAATGCTTACTTTGACATCTGTTGGAAATGCACACTTCTCCCTCCTGGCACTCATTGTCTGACCGGCAGAGGGCTGGAAGTGACAAAGTATGTAATAAGTCATTTTTATACTCATTTTCATCTGCAGTTCGTTAATTCAGGCAATGTCTTGGCATGTGCTCTAACCACACACAGTGCCTGAAGTGGTCAGGCAAGAAAAGAAATCAACTAATGAACATACAGAATAGGGCTCTCTACTGAAGGTTTGTTTATTGGTCCTGAAGGTATGCATGACGTAGATTTCTTACCATAGCAGTTCTCATTGAAGCAGCGTTCTCCGTACGCGCAGTCACCATCGGATGAGCACTCCACTGAAATGTAAACAGGTAAAAATACGTTGCCAATATTGAATTTCACGGGACAAAAGCAAACTGTATCAAGCAGCTATACACTTCTGGCAGCAGAACCTACCTCTGCACCTTGTTTCGACGCAGGCGTAGTTGTATCCACCGCAGTCGCTCGTAGTTCGACATGAGGACGACACTAGCAGACAAGATGTACAAAATTAGAATTCATGTAAGGCTGCCAGGCACAGTCTATTATTGGAGTAAAACCTCATGAGTATATATTAATGACTAAGTAAATATAAAATTGTGCATATTGTCAAAGAAAACACGTGATTTTATAGGTATGATAAAAATTGGTATTGTAAGTGTTCTCAATCCTTCAAGCAAAAGGAATTAATAAGTCCCTGCAGGATAAATGTTGCCAGTGAAAAATTGTTGCTGTACCCAACATTTCAGAGCTCGTTTGGTTCCTTTTTTTAGTGTTGGCAATGAACAATTTCATGTTCATTGTCAGGCATGAATAAAGAGGAAAGAGCCCAGTTTGGCTTCTCAATGGGTACAGTAAAGATGCTCTACTTTATAACAAGAGTGCCCTAACGTACTGATTGAGACTAATGTACTGAAAGCACACAGCTTCTAATCTGGAAATCGTACTAACAGGCACCATATCCCTGAAGTTCTTTATAACGCTCCCACATATGCCTATTGCAATAATGATGCTTGGCGTTCTTGTGAACAAGATTACTGCTACTTTGAAAATGTCAAATATTCATGCATTAGCTGCATTAGCTCCTCATATTTCTTTTGTCAAATTAAAAACTATATATTACCATTTTCAGCATTCTGATATGTTACACACTCCCATTAACACAGCTGACACTTGACATACTTCTTATGTTGTAATCTGGCAGCTAGGCCTGTTGCTTCCACAAAGCAACACTTACCACGCTGACAAGAGATGTGAGGGTTTCCAGTGAATCTGTTTGGGCAGTGGCATTCTGTACGATGGTTGATCACTTGACACTCAGCATTGGTACCGCAGGCTGTTGGACTGTCGCAGGGGTCTGCCGGCCAGATCGAAATTTTCCATGGGTTACGGATACATAAACATTGCGACAACAACAGCAAACAAGTTGTCTATCTTAGATTACATTAGTAGGCATGAGGATGGTTGCTCTCCATGCATTGCACCTTACTAAGAAGCACCTTATGCATTGTTTGAACTGCCAAACAAGTTCTGCCCTTACAGCTTACTTACTTTGCTAAACCACAGGGCTGAAAAGAGAGAACGTATGAAGAAACAGAAGCAAGTCATAGATACAAATACTAGACAGCTTCCAAACTGAGAGAGAAAAGGGCTCTCACACACTCAGACATGCCATGTCTCTTTGTCAGCCTTCTAGACAAACACGTTTGTGCGTTATCATTGTCTGGATAAACAATTATTGAATTTGTTTCATGTTTCATAAACAATTAAGCGTGGTAACAAGCTATGCCACCCTGGACAGTGATGAGCATCCCAGATCAGGCAGGTACAACATCGATTATCTTACTCTTGCAGCTGTTCAGAACACAAGCTTCATTGTAGCGGCAGTCTTCATCCTTCCGGCAACCAACTGAAAGGAAAAAGATATAGATTTTACGCTTCATAATGGCAACTATTCAATTTTTCGTTCACTTTTGATGATTAATTTGTAAAGCAAGAGAGAAAACAGTCTAAAATGCACAAGAAACAATTACCAATGCAATTTCGGTCCAAGCAAATTTCTTTGTCGAGGCAGTCCTTGTCTTGCAAACAGCCTTGGATGCAGTGACCATCAACGCAAAGCTCACGGGCTGCACATTCGTCCCTCTTTGAGCAGGGAGCTAAAGAGATGCAAATGAAGGGAAACAGATATAAAGATGTCACTACTATGATAAATCACCTTGCTCATAAAGGGTCAGCTGAAACTTTCCTAGGCATCAAAAAGTTATAGCACTAGCACACTGTCAAAATCATAATCACGTCCGTGCAACTGCAACTAGGTTAGCACTATGGCAATACCACAGCATCGACTCTGCAATACTGCAATACAGAGTGGAATTCGAACTTGTTTAACCATATGTCCATATAAAACGTCATTATGTTGACATGCCTAATATGACTGGTTTCTCCAATCCCTACACACAGTGCGAGCAGCTGAATCATTTGTAGATGTAATAGAGTAACTCAAGTGGAGACTTCTCTACATAAAGCTGTTCATAAAACACTGTATCTTCATTTTCATAGTTAAGATATCAGTAGCTCACCTGACAATGAAATTGAAAAGAGGGAAAGAGAAAGTGGTGTTTCTATTATGAAAGTAGTCACACACCCCTACTATTATAGCTGAAGAACTTAAGAAAGGGGTGCAGGGATTGGAACTGTCTCCTGTTTAAATGTCCTTGTAGACTCAGTGCACATTCATGATTTGACTGATATGTACAATACTAAAGTGCATAAGTTCCTTTTCATGCTACATCTCTAAAACTACCTTGTGACATGAATTTCAATGCATTAAAAAGTATTTCTGACAGTAGGAGGTGAACTCACGTCTGCACCGGCGTTTCTCGCAGACCATGGGTGCTGGGCAAGCTCTGTCATCATCGCAGAATGGAGGAACTGAAATGCATGCAGCATTACATAACTTACAAGGGTGTAACAATGAACACATATAGTACTTAAAAGTTTAAATAGATAAGGACTTGGCTGAGTTAGTTATTTATGACAGAATTATGAGCAAAGTACAGAAGATGGAAACAAAGAAAGTTGGGCATGGTGCTTCCAGTGTTCCTCTTTCTCCATCCCCATCTTCCGTGCTGCATTTCTTTTGTGAAAAATGTAAAAGCTCCTGTTAAACAGTAAAGCCTGATTCACCCAGCTGTCAACTGACCCCGTCACGTCACCATCATGGCAACAATGTCCATTATGAGATAACACTCTCTCTGGTTGCTTATTGGTAATGGCATGCTGGTGATGCTGGTCGACGCTGTTAACATTGGCAGCCCATTTATGAAGAGGAAGTGACAAGCAAACATGGTCTCATGACAGGCTCTGGTGTTATAATAGTGACGTGATTGAACATTCAATGGCTGCATGAATCAGCCATTGAGTTTCAGGGCCATCGCAGCTAATACTCACTTCGAACACATCCCTGCAGACTGTTGTAAGGCTGCCCGGTGAAACCATGAGGACAGAAGCAGTTGGGCCTGTGATTCTCCACCCGACAGATGGCATCGGGACCACAGGTGTTGGGTAGGCCGCAGGGACCTGCGCAGAGTGATGTCGAAGGCCTGATGTGACACACATACTGACCACATTAATAAGTAGCCTTAATGTACTGCATGTACAGATGGGCAGCGGGACACGTAAAAGCACAGAGCCATAGCAAAAATGGAAAGTGAGGTGTGAAGACAGATACTGCCTGTATTCACAGTCAATTGAGTGGGATGCGAAGCACTTTGCGTAATGTAGTCTAAACCTGACTCAACATAAAAAACAAGGTGCTGAATAAAGCTGAAGAGGACACAGAGATGGGACAGACACAAAAACCACTAGAACTCAAAGCACAGGTAACATATGTCACATTTGTCAACATTCGCAGCGCTTTTCTTGTGTTCACACCAGAACACAATTAAAAAAATGGCAAACAAACAAACTCGGCAGCCATGAAATGTGCACTCCGGAGCACTGACATGCTGTCTTAAGTACCAAGACAACTCAAGATAAATTTTAATACTTGTAGATATGTCTTATTCTTTCAAAGCAATCATAAGGAGTAGAAACATGTTCTCACTTGTTTAAAGATTGCATAGCCACTTGGCATGCACAACGTACTGCCAGGAATTACCACTCACTTTTGCACATTGGCGGTCCACCACCGTCTGAGAGACATGCTGCAGTTGGCGGACAATCTGAATCTCCGTTGGGACACTCATTCGGGTGTCGGCCTTTCAGGAGAAAGGAAGCAAGAAAGAAAATTTGTTATTACCAAACCCCTATTACGAAATGCACTCATTTCCTTTCCACAACTACAACACTCATACTAAAGGTGAAGAGGTGCATAGCTGAATCATTTACAGTAGAACCTCGTTATAACGAATCCGGATATAACGAATTATCGGATATAACGAAGCAATCGCAATTCCCATTGAAATTCCTATGGATGAAATTGATATTGGTTATAACAAACTAACGGTTATAACGAAGTAATTACCGCTCTCCTGTCAACTTTGTTATAACAAGGTTTTACTGTACATCTAAAGAACGTGTTGTAAAGGAAACTCACATCCAGGGGCTTTGTTGGGGTTCCCGATGTGTCTTTCTGGTGGACACTCACAAGTGGCTCCACCGAATTTGTTCTTGCAAATTGCCGTTGGGTGGCAGGGATTTTGCTTCAGACAGTAGTCGATCAGCTGGCAGCCAGTCACTGGATCGCCTTCGTAGCCCTCTCGGCAGCGGCAGATGGCAGCATGGTTTCTCGCCTCGCAGACGGCATTTGCTCCACATCCACGCCTCATTATGCACGGATCTTAGGAAAAAAAAAAGAAATGTATCGAGTTGAAAAATGCTTAATGTCTTATTATGTGACAGCAAATGCCATGTTTTTGGTAAAAAAACAGCACTGATGAAAGTTGTTTTAAAAGTTTGACCTGTTCCATCGATTATGTATCCTGAAATGTTAATTCCTCCCCTTAATTTGTCCATTTTTTTTATTAGGGATAGCCTCTACATGGTTCTTTGCTGGAGGTGCTGAAGTATCTTTGTATGGTCACATAGTTTAATTTCGAGCACACTATGACACACCTCTAAAGCAAGATATCACAATGACCATAGAACAAACTGTCATGCTATTACCTCCAAGAAGTCTGCAAGATTCCATTGTGCCCATGAATTTAGCTGCTTTACTATTAGGCTAATTTGTCTATTATGTGTCATAAGTGCATAAATGACTCTTACTGTACTATGTGATTGGATTGGGTTTCATACAAGCAACAACAGCTTGCCACCAATTCAAGCTTAAAACGGTAATACAAAATATCAATTATACTGTAATAAAGTTATTTCTTTTTTCACAGAAATGTCACTGTTAAATTTGAAGGTTAGTAACTCTTTACATTTAAAAACTGTTACACTTAAGAGACAGTAACTCTAGAGAGTGCACTTACCAACACACTTGTGCTCATTACAGATCCTGCTTGTCGGACAGTCCTCATGTTTGAAGCAGTCAGCTGTGAATAGACAGGAACATGGTGAGTTGTACACATTGTAAAATTTATTACATGCTTAATAAACTTGCACATGTGATATCACTGTGTTTACAGGTGCAACTGTTCATAATTAATTTTCATTAAGATGGGATGAGGGTCTTAAAGTTTTTGCTGAACGATGCAGGTTCCTTTGGTCTGAGTGTCAAGAAAATTAAATATTTAGGTCAGGAACAGACAGAATAAGGAAATACTTTGCACCTTTGATGCAGCCCTGTCTTTGATCAAGAGGATCACCAACGTATCCATCTAGACACTGGCAGATGGCGCTGTGCTTGTTGGAGATGCAGATGGCATTTCTACCACAGAGGACGTTCTCACAAGGATCTGGAATGGTTTCCAAACATGCTTCAATTAGTGTCCATCATTTATTAGCTTGCCACATGGCAAAAAAGCTTCACATTGCAACATTTAATAAAAACATGGTACTCAAACATTAACCTCAAAAGAAAAGTTTGGAACCTGACAACTCTAAATCCAAATGCATAATGTAATGTAGCATCAAAACCTTTAGCTCAGGTGCCATGACAACCATGACTTGTTACGTAGCATTAAACATTTGCGATAGAGTTTTAACTTGAACTTCAGCAACAATAATGTGAAAAGCTGCATCTACAAATAAGACTACTTGTGTGTTCTGAAGTAAGAACACAATTTATTTACAGTTGCACATCAAACAAAAAAATTATGCAACAGATGCTCAAATTTCCAAAGATTTACAGCTAGAAACAATGGTGACCAAAGCTCTTCTGGGTTTTGAGGACGAGTTTTTTTTTTTCTACTATGCAATGAACTTTGGCTGTGAACAATGAGTGTCACATTTTTTTTACTCACCTCCACAAGTGTCATATCCTCTGTCACTTGATCTACAAATTTGGTTCTCACTGCATTCAGTGTTGGTAAAGCATCTGTCAACTGAAAAAAGACAACCAAACAGACACATAGGCTTAGCGATCGATCCTAAGCTGTTCAAGATAGACCAAATAATTTATTTAGATGTGTTCTTTGAACCAACCTGGCTCACAGTTTCCAGTAACGCAACGGAACTGGTCAGGACAGTCACTGTTGGACCGGCAAATTTCTGCAAATGAACAGGATGGCAGTTGTGATTTTAAAGATTTTTGAGTGATGTCTGTTGACGATCACCGATTCCTTCGGAATCATTTCACTGCTATTTTTTAGGACATCAAATATGCATTGTACTTACCTCTGCATCTACCATCTTCGCAGATTTCATTGCTACCACATTCTCTGTCTGATTGGCAATAGACTGAAAAAGAGATCACAGTTTCAATAAGTAAAAGGCAGGACAAAGATGCTTGCAAGAAAAAGAAGCTAGTACAATACTGCACACTTTGATGAACAGAGCCTGAACAAAAAAAAAAGAGCCAGGCCTGCTCGGAACCGCAGGACAACTGAATTTCTGAAAGGCTATGGCTGCTAAATGTCTGCAAGCTCACCTCTACAGAGTCCCTTGTAACAGAACTCTCCGATCGGACATCCGTCATCGCTTGAGCAGGGAATATTTTCTGTAATAACCGAAAATAGAGAAACACTGAGAAGTTGCAACAACCTGAATAACAGAAAGCACGAAAACGCAATGGTAGAAAATAAAACAACTTGTTGATTGTAGCCAAACATGCATGTGGGAATGGAGAAAAATGTAGTTTGCCTTTGCCATATGTCCACATTTTATGTATGCGCACAACTCCATTCTCAAGTGGAGTTGCGCATATTTTCTTTAATGACACACTGTGCCAATAACAAGTACTACCATGAGTGCCCTTTAAGCCTCATACTTATCAAGACTTGATCGTAATTTTTAATATTTTTGCATTGACCCTCCAGTTAGATGAAGCTTACTGTACAATAAAAATCTTCACACAGAATTCTGAAAAATGCCATGTTTGGCCAACTTGAGTGATAATGTGAACTCCCTCTAACAACCCTGGTGTCATAGAATCTCATATAAGCTCAACAGCCACAATATCTCAGTTTAGACACCTGCACTTCTACCAAGCTGTGCTTCTGATAAAGTTATGTTCATAACGAAGGAGCATGATACTGCATTTTATTTTTACAAAGTACTACTTGCTTTGGCAATAATGATGCTAACTAAACAAATGTACTAGCACTAAACTGCATTGCTGAGCGTCCACTGTTGCAGCATTGAGCAGTGAACAACCATACTCACTTATGCATCCCGTGCTTGGGTTGCCACGGAAACCGTCCCGGCACCTACAGATTGCCTGATGGTCTTGGGAGATGCAGATGGTGTTCACACCACATTTGGCATTGCTCTGGCAGGAATCTACGATACAAAGGCAAAAAGGCAAATCAGAAAGGGAATACGCGTGCCTCAGACAATTTGCTGGCACTCAGAATAGACAAGCAGTTCAAAACACATCTGAACTCGGAATGTTCAGGCGGAAATGCGATCGTGATTATTATGCAGGCAATGCTGCATATCACACAAAACTCACCAACACATTTGTTTCGGATGCAGATGTCGGTGCTGCGGCACTCTTCGTCCCTTGTACATTCAACTGCAAGGTTATTGTTGTGAGAAAAAAATAAAAAGCAGTGTTAGAAACAAAGCAGGTGATATCAAAGTTTCGCAGACCACCTTCCATTGTGTAATGAGTGTTCATCAGTTTGTTATCAAGATAACTACAGTGCAGTCTACTTATAACTATATTGAGAAATCCTGAAAAAATTATCGTTATAAGTGATCATCGTTATATCTGGACTGCCATAAAAAGAGCTGCCAGACAGTGCCGGTCTTTAAATCATTGGATCCAGCCTCCACCAGGTTCAAAGCCCTCTTTACCGAGAACAAAAGCGAACTCCTTTGCTTCTGCGTCCAGTATTGGCCCACTGATCGGCACATTCTGTTCATGGATAGTGAGGAACCACTGGTACAGCACCTCTTCAATGTCGGTGTGCAAGAGGTCCCTAACCTTTTTCATTGGTGAGCATGACCACTAGCTTCAGCCTTCAAAATCGCTGCATTTCCCACTTTCGAAAACGTCGATATCGTTGATTATGTGAGCCCATGCTTCTTGACGAGAACAGTTGCTTTGAAGCCGCGACGAGAGTCCTCCAAAACATTTTGCTTCGTTTCTAGCGACACAGTTTTGCACTTGGCCAGTGCCATCTTCTACGAGCTGACAAAACTTGTTTGACCGCAGTGAACAGTGACCGAACATAGGTGTGCGATGCACGCGAAAGATGCCTCTGCTTCACTTAGTTTTTTTCATCTCTTCTTACAACAAGTGGCGTTGTATCCGATATGTGATTGCGATCATTGTATCCAATATGCAGTCACAAACATATCATTATCTGCAGTTTTTTTTTCTCACAGCCTCAATGCATAAGTTGATACAGCCATGTCAACTAATCGTTATAACCGATACATCCTTATATGTGGTATCATTACAAGTGGGCTGCACTGTATCATAAAACAGAAATAAAACATTGAGTTTGATCAAAGCGTGGTAGGGCAATGCAGTTCATATAATTTGATTTGCACCTATGTAACGAGTGTTCATCAGTTTGTTCTCAAGATAACAACAGTGCAGTCTACTTATAATTATATTGAGAAATCCCGAAAAAATTATCCTTATAAGTGATCATCATTATATCTGGACTGCCATAAAAAAGTACCAGTGGTTCAAGAAACTAGCACTCACCCAGCTCACAGCGGTGCTTCGCATTGCCTGTGTAGCCAGGGCGACAAGAGCACACAGCTCTGTGGTTAACGGTGCTGCAGTTAGCATTGATACCGCACGTCGTTGGGTCTTCACACAAGTCTGAAATTTATTACGTAAGAGAAAGGATTAAGAAAAAAAGAGCACAGCACATCAAAACGATCATGATGCATTTGTTGTAGCTTTAAGTGCACATGCAGCAAAACTGTAAAACTAAAGATACAGACCTCTGCAGTAGGGTGTTCCATTGATGTCAATACACGCAGATGTTGGAGGGCAGTCAGCATTTCCATTATAGCAAATGTTTGGATCGTGACCTGCAAGAAAGAGAAAGGTATTGTTTGAGGTTTATTTGTGCCCTGTCACAAAAACAAATTGAACAAGAGTGCCTAGGTATGGATCATGATAGCCAGTGCAGCACTTACATCCAACGCTTCCCTGTTTTCCATAGGCATCACCAATCAAATTGCTGGGGCATCGACAGATGTAACTTCCCGGATTGTTTTCACATATGGCAGTGTAGTGGCATGGGTGCTGTTTGCATTCATCGGTATCTAAACACGAGAGCAAGAAATGTTCTGAATGAATAAATGCGTGCAGACATGCTAGGTAACAATAAATGCCACCTATACTATTGCTGCGTGAAGTTCATGACCGCAAATATAACTGGAAGGGAAATTTTTGATTAATTGTCCTTAGTATAAGCTTATTATTAAGACACAAATAACTTTACAAAGCGGCAAATTGGAAAATCGGTTCTGTTGAATGCCACAGTTTGATTTGAAGTCTAAAGCAATGTCTTTAGACTTCAAACACTTTAGCCTGATACGGCAGGATCCCATTTATACCACAAATATAGATCATGTATGCAGACTGCCTAGCTCTAGATACCCTTTTCTCATCGTTTTACTCTATATCCATTAAAGGCATGCTCTCTCCAATGCATTATGACCCTGAAACAGTGGCATTCCTGCATAGCTTAGTAGCTTAGTGGCTAGGCTTGTACGCACCAAAGGGTCACTATGAAAGATATATCTTGCACTACAATCACACTGCTATTCTGATCCCTGTGCTCATGCTTGCAGATGAGTGCATGAAATAAGCCTCACATTATATTCATGCAAATATGCCATCGCAAGAAGAAAGCTGCGTGGTAAGAGTAGTACTATGCGCAAACACAATTCTAATGGCTTGCGATATGAAGTGCATGTGAAATGTAGAAAATGGGTGACCAGCAGCCTTACCAACGCAAACAAGTCTTCCATTGTTCTCATATCCCAACTTGCATTCGCAGAAAGCCTGGCGGTCCTTGACAGTACAGGTACCATGAGGTCCACACTGTACCCTGTCACATGGGCCTGCAAAAGAATACACATTTTTCATGAGCAACACAACAGTACTATCAACAGCGGTACTATTAATAGTGAAAAGAAATCCAGACACAGTATGCTAAATTAACACATATTGCAGTACTTCTTCCACTTACTTTCACAAACAAAATGAACACATTCTTGGTTGACAGGGCAGTCTGTGTCATGGAGGCAGTCCACTGTAAAAATGAAGTTAAAAAGAATTAATGATGCGTTATTTATCACAGTGTGTCTAACCAATGAGTTCATGGATACGTTATAAGTGGTTAAACTGCACTTAAAGCAGCCGTGTGGTTGGTCGAAAGGCTGAGGCAGTACTAGCTAGCATAAATAATTCTGCAAAGGGTCAGAGAGTAACATCTCAGTGAAACCAAAATAGAATATATAAAATATTTAAACTGTAGTGAAAAGCAAGTAGCATCAGCAGGAAAGAGTAAACAGAAATTTCCTTTTACAATGTCACAGCAATAAACTTATCTGAAGCTTGTTGAAGTTATACATATGACAAAGTAAAACAAATATCAATGTAGGTTACATTTGCTGTACGCCAGTGAAACATGTAGAACTGATTTAGACTGACTGATTAGTATTTAATGGCAGAATAGAAACAAGTGTCCTAGAAAGGTGTGATTTCCATTATAACCCTAAAACACATTAGTATCAAGAAGGAGGTTGAATTGAGAAAGGTTTGATCAACAGAAATTGACAGCGGAATATTAAGTACTTCCAGATAGATGAGATCTCTCACATACCTTGAACACAGCCTCTGTTCTTGTCATAAGGATCACCCGTGTACAGGGCACTTCGAGGACAAACACACTGCCTCTTATGATTCACCACAGTGCAGGCTGCATTTGGTCCACAAGGCTCCTCTTCACAAGGATCTAAAGATAGAGGAAACGTTTCCTTAGCACAGTCTTCAAAAGGAAAGCAAAGGAGGACTGCCACTTAACAATCACTTTAACAGAAATTCACCATTTAGTCATCAAATTAAGCTAAATAGTTGCACATTTTACACTAACACTACTACATTCCTCAGAGTGTCACCCATCATAAGAACAGAGTGATAGCTCCTAAGGTGAGATGACAACTCACCAGAAGTGAACTCTTGCAGAAGGCCTACTTTTGACCACAACTTGTATATAAGTTGCCATGTCTATGCTATCACGTTACATGTTGTTACCTCTGACTTACATTGCAGGTGAGTTAGCACAGCACGCTTTAATTGGCAGTTATAGTATATGATGAATGAGTGACATACTGATGCACTTGGTCACGCCATTCTGGTCACAAGCAGCATTCAGTGGGCAATCCGAATCGCCTCGTGGACATTCGCCGGGATTTGTGCAACCTGAGAAGCCGTCTCCGATGAATCCTTCTGGGCAGCGGCACACAAAGCTGCCAATGGTATTCTCACAGATGCCGGTGGAATGGCATGGGTTGTTCAGGCACTCATCAATATCTAAGCAGAAAGGAGAGGAAAAAAATATAATGAAAAAGCTCATTCCTCCAGCTCAGAGATAATCCTTGCTGGTATTATAGAGCCCTATCAACGCTTCTTTCAAGCTGTGCTTGAAAAAGTTCAACCTTGAAGTAATGAACAATGACATGACAAACTATCTGATATAACAAAGCTGATCCTAAGTGTGTCTAATTGACATCAGTGTGTGTGATGAGTCTAACAGAAGTTTCTGTAGATGTCTTAGAGAGCGTTGCTTTTTACTGACGTGAATAAGCTGAACCTTGATTAATGAATGTGGATATAACCAATTATCAGTTATAATAAAGTAAATGAAAAATAGTATTACCACAACAACAGCGTTATGAATATACATTGTTAACAAATTATCAGATATAACGAGGCTACTTCTGTGCCATACTGAGTTTGTTACAATGAAGGTTTTATTAACTTACAAGGTGATGGGTGTAATTACCTGCTTTAGAAAATATTTACATTTTTATGCAGGTGTGGCTCTATTATAGTAATGTTTAAATGTATCTATCTGGGCACTGTTTGTTTCACTGGACCTATATTTAATACATAGACATCGAAGTAGGGCTGCAGACAACACCAGTGTTGGACCAACATTCGCCAATACAGGGTGACTGTGATTCAACATTGTGCCGACATTGGCCCTGGCTCCCATGTTGATGTGATAAAGGAGAACAGGGTAGTCACCTTCACAGCCATGTTCCACAGTGTGGAAGCCTGGTTTGCAGGAGCAGTGGTTGAGCGAGCAGAGTTGGTACACCTGGCAGTCACTATCCGATCGACAGCCGACCTGACAGTAGCCATGAATGCAGAGCTCCCCAGCTGGGCAGTCACTGTCACCAGAGCATGCCGCTGTGAATGAAAAGAGAGATTGCTCACATACACCCAGTGTAATATGCTTATGAACTGTGTTTACAATAAGTGCAAATAAATATTCAAAGTGTTTTTAGACATGGCATGCTACTGACAGGGCTTGCATGATACAGTCCTTTTAAACAGTACACAGGAGTATGGTGTTTTTCCTTTGTGAATTCCTTATTACCATTTGCAGTCAGAAAAAAAAGTACTACATTTTAAGAAAAAAAAATTGCATCTGAAGCAGACCTAGCTTAGACAAACTATAACTACATTTTTCTGGTGTTTTTCCTATTGGAAACAGTGGTTGTCATAAATATGTCCTGACCGAAAACAACACTCAGACGAATTGCTTCACCATCCGAAACATTATGGTGACAAGAAGTCATAATTCCATGCATTGTGGATAGCGTTACTGGGAAGAATCCTATGTGCGATTTACCTTCCTGCACTTCAGAAAACTAGTAAAGAAGCTCAAAATGCAGAAGATAGCAATGCTGCGATTCTCAATGCAAGGAACAGAAATTAATTCAATCTATTAATCACCTAATTTATACATACAACTTAGTTACTGTGCACCATTGTGCAGAACACACTCAGAAGTTCTTAAATAACGAAGAAGCACAAAGCTCACCCATGCAAAAATCGTTGACACAGGCTTCTCCAATGATGCAGCCACTGCAGACAGCTCGGCACCTGTTCTCAATGCACTGACAGGCCCTTGGGGCAGGATCCCGTGCACTGTAACCACTGGCCTCTTGCAGCCAATGATAGGTGTTGGATTTCCTGTAAGGCCGTCAGGACAGTAGCAGTTGGCTTCATGGTTGCTGACCTTGCAGATGGCATTGGGACCACACAATCCCTTGATCTCGCATGGGTTCTGGCACCGGTTCTGTGAGCAAGTTTCATCGTGCTGGCAGTCGCTGTTCTTCCTGCAACCAACTTGACAGTAGCCAGCGCTGAGGCAGGCTTCCTTCGGAGGGCAATCAACATGGGAGAAGCAAGGCTGCACACATCTGCTGTTGATACATTTCTCACCGGCGGCACAGTCGCTTTCTCGGGTGCATACAAGGCGGCATTGTTCGTCGACACAGGCATAGCCAGATGCACAGTCATGGTCGCTCAGGCAGACAACAGACTCGCGGCTGCATCCCACAGCCGGATCTCCACGGAAGTGTGTCTGGCATTCGCAAGTGGCAGCGTGGCCTTCGGCCCGACAGACAGTGTTCAAGCCACACTTAAAATGGTCACAGGGGTTTTGGCACATTGGTTGACCAAGGCGGTCGGGGTAGCAGGCAAGATGACTAGGGCAGTCCCCGTTTCCGTGAGGACAAGAGTTGGGGTGGCGACAGCCCTGGCGATACGGATCTCCGATGAAGCCATTTGTACAGACACACTCGTAGCCACTGGGCACGTCGATGCACTTTGCCGAAGAGTGGCATGGGTTGGAATCGCAGTAGTGAATCTCTTCACACCGAACCAAGGCATCACCTGTGTAGCCAGGGCGGCAGTGACAAATACGCTGGTGATTCTGGGCCACGCAGCCAGGCGTTGACACCACAACCATCGACGCAAGGGTCTTCGCAGTAAAAGTTTGGAAAGCAGGCTTTGGTTATGTGGCAGTCTTCGTCTTTGAGGCACTCCACCTGTTTGCACCCTTCGCGCTGGTCGTAAGGGTCGCCGATGTAGAGGCCATTTGGACATGTGCATTTGGGCAGGTGGTTGTCGACGACGCACACTGCCCGAGGCGCACACTTCAGGAACTTGCAGCCATCTTGACACCTGCGCTCGCCATAGGCTTCGTCGAATTGGCAGACCTCGTTGGGGTGTGGGCAGTCGGCATGGTTAATGCACTCTGGCTCTGGAATCTTCTGACACCCTCCTCTGCTGTTGGGATCTCCAGTATAGCCCTCTCGGCATGTGCAACGACCCCTGTGGTTGAATGCAACACAGTCTGCATCGGGCGTGCAGCTGAAACTGATGCACACTTCAGCACACTTCATCACACCGATGGTGTTGGGAATGCAGGCCGCTGAAGTGGGGCAGCCAGTGTGATTGCGACATTCGTCGTGTTCTCGTTCGACACAGCCGAGCACATTCTCTTGGTCCCTAACGAAGCCATGTCGGCACTGGCACTCATAAGAGTGCTGTCTTGGAACACAGAGACTGTTCGGACCACACTTATTGAATTGGCAAGCATCAAAACATCTCTTGCTGCCCGTATTGTCAGTCCGACATACATCGGTCAGCCTTTTGCAGTCGTCATCAATCTGGCACTCATCCTTTGGCCGACATCCGTTTATTGGGTTGTCGGGGTCACCCTTGTAGTCCTGCAGACAGTGGCAAGATGGCCGGTGGTTGTGCACACGGCAGACTGCATTGGGGCCACACTGTTTCCTTTCGCAAGCATCAGTGCACTTGCTGTGAAGGCACACCTCGTGAGAGGCACATTCGTCATCAGAGGTGCAACCTTCAGCAACAGGCTGCGTTGGCAAGCAAGCTATGTGAGGATTGTAAGGGTCTCCCTGTGTACCGGGGGGACAGCTGCACTGAGCCTTGTGACGCACACCTGTACAGTAAGCATTCGGCGCACACTTCTCATAGACACACACAGAAACGCATTTCCTGAGGTTTGTCGTGTCTGGTCGGCAAATGAGATCTTCCCTGCAGTCCTCATCAATCTGACATTCATCCGGAATGTGGCAGCCACCCAAGAGCGGATCACCAACAAGGCCTGGCTTGCAAATGCAAGTTGGTCTGTGATTCACTGCTTGACAGACAGCACCCTGAGCACAACTGTGGCCTTCGCAGGCATCATAACAATCATTCTTGCCATCAAATACTCTCTTGCAGACTGCAATGGAAGGGCAATCATTGTCTCTGTAGCAACGCTCAGGTTGGGCGTAGCATCCAGTCTCGCGATTGTATGGGTCTCCAACGAAGTTCTCGCGACATTGGCAGATGGTTATGTGATTCTCAGTCCTGCAGACGCTGTTTTGTCCGCACAATGTGGTAGTGCAGCCTGGAAGACAACTCTTGATTCCATTGCGGTCAACAGTACAAACCTCGTCATCTCTGCAGTCACTGCTCGTTCGGCACTTTGGAATAGGGGTGCAGCCCTCTCGAATGTCATCGGCGAGACCTTCAAACCCAGGCCTGCATTCGCAGGTGGCCTTGTGGTGTCTGGTAATGCAATCAGCGTTGGGCCCACAGCGCCTGTCCCAGCATGGATCGGTACAGTTCCTGACACCGACTCGAGTCAACAAACACACGGCCGAGTCGGAACAATCACTGTCATGCTCACACAAGTGCCGCATGCATCCTCTTCGCAGGTCGTGGGGATTTCCGGCGAATCCTGGGAGGCATTCGCAAGCTGCCAAGTGGTCCATCGCAATGCAGTTTGCATTCGGTCCACATTCGTAATCAAGACAGAGTTCTATACAGTCCTTGATTCCCACGGGAGTGATCTTGCAAACCTCGTAGCCCTTGCAGTCGAGGTTGCTGTGGCAACGGTCCCGGGGTATGGGTGTGCAGCCTTGCAAGAGATCACCGGGGTTTCCATTGTAACCTTCTCGGCATTCACAGACAGGCCTGTGAAGCCTGCCAATGCAGTGTGCATTGGGGCCACAGCGAGTCTTGATGCAGGTTCTGGTACAGTTCTTGATACCTCTTGAATCTGGCAGACAGCGGTCACTCTCTGCACAGTCGGCATCCTGGAAGCAGACATCGAGCAACGGCTGACAACCCCTGACGCGGTCATTCGGGTTTCCCAGGAAGGACTCACGGCAGACGCATATTGGGACATGCTTCTGTCCCACACACCTAGCGTTCGGACCGCAAGCGTGCCGCAAGCAGACATCGACACACTTGTTTCCTCCGGACTGGTGGCGACAAGCCTCATGTTCAAGGCAGTCTTGGTCCACCACGCAGTCATCGGGCACTTGGCAGCCTGTGCCGTCATAAATATAGCCTGGATGGCACTCGCAGATGGCTTTGTGGTGCTCTCCAAGACAGACCGCGTTCTTTCCACAGGTCTTGTCTTCACAAACATCTCTGCACTGTTTGACTCCCTTGGTGCCAAGCTTGCACTCATAACGCTCTCCACAGTCTTTGTTTTCCAAGCATTCGTGTTGTGGTTTGGCTGTAAAAAAGGCAGGAATAATAGGTTAAGACTGGGTGCCTTATTCGTCGTACCCATAAGTAATTTTGTGGATTTAAAAAGCATCACCATCTTACAGTATGTTGAACAGACAAGACTGTGCACCCAGAGTACCTGAGTTCACATACAATCGAAGATAACTTACTTGTGCAGCCGCGAATAAGGTCGTTGGGATCACCATAATAGGAATCCTTGCAAATACAGTTTGCTCTGTGGCTAATGGCATGGCATACTGCGTTCGGGCCGCACTGAGTGTTGATGCAGACATCTGTAAAGAGGATGGAGGATGATTCTATAAAGCACGTCGGCAGGAATTAATAATATGATCATAAGGTGCAGGCATTCCAAAGTTACGCACAGAACACATTGCTTTCGTGTGTGCTTGTGATTTTGTCTGCTAGCAAAAAAGATGAAAGGGGAAACCAGCACTTTCTTTGCTCTAACTTGAAACAGTGACAAAGCATGTGTGTACTGCCTTGCTTTTCTGCATTTGCCATTTGCATGAGGCTTCATTGGGATGATGTGTTGGAATGCGAAATAGCGTATAGTCTGATGATGGGTGTGTATGAACTACTAGTATGTTATTATGGTCATTGCTACTAGCTGGGCATGACTTGATAAATTTTACTGGCATTGGTTAAGCACCTGAAGCATTTGCAGCAATGTTAATTCAGACGTTAGCTGGAATTAGTGTATTGAGAGTTTACTGATGATGAACTACAACTCTTGATGCAGCACTACTGTTATAAATTTCAGTCAGTGCAGTTCCGACTTGGCCACGAATCCTTGTTCCTTAAAACTACTTGCAGTCCCTAATGATCGAACTATTTTGTGTTAGGTGCTGTTTGAGAATTTCGGGGAACATACTGGCAAATAGCGTGCCTTCTGGGTTGTCAAAGCAAAGTGATATCGTGCTGTTCTTGAAGTGCAATATAAAACTGTGCTCTTTTTTTTTAGTAAAAATGCTCTAAGTTTTAAGGCTCCTTTGAAGAATTCTTGTTGCACTTGATTATTCGTGGCGTCACGGGCAACATAGCTAGGCCTACCTAAAAAATTGCCACGGCACTGTTGCTCCGTACTTGTCTCTGCTACTTGCCAACTTACAGTACTAGAAAAAAAAAAAAGAAATATGCAGGAAAAACTGTACCTTGGCATTTGCGTGTGTTGTCTTGGCTGACCACGCAAGCAGAGTTAGGATTGCAAGCGTCATCTGTTTCACAGATGGTTCCAGCTGTTTCAAAGGAAGAAGATGAAGTGGAATTAGTTAACAAAACTTCAAAATGTTTGCTTGTATTCAACATAAGTGGAGAAACCTAACTTCGCTAAGTTCACTTTGCTGATAAGTAACTGTGCCACTTTCTTCAATCTAACAAGCTTAAGTTGAAAGCACTTGCAGTGTGTGAAATTTATGTAAAGAAAATACACCAGAGTTACTTAATTAACTGCATGTCTGATCTTGTCTATTGTAAAGTGCACTTGTGAGGACATCCATTCATGATGGACAAGTAGGATGATGTTCCCAGGATGCAGCGGGGACAGCGTGTGTGTGCATGCCATGTTTGTGAGCAGTTGTTGGAGCTATAAGCCTAAGAATTATGATAAGTGGAGACTCATCAGAGGTTAACCACAAGCCCAGCATTCTTGATGCACTTGAGCACCTCAGAGACATGTCATTAGAGTTTCAGGCCTAAAAAACCTGACACTTAACATTAGAAGTGGCACAAAGAACCAGTCAGAATTTGCACAATCAATGTCGAGCCACTCAATGTTTGTGCATAACGGGCCGAATTGGACTGACAAAACACTGAAGTCTGTTCTTTTGCTAAGTCATTTTCTTATTGATACAACGTTTGCACTTTCATTTATGCCAGCCATCAACTTGCCTCTTGGTGGTGTGCAGCCGATTTCCAAGTCACCGGGGTCGCCTTGGAATCCTTGTATGCACTGGCAAACACCGACCCTGTTCTCCACTGTACAGGCTGCATTAGGTCCACAAACCCTGTCTTCGCAGGGACCTACGAACGATAATTGACCAGCAGTTTAAATGAGAGCAATGGAACACCCTCCTAAATTGCAACATAAGAGTTCACACTTTACAAGTGCGTTGAAGCAAAACTTTCTTGCAAACTTGTCTCCTGTCAGTGAATTATTGATAAACATCTGCAGTTATGTGCATGACATCACATACAATTCATGTTAGAGAGACTCCTGCAGAATGCTCAGCTATGTATATATAAAAAAAAATGCAACAATGTACAAATACAGTACAAAAAGAATGAACGTGGAAAAGGCACATTTGCAGACAGCAACCTGGCACTTTCTAGATAGTGCCAGACCAATAATTATGAACTAAAGTAGCTGCACTACTCTAGCTGCTTACAACTAGCTTACACTGTCTTTTTATAATTACCAGCACATGCATAATTAGCATTTCTGTTGATTTGTTGCTCATTAGTGACTGCAGAACTAAGTAATTTGTTAACTGACCATCATGTGTCTGACTCCTATATTCCTACAATAAAGCTACGACTCATGAGGGATATGAAACTGAAGGCTTGTGGCTTAGCTTTTACAAAATGGGGTTACTTGATATTACGACATCACCAAAAGCGAATTTGGCGGCAAACCCATAAGGTTGGTCCTAGTGGTGGATTGCCAAAGCCACTGAGTTACTGAAGTCGTGTAAGCAGAAGGGCAAAGGGAAAGGTAATCTAATAAAAAGAAAGGATCAAGAATCAGCCTGGAGTGCGTGTCTCTAGCCTACTTCTCTTCACTGGGGAAGAGGAAATGGGGCAGAGAGAAATAGGTACGACGACAGATGACTACGCTGTAGTACAGTAAATTACTGTAGACACACCCTTTGTGTAGATGTGCATTTTAGGTGCATTGCCAACTCACGGATGCAATGCCGCCGGTTGTCAATTCCAGGCACGCAAACACTGAGAGGCCCGCAGTCGTGATCAGTGTTGCAGACAACAGGTGGGATTGGAGGAGTGAAGGTCGTGACAGGAACGGGCGGCTGTCCACCAGGCGGAAGTATTGGCGGTGGAGGCACATCGCCGCCACCCCCTCCAGGTATCACAACATCCGGGCCCCGTGGAGCTGTATTAGTAAACAGTGAGACGCAGAGTTAGTTCCTTGTGTTCCTGTCTATGCTGCTGCTGCTGAAATGGTTTTGTTCATGCCCCTATACATACCCTGTGCACATCTTGAAGAATACGCAAAGGCAGCATGAAAGAACAACGTTCAATGTTGTGAATGAAGCCAGTTGGTATTACCTCACTTTCAAAAGTTCATTCCTAGTTTGTGCAGGCCGACTGAGTATGATCAACTCAACAAGGCATTCAATAAGCATTAGGTAAGTGTGTGACCACATGTTTATTGCTAAACTGGGAATTGATAGCTAATTCTTTTGTGATCTTTCTATGAGAAGAAGAGAATTTTATCAGACTGTCAGTTTTAGTCATGCTATGAGTTGCCTTACATCAAAGGCAAAGAAAAAGCAAATAAGTGAATGAACACACAGACTTACTGCAAGCAAACTGAGGATTTCCAATCATTCCATCTGGGCAGATGCATTTGAAGCTTCCGAAAGTGTTGATGCAGCTAGCGTCGGTGCCGCAAACACTGCCAGGACCCAGGCATTCATTGATGTCTGAAAGAAGTACAAGTGAATCATTGTAGGCTTGAAACGTCACTAAATTCCTGCTGTCATGCCCTATGATGCATGACAACCTCCTGCATGTATGCTAAGGAGGCATAGTAGATATGCAGTATGGGATTTGCCGTGATTTTTATATTTACCAATCAATGACCCTTAGATTGCACAAGAACGTCAGGACTTGTACCAACCAACAAGCCAACGTAAGAAATGCCAGCAGTTGAGTACATTGCATTTGTGAGCTTTTCACAAATGCGTGAACTCATGAGTGAGCTTGATTAAAAGTGTGCTTTGCATGTAGGCTCATTTGCTCACTGAATCTACATGACAATGTGCTCTCTGCAGTGAAGCAGCCTAACAGTATAAACAGAGAGAACTCGTGTTCTGTGCATCTTCACTAAAGCTTTGAAGAGTAAGCACGCACAGCTGGCAAAGAATGACTTTAGCATGGCAAATCAAAAACAGATGCAGCATGACTAGATATCCTCATATTATTAGGCCCCAATTGTCGCATTTTTAGCCAGAACATGTTGGCGGCCGAACTAACTATGCAGGTATACTGCACTAATATGCAGAGATTTGGTTACCCTATTCTAAATCTGCCTAACATTGCAGCATGCACTGCTCTACATAAGTGCTCAACCTAATAGGGTGATATCAACTTAATACCAAGCCTTAAGCCTGTTGATGATAAGTTCTAGAACTCGAACTTCTTCCTGCAAAATCATGTAAGTCTAAGAGCACGTTGGATCTGAGGAACACTGAGTACGGCATTAATTAACACATTACTTTAGGATACACTGCACTTACCATCACATCGTGTGAAGGGATTTCCTTGCAGTCCTGCTGGGCAGCGGCATTCCACTCTGTCGCCCGTTTCGTGACAGTGAGCGTTACTCCCGCAGGTGGTGGCAGTGCAGCGTGGCTTGTCTTGTGCTGAAAACACATTTGTTGGTGTCACCAAGATGTGTCATATGTGTGCGTGTGTGTATGTGTATATGTCACACATTACACACATGCACGCACAAACAACCCCAATGCACTTCGTCTCTCGGGTAGGTGACCTAATGCTGCTTCAGTAACATTTCAAGTTGCTCAATTCAATGTGCACCTTTGTGCAGTATAAACAAGCCTTCTTGCAATTTTTTCTCAACTTTCATGGTTGAGGCTTGAGCTTGTTATATCCTGTGCTGCTTAGCACAGCCACTGGGCAGACGTGGCCAGTTTGTTCTCACATTTCGCTCAGAATATGTGTCAAGATGGTTTGATCTAACAGCCAGTGATATTTGCTCTTTCTGAGGTTCTACAAGTTTACTTCAGCTAAAACACAGTAACCATGAGTGCTGAAAGTTCCGACCAATGTCCTATACTGAACAGTTAAAATGCCGTTATCTGGCACAAATTAAGCTCTGCTGACACTTACTGCAGCCTGTGTATGGATTTCCAAAGAGTCCGGGGTTGCAGACGCACTTGTTGGGTACGGCATACATGCAGTGCGCTCCAACTCCACATCCTGGAGTGCATGTGGGTGGCAGTACAGCTGTGGGAAAACCAACATTCATAGTAAGCGTTTTGCTAATCCGCTTTAATCTGATGAATTCCCTTAGTGATCCAACCGCTATAAACAAGTTGGCAATAAGCTTGCTTACGTGGAACACACATGGATTCCGAGTTGCCCAAGAAGTACGGCAGGCAGACGCAGTTGCCAGTCTGTTCGTCACAGCGTGCTCCGATGCCACACTGAATGTTCTCACAACGATCTGATGGGGAAAAGAAAGAATATACGCGAGATGCAATTTTTAGCAACTAAGTAACCCAGTTGAGAGACACCCAGAAATTTATAATTTGAGAGTCAACAAACCTATGCAGTAGCCATCAACACATTCCTGGCCCTTGGAACATGGCCTGGATTCTGAGCAGTGATACTCTGCACATAAAAAAAAAGAAAGAAAGAAAAAAATCTTAGTTGCACGCACAACAAAAAGCCTTCTATGAATATGACTGCTCCAGAAACACAACAGGACAGGTAATGTTCAGGTGACCTCAACAAATCAATCTTAGCAGATACTCTGTGCACTGCTAGCGATCATCCTCAACAGATGGTGTGAAGGAAAATGCCATCACTGCATACATAAAGAGACATTACACATTAAACTGGTACAGGGTTAACTTCATTTCAAAGTAAGTTTAGCTTAAAGTAACAACTGCAACACTTAGAAAAGAACATACTGTTGAATTAGGATTCTAATCCAGGAAGGCTTTGCACAAGCCTAATGTCCTTCCTCATGCCTCATTCCTTCATGAAGCCATTAAGGACAGCTGCAATGAAACTGCACACATTACATATACAGCAGCTCTTCAGCCAATAGCACTTCCTTTATTGATGTTTTACTGTTGCTATCAGAAGTTTACGAGCCACGTAACTGTATAATGCGGAATATTTCTACAGGTTGGACATCGTAGCCTGGAATTTCAATTTCTGTCCTGTGTTAGTAATAAACAAAAGTGAATGATTTAGGGTTTTAAGCTCTAACTTTTTATTTGTGAGTTCAAAATGCTTGGAGGCTGAATGTTCTGATAAACCTATGATCTGTGAAACATTTGATGCCAATGAAAACTTTAACAGGTCAAGAGAACAGATTAGTAGTTTGAATGACTGAGTGAAAGTGGCGACTTGCGTACCAGGTGAGCATTCTCCTCCCTCCCATGGATTTCCACGGAAGCCTTCAAAGCATTTGCAGACGCCTTCGTTTCTTGAGTTGACAATGCAGTGTGCGTTGTTGCCACACCAGACCTTGGAGCATGCTGAGGAAAAAAGAAAAGGAATGCTGTGTGATTACTACTGAAGATGCAAAAGCTTCAGCTCTGATTCAGTAAACTGTGGTAACCATATTGTAACCTTAATGTCACGCACACCTTGCTACAGGGACATAAATGTATAAGTTGGCACAACTCTATTATGAAAGCACAGAAAGAATCTCACAATACAATAATATTAAGATATCTGACCACTGCTTGATCTTTTTAAAGTTGCATTAGGTAAGAAGCAGAACAGAATAATGGCTTGCAACATAATGAGGCATAAATACAAGGTCATTCTCAAACAGATGTATGACCAGAATACGTTTATGAGCCAATATAGTTGTAATATACACATTTTCCGAGCTGCATTTGTGATGACCAAGTTAATGACATTATTCTGTCTCCATTAACTGCAGCTTTGCTTACATAAATTGCAGCTTAACTGCATCAGGATGTTGAACTCTGCATGTCTTATTATTGTTCCTATTAACCTTGTTTCCTTTCTGTGCTTTCCTGACTTGGGAAGTCAGAGCATTTCAGTAACAAATATCTCTTTGTGGCTTACTGTGACTATGATGATAAAGGATGTAGTGGACATAGCAGGCCTACCAGGATTTGGGACTTAGACGTTTAAGTTAATCAGAATTTTTCAAAACATGGAAGTTCAGTGCAGTTTGTTTTGCACTGCCGCATGCATGGATATATGTAAAACAGTACATGCTGCCTAGATCCTGATGTACTGTGGTCTTTGCCCCACACAGTATAGAGATGTCGGTAACCAGAAAATTAATTACTGCGTGACACTAGGACTTACGTGATTGGCAACCTTGCTCAAGGTCATAAGGATCGCCTTCGTAGCCGGGCCTACACCAGCACGTTGGTTTGTGGTCCTTTGGTTCACAGTAAGCATTTGGACCACATTCGGATGTAACACAAGGATCTAAAGAGCAATGGAAGGCAGTAGAAAGATTAGATTATTAAGAAAACCTTCCTGTGATATAAATTCAGAGCTTAACTAATACTTCAACCAGCGAGGAAGTACATTTCTGCGTGATAAATGTACGCTTGTGATAAAATTATATACACTTCAGAAGCCAAAAAGGAAGCTTGAGTAGATTGCTTTGTTAAGCAGTTTATACATAGGCTGTACATGCATGGCATAATTCACACACACATTTCATAATTGTCCTAATTTTGCTTGCAGTAAGTGAAAGTATCATTTTTTACTGACTTTGTGCACTTTAGGTGTAAGTTCCCTTATGCAAAGCAATCAAATGTCAATCCTTGCACGTGAAATCAGCGATCCCATTCATATTATACTAATATGCGACATGTACAGTGCTGCTGTATAGAAGAAAGTGCCTTCGGAATGAGTGCTGGTTCCATGCCCTCACAGACACTTCTTTCGGAAAACCTTTGAGCCATCTGCTACCAAAAGACAAGTCTGTTGATACATTTATTGCACTATTCGAAGCATTAATCTATACCAATCCATCTGTACGTGCGTCTGCATTTATTAGCATCGTGAAACATTTTCTTAAAATTTTTTATGATGTGTATATTCGAAATCCTGGCCCTCCAGTCTATAGTATACATTGTTTCATTGCATTGTCTGGTTGATTTCCAGCAATAAAAACACGGTCTTGATTTCCCGGCACTCATTCCCCTCTACCCTGTAGCCGACATCATCTTAGTCACCATGGCTTACAAGTTGCCGCACTCTTGGAGACAATAAATCGTGCTCCAGCCTTGTTTCCCTACTGCGGCACCTAACAGGGTTCCAGCTATGTTCTTACTTTCTAGCTTTCATATAAATCTATTATTTTAGAGCAGACAACAGATTAACAATATGTTTGCATTTCTAAATGTCTGAAGGTTACATCACTGAATAGTGGCTATCGTGGCCTGTAGTGTTGCATGGCTGTTTTGGGAGCACAAAAACACTAGGACTTCAAGCGGGAGTGATTAAATGTACACTGAATACTGCACCGAAATATTATAAAACCAGCATGTCAAATGTTTATCAAAGCAGCAAAAAGTACATCCGGGCAACTCTATATTCTTCTCACAACCCTTTCAAGTTAATGGACTGCTAATTTAAGAAGGTCAGCTACATTTGCATAACCGCCCCTAAATAAACTGCTCTGTCGATATACTCAAGTTCATGCTTTAAGATGAACACATTAAAACGAGTACCTGAGGTTCAGAAAGTAAGAAATCTGGTTACCTATGTACAAGGATGCCCCAGTGAACGTCTTTCAGGAAGACTCTCAATATTGTAAATATACTTAACTCATACCTATAATAGTGCTCTGCTTGTTACATACATGGACGAAAACGAGATAGTGTTGTAGCGTTAAACAAGTAACCACAACACGAAAAGTGGCACTGAACTTACCAAAACAAGTGGCTCCCTTTGCTTCACAGACAGCATTACGTGGGCACTGGTCATCAGACTTGCAAGCAGCAGATCCTTGGCCTGCGGAAAAAAATGTGCCACCATTTTACCTATGCAAGCTTAGAACAAGGAATGCAATAAGCTGAGCTGTACAATGACCAGCGAAAAATCTTTTTGACGTACATCCGACCCCAAATGGATCACCCGTGGTTCCTGGCGGACACTCGCAATGGAATCCACCAATGACGTTGATACAGATGGCTCCGACTCCACACGGGCCGTTCGGGTCGATCGGAAGGTTCGATGTACATTCGTTCACATCTGAACAAAATGAAAAGGGAAGAGGTAGAATTAATGAGCCTGAGTTTCTCTGAAGGCAACCTAATCAGGCGAATAAACTGTGTGTACTAGGAAAGAATAAGTAAAAGAATAAGCACTTCTGCTTCAACAGCCACTTCTTAGCCACAATGTCAGGGTAAACTTTGAAAAGACAGTAATAGACCCGAAAAAGTAAACTCGGTTAGCACTCAACTTATTCATATGGTAGAATGAAATTGATGAAAAAAAAATAGATTATCAGCAAGTTTATGTTACTACTAGAGCGTATAAGCTTGTCAACAGAATTATGGTCGTTAGTCGAACACCAGGTCACCATAAACATCAAAAGCAGAAGTAGTAACGCCATGTTGTGGCACAGTGCTCAACAAGATAAACAGACAACTATCATTGAAGTCATTCTATTTTGTTTCTGGTGTAAGTTTTCAGCAGTGGCCACAATTGCAAACATGCTTTCAGCAAGAACACTCGTTGAACATACACACACACATGAGAAGACATACCTATAATTGTGGTTACATTATAAACAATTGCGGTACATCACTACTTGTGTTTGGTGACCCAGTGCTCAACTGAGGCCCTGGCATATAATGGAACACCAGACACACTAAAACTTTTGAATGCTCTTTTCGTTTCCTCATTCACATTCAACTAAATACTAAAAGGTCCCAGTGAGTTATCTTATTGCTATGTTAGAAGCCATCAGCCTGGATGCTTCTTTTCTTTTGCTTTTACTTCAGTTTTCAGCACCAGAGTGTCATATAAGGGTATTGCCTATTGCAGTTCAGTTTCACTTTAAGCTCCACAAAAAGCAAATATGATATCGTAAATGTGGAGCTTACCCCAACAGCCAGTCTGAGGGTTACCGGTGCAACCAGGGTTACACTGGCACTGCGGTCCTGATGGCGTGATGGCACACGTTGCATACTGGCCGCACTGAATCCAAGCACAAGGATCTGCAAGGCAAGAAAGATTTCTAATGGAGGAGATTTTCTCAATGGTCAGTCTAGACTCAGCAGCTCACATGTGTAACCACTGTGCAAGCACACTACATGGCACCAAAGAAAAACACTTTATTCCCTCTGTGATCTCAGTCATCCTTACCTATGAGTAACACATTGACCCGTTCATTTCCAGACTCTTATCCAGAAATACCGTAAAAAATGGCTCAAAAGTGAGACCTTTCTTTGCATAATGAAAAAAAAAAAAAAAACCAAGAAGAAACAGCACAATTAATGAGCAGCAGATGAAATGAGTCCCATTTTGTCTGTCTTTTTGTGCTAATTCAGTGCGGTGTTTTTTCATAATGGATCTGTACCAACATGCCCACTCATAGATCCTCTCCATAATGTATTTTTATTTCCTACATGCAAAGGAACTTGCTCCTACTTTTGTTTCCCAATGTGGACATGTAGCTGTATTTTCCGAGCATGGCAAAACACCAATATGAAACTGCCTTGTTCATGCCAGTGTAAGAAAGGTAAACTTCAGTCCACAATCTGAGTTTGTCTTTAGTGCTTTCAACCAGAAATGCATGGTGCACCTTGTCCATGGAACAGATGTGGGGAAATATCGTACTCAGTGAATGCACGTTGCTTGTTTTTTTTTCATATCTATACATGATTTCATAGGCAACGCACTCAATAACTGAATAAATACGTACAATCTTTCCAAGAAAAAAATAGAAGAGATGGGTACTCCAACAACACTCACCTTTGCAAGTATCACCTTCCAGGATGTATGGAGGTAGACACTGACACTGCCCACGAACACACTTTTCATTTGATGGACAATCCGGATCGTTTCGGCAGCGAATGCCTAAAGGAAAAGATAGCTTTGTGAGGTCACTGTCGGAAGACAAGTCATTGGTATATCTTCTGTGGCCAAAAATACTGTGACAGATGTGTTCACAGTCCAACACTGAAGAGGCCACACATAATTAAGAAAAGAAACATGTGAAATTGTGTACCATAGTTAACATAAAAGGCTGCTACACTTGAATCAAGTTAACGCACGCCCCTAGGGACAACAGTTGAATGCCAAGAGGTTTCAATTAGCCAAAGCTTCATTATAGGTGGCCTATGGATCACATGAACCATATACTACATGAAGAGATGTTATAGGAGCTGTAAGGAAAGATAGAAATGATGGAGTATCTGTGCCAAAGAATGTATGAGTAGTCCAGTAGTGTCAGTCCTGTGATGCTGCCCATTAACATAAGTGACAGAAAAAATGTCAAACATGGGCACATTTTGACTATATGTTGAACAATTAGTATCATCTTATGTTGGTTGTGGCATGACCTTAAAACACACTGAAAACATAGTCGGCCAGCCAAAATCTTGAAAATAGTTGGATGTGTCTTCTAACAATGGTGACTACAACAACAAACAAGCTGGCTTTCAGCTTTCACCTTGAACTATTGTAACAACAATAAAACCACAAGAAAAGCTTACGAATGGGAGAGCAGCCTTGTCGAGGGTTTCCAGTATATCCTGGTGCACAGAGACAATGGTATGTTCCCTGCGCATCACGACACTGGGCATTGGCACCGCATGGGGAATACTCGCTGGTTTCTTCGCATTCATTGATATCTGCAAGCACAAAGCAAAATGGTCAGTTCCTGCAGTGCTTTTCACATAGATGTGACTGAAATAACAGTGTTACACCACTGCAACTCACTTCGACAAAATCCAGTGACCTCGAGAGTGAAGCCCTTGGGGCAGATGCAGAAGCCGTGGCTCGGGCCAGTGAAAACGCATTCCTGGTTCTCTGGGCATGGGTTCGTGGTTGAGCAGTTTCGACTGACCACTGCGCATGAAAAAAAGAATAATTGGTTGTGAATGCTAGGAAGAGAAAGCTGTGACTGTTTGAGTGCAGGTTGTTGTCAAGGTAAGAAACATCACAGCTGCACTCGGTTCAGAATTGATGCAACCCGTGCACTTCGTTTTCAAGACAAGTATGTGCTTACTGATGCAGTATTCTCCTTCCTGAACGAATGGATGCTTGCAGCCACACACTCCCTTCTGGTAACGGTCCCTGATGCAGACAGTGTTTCCAGGACACTGACTGTCTTTCTGGCAGTCAATCTCTGCTGGGTAACAGGAGGTGTACGGGTCACCGACATGGCCGCGCGGGCACTGGCATAAATAGCTGCCCTCCAGGTTCATGCAGAAGGCACTCAGGCCACAAGGCGAGCTGGACTTGAACTCCGAGCACTCGTTGATATCTGCAACAGGAAGTTTCCGAATAGATATCACTCAAGCAGAAAGTTCAGCTCTAGTTGGTTTGATTGATCAGACAAATTAGCTGCGTTAAACATATTTGCTTCCATCCTGCCTGTGTGGTCTGTCTGTTTTTAGTGCTGCTAGTACACCAAGTCTTTCAAAAGGTTCTTGATTTAAGAAAGAAATGACAAAATTTCAAGGCCAGGTTAGGGGTGGGAGATGTTAGAGTGAGCAAGATCTCTTAAAATGCACTGTGGTGCTGGTGAAATAGAGTTTAAAAGAGAAGTTAAAGCTAACCAATCACTTCTTGTGACAGTACTTACATGTTGCTTTCAAGAATAGCAATGCTATCTGATTGTGAGGCTTATCCACTTTCAACCTTTGTGAAGTGGCACGCCTGACACAGTTGTCACGACAGTGGAGACGAATAATTGAGTTATTGATTAGGGTCTTGGTCCTTCAGTGTTCAGGACATCATTAGCGAGGCAAATGCTACTTCTTGATTGTGTCTTATAATCACTGCCAAACAACAGAAAGAGCATGATCTTCTTGAAGATAAAAGCATGGGACTGAATATGTTGCTTAAGCTTTCCTCATACAATGAGCAATTTCCCAGATCCTTACTGCAATTTCAAAGACAATAACCAATGAATGAAGCATATAATTTGTGCTTCACTATTCTCTCCCTGCTAGGTGATTATTGTGTGGTGTAAGAACGGTGACATTTGCATGATCTACTCAAAATTACTATCACTTACCCCTGCACCTAGCAATGGAAGTGTCATATGT
The DNA here is from genome assembly GCA_013339685.2 of Hyalomma asiaticum. NCBI lineage: Eukaryota > Metazoa > Arthropoda > Arachnida > Ixodida > Ixodidae > Hyalomma > Hyalomma asiaticum. Next base: position 38,409,356 of record CM023484.1, on the reverse strand, counting down.
GAAGCCTCGCCGACACACACACTGGCTACGTCCATCCACCGAAATACACTCCTCGTGTGGAGGGCATGGACGGGCAGTTGAGCAGCCATGGATGACTTGTTGTTCTGCAGAAATGCAAATGCAATCAGTAAATTTCAGTCTGAATCAAAAACATTTGTACTGTAAAGTTATTTCATACTATGCCACATCTCTTTATAGACATATGACAGGTAGTAAAAGTAACTGTTAAAAACAAGTTGGACATGATAACATTCAGAATCCTATAACAATGCGAAAGCAGCTAAATCACCTTACCTTTTGCCAAGCATCCTCTGAAGGGGTCACCTTCAAATCCATGCGGACAGACACACTCGAACCTTCCAGGCAGGTTGCGGCAGAGAGCGCCTTGGCCACAAGGCTGGGTTCCGGCACATTCATCAATGTCTGCACCAAGAGAATTTGGAGTCGTGTTGTTGGCCGCTCATCAAAGCAAAACACCATCATTCCAGCCCACCAAGCTTGGGCAAAAACTTGCTTTGATAGCAACAGTAAAGCTGGGTTGTGATCAAAGGATTAAAAAAAAAAGGAAAGCTGACAATACCACCAGCTAAATTAACCAATAAAATTAAGAGATGGGCTTTTTGATTGTAAAGTAGCATATAGGGAGTCAGAGACATGGGTTTAAGGAGCCTGAAATTAATTTCAGCTGCCTTGAACTGACATGATTACGAAGTGAACATCAAAGATATGGTCATTCTTATGCTCAATCTTCATTACCATGTGCCAACCATATGTGGGGATTGCACTTTAACTTTACCCTCATCAAGAGGAGATTGCATCCACTAAGCCACTGAGGAGTATCAGCTAAGTTCTTTGACAGCAGCTGCAACAGGAAATTAAACCTTACTTACCAACACAACCTGGAAGGCTGTTGCTTTGACCGGTGAAACCATGAGCACAAACACAAATTGGCTGGCCTGCATGGTCAAGCTGGCATTTCGCATGTGCACCGCAGAAGATGTCTTCACAAGGATCTGTTGGAATAAAATAAACAGGAAGAGCGTAAGTGTGAAAACAGTTTCCAGAATGTCTTGAGGTATTTGGGAGATAAAGACATTTCACATCAACATACGTCGGCACTCGTTTCCAAAGTTGGGTGACGGGCAGTAGCACTGGTGGTCCCTGCAGACAGCATGGCCTGGGCAGGCGTCGTCTCGATCACATTGGACGACTTGAACACCTGAGGAAAGAAAAAAAAAAAAAGTCAGAGTTGATCAAATCACATACTTGAGTGCTGCCTCCATATTAACCTGGTAACCTCTATTCACTGCATTTCTTCATTTCAAGTCAACTAAAGATTCTTTATTAACTAAATGTTCTTTATTGTCTGATAAGTCTATTGCAGCATGCAAAGAAGCCAGAAAACTGAAGACAAAGCCAAATAATTGCCTTAAAGGTAAAAATACTATGAAAATATAATAACAAAACAAAGATACAAGTACATATATGCACAAGCAGATAACACAGATGAAGAAGCTACCTAGATGGTAAGATGACCAATTGTATGTAGAAGAAAACAGTATGTTGTTCTCAATCGCCCAGTGCTCTATTCAGGGATTTATACACCCCCCCAAAAATTCTCCAGATAACCAATGACTTGGCATCCACCCCTTCCCCCAAGTTGAAATTTTGGATAAACCACTGGCTCTGTCCACACTATGAATGGACTTGAGATAAGGGGCCTTATAATGAGATGATCGCTTTCACGACAGCGTCGCTTTGTGTGACATAAAATGTCACGTCCAATGACGAAGCGACTACTTTGCTAGTCTTTTCTCATCCAGCCAATCAGCGTGCGCCGAAGGCGACACTTTGGCAATATCGACAAAAGCACGCTGCACTGGCTAGTACACACTAGAGTTGCTATATTTAGCACACACATCAGCTTGTGCTGAAATAGAATGTACACTAAGAACACAAGCTCTGCAAATGTGAACAGTGCGTAGTAGCTTACATCGAACGGTCGGATCTCCCGACGTTCCCGGGGGGCACCTGCAGTGGTAGCTTCCGGGCGTGTTTGTGCAGACAGCAGATATTCCGCACTTGCCATTCGGTCCAAACGTTTGGGCGCACTCGTTGATATCTGTAGAATTAAAATGCATTTGAAGGACGTTATCATATGGCATCAGTTCGTTTGAAAATTCTTATCAACGGCACGTGAACTCTTCGTACGATGGTAACGCGCATTTTATTTAGCGACGACAGCAAACGACAGCTCGCGATACGAAATCAGCGTCATATATGACTCCACCTTGCCGTATGTGAAGCGCTGAAGCAGCGGGTGCATTATTAAAGATTTTATTGCGATAGCAATTACATGGACAGTCTCCACGGGCTTTTGCCGTCGCCGTCATGTCCCGTATAAAGTCTGAATTGATAACACCCCCCCCCCCCCCCTCGAGCCGCCCGCTGATGGCTGCCGAGATAGCGCGCGCGCTATCTCGGCAGCCATCAGCGGGCGGCTCGTAAACCCTTCTACGTGCTGTGTTCTCAGCGAAAAGTGTCCCTGGAGCAGCCGTATTCTCTTACACCAGCGTTTTGTAGAGTTACGTGAGATCGTATCCAAAAGAGTTAACTGCCAGCCTCACTTCGTATGCACTGCTATCGCATTCACTGCTTCGCCCTTCTGGCGAAACTGACTTTTTTTTTCTTTTTTCGTTACGAGCGAAGTGACTCCGTAAACTGAACGCTGGCGTGACGGCAGACAAGGATCATGAACGCTACATGACTGACGCTATAAGCCGGCATTATTACTATTAGGCGCGAAGCGGTGCTTCGGATGAGCCCGCCCGAAAGAGAGCGAACCGCAACTGCACGCGGAGAGCACAAATGCTGCGTTTCTCAACTTATTCTGCTTGCTTACAAGAACAGCCATTGATTTAGGCAGCGCGTTACCACATGCGGGTAACCACGGAAAACGACTGCCTCTCTCAGAGTACCGGACGAACACAAGTTCTGAAGTGTGTAGATTTGGGTTTGTTGGTGAATCATAACTAATGTAACTACAGTGCGCAAGAAACAAGGACGAAAGAAGAAGACACACACATTAGTACAGTGAAGTTTGCTAGATGTTACAATGAAGTGAAACTCCGTGCCGCCATGTTTACATCTTGAAGGCACAGTGTTTGCTGCCGATCTTGCGTGATTCGCCAGCTTGCATACAATACGCCGAGTTCAAGTGCTGAACTGTTCTTATACGCAACTTTTTATTTACTGGCCTAGCTGTTCAATACACCAACGTCGAATTCGTAAAGAGCAGAAACTACAAACAATGCGGAAGTTTCAGCGACCGCGTTCGGAGAATGCCGGCGCGATTTGCTGCAAACAATGCGATCGAAGCAAGCTACTTTTATTTGATAACGGTCTTCAAGAAGAAAAAAAAAAGAAGAAAAAAGGAGGGGGATTAAAACAGTGCCGAAAATCAACACCGACACTGTCATCACAAAATAGAAGCACTTTTGCAAGAGTAACCTTCGCCGCACAGCACACTGACTATGTCGAGAAGCTCGCTTGCGCAAAGCTCATCTGCACACGGGAATCGAACGTAGGAAGGTTTCCCTCCGTTTTCAGAAATATCGTTTCTCCATCATTGATCAAATATACTGCACAGGGACAGCACTGACCATTAACCAATAGAAACTGATGCAAGAACGAGTTTCGTTCAGCATCACCCTCAGAAAATATCCAAGGAATCTCGCACTGTTTAATTTTAATTCTAGGAAGCTGTTAGTTTCAAAATGCTAGACTTCGCGCTGAGCGGTACCAAACTGACGCTCTTACAGGGCATTTGTCCCCTCGCACGAATTCTTCAAGACGTTTTCCCACCAGCGCGGACTATAGGCAAATTTAAAGAAAATATATCGGCTGCCCAAAGCACTGGTACAATTATTATTCTAGTCACTATAGTGCAACGAGAAGAATGAACGCTTTGAGCATTCAGAATCTTGCAATAATGCGTTTATAACAGCCTACATATCGATATGCGCATGCGCACTGACCGTGACAGCGCACACGTCCGTTGCCAGAGTAACCCGGAGGACAGGAGCAGGTGAAGCTTCCCAGGGTGTTGGCGCACAGCGCACCCTGTCCACAGAGCCCGCTGGGTCCGAGGAGCCTGTCGCACTCGTTGACGTCCTCGCAGAAGCGGAACGGGTCGCCCGTGAAACCAGGCGGGCACGAACAACGGTAACTGCCCGGCGTGTTGCTGCACAGCGCGCCTTGGCCGCAAAGACCCGAAGGGCCCTGGTGCACGCTGCACTCGTCCACGTCTACATCGAAAAAGCGACACGTCATTTACTCGAAGTCGTGCATCCAGGGATTTACTTAACGTACGCAGTGCATCAAGGTCTATCTGCAAGTGCAGGTGCAGGTGCACTCACCTATGCATCCGGCGCGGATGTTGGACGGGTTGAAGGTGAAGCCGACGTCGCAGACGCAGGCAGCCTCCTTGCCGTTAGCCTGGCAGGTGGCATGGCGACCACACTCTACCATGTCGCAGGGTGCTGCGAAAAGTCAGAAGAGGGAATAAATAATACTTAAGGAGTAAACGAAACATAATATGGGAGTAAATTGGACACCACGAGGGAGTAAAATATGGAAGGAGTAGACGAAATACAAGGTGGGAGTAAACTGAATATAAGGAGGGAGTAAATAAAGTGGAAGGAGCAAATGAGGTATAAAGGGGGAGTAAATAGGATCCAAGGAGGTAGTAAATCAATGAATCAGAACTCTTGTTTGGGCTAGTTGGTGACCATTCATGATGACTTCAAGATGCGAAGAATGTACACAGATGAAACAGAAAAACGACAAGGACAAGCGCCTTGTCCGTGTAGTAAATGAAGTATACAAAGGGAGCTATCCAAACTTATGAAGGCACGTATGCAGCCAAGCATGCAAGGCAAAAATTTTGTCAACAGCGTGGTTCTGGTCCGAGCAAGCCATCGAGAAGCGCATAACGCATTCTAAACGCAAACGGCGACACCAGCTAAACTCACGCCGAGACGGCCGCATTAGGAAGGCATCTAAATATGAAAACGCGCCCTTGTAAATAAACGGCCGTTGGGACACAGCACCTGAGATAAGAAGCCATCGCCTTACAGCTAGGCAGCCCATTCTATTAAGAAGTGTTTTATCTGCCGTGCAACGCAATCATACCATGTAATATTTTTAAAGATCGACGCGCTATCTGCTGCTGCTTGTTTTCAATAAACCGTTGCGCAGAAGAACTACAATGCGATTTTAAAACTAGTTAATTGAACGCCTACAAGACATGCTCAGCGCCGAAACCGATAACCCGATTTCTTGTGTACTTGAACGTATATATTTACAATTAGAAGGCTGAGTAGTGAATGTAATATGCTTCTTTTAGAATTCTAAAGGCACTTATGCGCGATTTCGCCGATAAAGAAACATTCTGCAAACCTCGATTCGGCCCACAAACACCACAATTGCACTCGAAGACAACGTGAAAAGGGCATCCTGTTTGCTTTTCGCTTACAAGCTATAGACCGCGCCCGCCACCGCGGTGGTCTGTATAGTGGTTATGATGCACGACTGCGGACCCGAACGACGCAGGTTCGATCTCAGCCGCGGCGGTCGCATTTTCGATGGAAGCGAAAATGACAGCTAGAGGCTCGCGTATTGTGCGTTTTTGCACGTAAAACACCGGCAATTATTAGTATACAAGTTAGACCGCGGTGCAGCGCCCCATCGAACGTATCCTCGTCACCCGCTGCACGGAACTAGCGAGATGTGCCCACTTACAGACGCATGCCTCCTTGGGGTTGCCGATGAGGTGTTCGGGGCAGTAGCAGCGGTAGCTGCCGTCCGTGTTGGCACACTTGGCGTTCTTGCCGCATGGATTGGTCAGGCACTCGTTGACGTCTGCGCGTGCGAATAAAGCATTGAACAATGTATGGCTGTTTTTGGCGTGCCGTATAGTGACAGCACACCACGCCGCGTTATAGCACACTTCTCCTTGTAGTTATAAAGAAGGCGTGCACGTTGAACGTTTGGATAATAAACTGTGCATGTTAAATTACTCCTTTACTACGCCCACGTTGTCTGCTTGTCAGCTGATTTAATCGGTGAAGTAGTATTGTAAGTCTATCAGCAGACGTTGCAAACTTCTTATTCTCTAATTCTCTCTACGACTGCCGGCTCCCCCCCCCCTAAATAAGGCATACAATCATAATGCTACCACCAATTGCAATGACCGCATTATCTATACATAGCCTAAGACAAATAAGCGAAAGTCATGACTTCGGAGAAACCAGTTTGTACGTGTATCGCTTATTTCGGCGCGACTGAAATAAGGTGAATAATGTGAACGCATCCCACTTCTCCAAGGGACTACCAAAATATACGTATTAAGTTATCACTTTCTCGGATCCTGCCATTTGACTAAAAATCATTGGCAATAATGATTTATCTACATAAGGTCTAGCCTAAAGGACACTCGATAATGTCGTAGCACTGCGTTAAATGTATTAATAAACACGAATGTTAAGTGTCATTGTTAAACATAGAAGGAAGAAATTAAAAAAAAAGAAAGCTAAACAGGACGAAGACTAGAATTATTTCGCTCGGCGACTGCTCGCTGAAACAATCCGCGTACATTTAGCGGCAAAATTAAAGTGGCACTGTTTATTGCAAAAACCACTGTAGAAGCGGTTCCTGTTTCTTACAGACGCGTGTTTTGGGGCATATTCGAGCCAGTCCGCGTCATATACATACCTCGGCAGCGGCTCTGCGGTGACGCGTGTATCTTCTCGTATCCCGGCTTGCACTGGCACAGGAAACCGCCTTCGGTGTTGACGCAGGCCGCATTGCGGCCGCATGTTCCACGGGACAGGCACTCGTTTCGGTCTGGAATTTATTAAGAAGAGACAGAGGTTGACGCGACAACGAGGAAGAGGTAAATTTCACATTCACGTCAATCACGCGACGCGATCACGTGAGGCATCGTGAGGAGATCGCGCCCTTGGATATTTCGACACATCCGCATTCACAGTACGTATTTCGGGTTGTGAATTATGCGAAATCAAGCGTTGTGTACGAGTAATGCGCCGTTATTCTTTTTATATCTGGCTCGTGTTCAGTTTGGAACCGCCTCCTTTTACCACTGCCTGTTTCAAAGACTAAAGTCTTCGCCGCAGTATTAGTCACACTGCAGTGAAACCAGCTTGCCGTAATCTATTGTAGGGAAAGATTGAAAGAAGTTTCAAGCTGCTGAAAATGCAAAACTCAGTAGAGCACAAAAACGTAGCGTATGCGGCAAAGTCACATATGATATTTATGTTTCAATTTTCATACTTGAAGTTAAATGCCGAAATCTTTTCGTGCATGCCGAGAATAGCCTAGCCGGTCCTTCCCTTTAGTTCAAACAGGTGTAGTTAGCAGCGTGATAATGTGTTATAAGTAACATCGACAGTACATAGTAGAAATAGAAAGAAGAAATAACAGGCAAAATACATTTTGGCGTTGGTTTATTAAACACAAAAGCACCATTTTAAAAAGCTATTTCCTGACACTCAAAAAACTCCAAAGCAAAATCACGTGCTCTGTAAGTGGGCTTTGCCTAACGCGAGTACGTTGAACAGTGAAGAGACATTTGACGACTGACAACAACATGAAAATTCCGCTACTTCGAGGACTCCAACACAGCGCGGCGCTTCATAAGTTGCACCGCGGGCACGTTATTCCGGGAAATTGCCCGGGAATAATTGGTACCTGGTACTCCGTGTGGTGCCAGGCAGTAATACCAGTAAGCGCCCGACCACGTGTCATATACCGCGCATTCGGCAATAACAAGTGTCGCGCTTGTTAGGGAGCTTCATGAATGACCTTCGATCGCAGAGGCTGCAAAATTGAACTGTATATAAAAAACATAATGACGTCACAATTTTTGTTTTCTCAACGCTGAAGTATGGTTTATATACAAGGGCACGTACAGGGAATTTAATTATCATCAGACTCCCAAATCTACGTGCTAGCTTGTTTTTGCGAATATCTGCCATACAATTTCCGCAGAGCTTCGGCAACATTGCCTTCCAAGAGAAGTCACATAAGTAGCGGGCTGATATTACTCGTTTCTTTCTTTTTTTTCCCCCGTATATATTTACAGTGACGCGATTCTCCTCGCGGTTTTCCTATCCAAACACCGACCTTCGTTAGCTGAGAGACAACGAAAAGCGCACACATCATCAAACAACAGCACGCCTTCGCTCACCGATGCACTCCTTCTGGTTGGGCGACACCTGGTATCCTTTCTTGCACTGGCAGAAGTTGTTGACGCACTCGGCGTTGTCCGTGCAATCGTGATACGTCGTGCACTCCACGCCAACAATATCTGCGGAAGTACGTAACACGAACGCGAGAAATTAAAAAAAAAGAAGAACGCACGAGGCGACATGCGATGGTGATATAAGCAACAGCTGTAGTGAGGAAAAGGCCGATTACGTGCTCTGGTGCCGTCGTACCGAACTCCGCTAACAAGAATTGCAATGACATCATTCATTCCTGAATCAAGAAATGCACCAAAGGACACGAGTTTGAAATAGACGCGAGCACTAAGAGAAAGGACGATGTGAAATAAAATATGGAGAGGTTTAGCGTTTATTTCTGTAGCCGGCCAGATGTGCAGATACTCTGCTTGGACGCCTAGCCTCCAGCCATAAAGTACACATAAGCAAAGGCGTCCGTCATGATATAGCGGTAATATAAATCACGTGACCTGGTCGCTCACTGGTTAGCGTTCACTAGGTCATAAGTAGCCGAGCTAGTTTGCCTTACGAGACACAGACAAATGGCAGTAATTCTGTGACACATATACCTTGCAAGGTGAAGGTAGGAATACGGTTTACACATAACACAAAGAACGGGAAGCAGACGGGGGATATATAAATAGCATGTAACACGGATAATGGGAGAAACACGTATCTCACCCCTCTCGCACGACTGGTAGGCGTTTCCGGTGTAACCCTTGGGGCACTCGCAGCGGTAGCTGCCGGGACTGTTGTAGCACAGGCTTCCGATGGCGCAGGGATTCTGGGCGCACTCGTCCACGTCTGTGTTCGAGGGCGGAGGAACACAACGTCAAAGCAAATGTAGACACACACTTAAGCACACTACTAGAGATGAACTGTATGCCGTCGAGCAGATGAGCAGGCATATGTACGTACCGAGGCACTGAATCCTTGGGTCCCCAGAGTAGCCCTCCTTGCAGACGCAGTGATACGAACCCACGTCGTTCAGGCAGACCGCGTTCAGGCCGCACGCTGTTGGTCTCGAACACTCGTCCAGGTCTGCGCAGGACCGGAAGGTAGGGAACGGTTGAGGCAGTGCCGATGTCATTACAGTTTTCGCTATACGTTATTGTTTTTGGTGCGATATTTAGAACGCGATAAAATGACAGCAGGGTGAGACAGTGCAGCACGAACTGTCTCTTTCTGTTTTCTAATTAAGAAAAAGAAAGAACGTTGACGTTTGTTGGCGCCAGTGTGGGCTGCAAGGAAGCTCCCAAACACGTGCAACACGCAAACCTCCTGAAGTTTCCCTAATGCCCAACGAGAGATATCTAAAGTTCTTATTGCGCATTCACGACCACACTTGTGTGTTCGCTCTACATGTAACGCTTACCGTGACAGCCGGCCGACAGCTGTGCCTCGCCGATGTATCCCAGCTTGCAGCGGCAGAAGTAACTGCCCTCAGTGTTGGTGCAGTCCGTGTTGGCACCGCAGGCGTGCGGACACTCGTTGATGTCTGCATTTTGGCAAATGTGACCAGGTCAGCATGTACTCGCTTAGGAGGTACTGGTGGGCCATATTTGTCCTTAATTACCATTCAAATGGCATCATTCTTATACCCGCCGCGGTAGATTAGCAGGTAAGGTGCCGCCTTAACCACCATCAGTAAGCGAATATCGATGGACAAGGAATTTAAGAACATCTATGCACTCGTAGGATTCAGGAGCACGCAAAGTAACTCCAGTTGGTCCAAACTGCCAGCAATGATGACTGGAAAGTAGCCGATGCATGTCGGCGCGCACGCCCTGAGGACAGTTTCAGAGAAAGGTGTGCCGACACCACACTAAATCTCCTAGGCGTAACGGGTTTCACGCGATCGGTGCATCTGCCTGGCAGGCGCATAACCCCTCGATCGCAAAACCTTTTGTGGGACATGAATGCTACGTGCACTATATGCCAATAATTCCCCGTTTTGAACTCTTTTGGATACCGTGTTCTTGTTGTTTGAAATCAACAACAACGACGACGACGACAACAACAACCCGAACGAAACGCGAGAAAACATTTTGCATCACACGTATCATGCGTCTGAGCTGGAGGGAGAGAGCGCGGGGGTCGCGTTGGCTCAGAGATGTGACATGCTTGGCAGACGACGAGCAGGCGCGACAGAACAATGGCGGCAACTTCACACGCGCTTTCGCTTTTAGTGTGCTTCTCGGGTGTTGCGTCTCGCCTCGCGCGGTCGGCGGCTCCAATTAACGCGAGGGGGAATTCCTTTACGCGCGCGCCGCTTTCTTTGTATTACCCTCGCTTTCCCAATTGGCGCGAGGTTCGTTATGCGCGCTTCGTTCCCATTGTTAAAAGCGCGACGCCTTCTTCGCAGCTCGCATGTGTACAACAGCCTTGAGCATAGGAGCCAACGTCGCGTGGTCGTCTGCTATACGATGTATGTAACACATACACAGTATACGTATGCTACGATGTACGCATACAGCGGCGTCGTCTGCTGCCAGGCGTGAAGAACGAATCGCGCGCTTTCGTCTACTACGTCGCCCACAGGGCCAACAGGTATCCCTTCCCGTTGCGAACGGTTACCGCTGCGTGACCTGTTGGATTTCAGTCGAAATTAGCGAATTAGCTAGAAACTTAGAGACTCCAGTTTTCTATCGCAGTGATACGAAAACATATTCCTGAATTCGAGTCGCGAAAACGGAAAGCTGAAAGCCGGAACCATGCTCGCAAGACAAGTACTTTTCTCTTCTGTTAAGTAAACGCTTTGATCGCAGAAAAACCAACAGACAAAGCAAATAATGTTTTAATAACACACAAATGCGCATTTTGCTTAAAGTTATGACATGACATGCGCTTTTTACTCCTAGCAGCTGTTTTTGTAGTTGCTGTTGTTCAGCAACAGAAGGGGCCTATGAAATCCGAAAGATACAGTTCTCGCATGTAAGCACACGCGCATGCATGTGGTACAGAGTTTCTGCAACTTCAAAAATTCAAGCCGAACGCCTATTACTACAAAAGCTCCTACAACAGGATGGCACGCATAACAAAGGATTCCATGCGTTACGGCTATAAGTATGTTCCTGGCCTTTACAACGAAATGACTTCTATAACGCAGCATTTTTTAACGTACCGATGTACTTCGTTATAAGAGCGTTTGACTGCGTTTGCGCCATTACTCTTCTAAAACTATAGAAGGCGCACTGATGCCCAAAGGTGCGGGCTCACCCTGGCAGGCTATCTTCGGGTTTCCGGTGAATCCCGGCGGGCACTGGCAGTAGAAGCTTCCGGGCGCGTTGACGCACGTGGCGCGCGTGCCGCACGGGAAGTGCGGGTCCAGGCACTCGTCCACGTCCACGCAGCCGTGGTGGGCGCGGCCGGGAAGGGGCTTGTACCCGGGCTGGCACTCGCACTCGAAGCCACCCGGAAGGTTGTGGCACACGGAGTTGGCACCGCACGGGTCGTTTCGGCACTCGTCGACATCTGCGACCACGCATCATCATCATCATCATCATCATCATCAGAAGCAGCAGCAGCACAACTAAACACCACTACATAAACATAATACACGCGTGTGCTTAGCAAACATGCACGGCGTATGCTCTCGTACGTAGCCGGATCGCACGTGACGGAAGCAGGTTGTCACCTTGCTAGAGAGCCCAAACATGGCGGCCGTGGTGACGTCAGTATCGCGTGTGCATCGCTTTGCATTAGAGAGTTTCAGTGTTAGAACCCCCCAAGAGCTAGGGGCCCCGCGTTGTCGCGTTCTTTTGTTGTCTCCCTACTCCCGAGTGGAGTACAAAAGAACGCCACGCAAAGCCGCTTGGGTACAAAACACTAAAATTCTGTTTTGCTTGACGTCGGCAGTCTTTTAACGCATTATACCACTGTTATCAATTCGTCGTCAAACGACACAAGATGCGTCTGCCATGCTTTCATATGAGTGCGCTTGAACGCAGCTGTCCCAGCCTAAGATGGCGGCCACGATGATGACGTCGGTGAAAGCCACCCATAGGTGGTACAACGTATGACGTACACACGCGTCGTAATGCAGTGTACACGATACTAACCGTGACATTCGATCGTGGGGTCTCCTGTGAATCCCTCGGGGCAGACGCACTTGTAGCTGCCGGGCACATTGTGGCAGAGGGCGTTCAGGCCGCAGGCGTTCGGGTCTTGGCACTCGTCAATGTCTGGTATGGGAGGTTGCAGGGAGCGCGGAGAGAGATAAGAAAAACAAACAATTAAGGTATAACTATCATCAGCGGGCAGCCTACATGATCTTGCTGTGCGGAAACGTAAGTGCCACCAGAGGCCATTTCACTGAATCGCCAATGTGTACACGCGTGAAAGCCGGAAAGTGCATGTCTTGCCATGTTACCAAAACGTTTTCCCAAGCGTATATAGGGAGACTAGGCGAAGTCAAAAAGGCCTCTTCCGGTGTTTCATATATCTATTTCGTTTTGATAACGATCACTATCATCACCTTGTTCACTAAGCGCCTGTGATATGCCGCGTTCTCACTCTGATTGATTGATTGATTTATGGGGTTTAACGTCCCAAAACCAGTTCTGATTATGAGAGACGCCGTAGTGGAGGTCTTCGGACATTTCGACCACTCGGGGTTCTTTAACGTGCACTGACATCGCACAGCACACGGGCCTCAACATTTCGCCACCATCGAAATGTTGCCGCCGCGGCCGGGATTCGATTCCGCGACCCTCGGATCAGCAGCCGAGTACCGTAGCCACTAGACCACCATGGGCACGTTATCACTGTGAGTTTGAGAGATAGCACATTGCCCGAGCACAACTCGCCCTCGAAACGCTCCGGAAAAAATAAACGGGCAGTTTTAAGATAACCTATAGGACGCCTTATACCGAACAGTCTATACCGAACACGAAGTCGACTCGACTACGTCGACTTCGTGTTACATACAATTTTACGCATGCGTTTAAGTATGTCCCCACCTCCGGCTGTTAGTGCTGCGTTTTGTATCTGTAGCAACTAAATTAATGATGCCATCATGCCCGAAAAATCAATTGTACGTACGCGTATGACGTGTTAGGACCAAGTTAATTTGTGGTCACGGCGCTCAAAACTGGGAAATCGTGTAAAAGTCCAAGATAGAGCTCGCCATGAATCTAGGATGAATAAATGAATGTGACCTTTATTGAGAGAACGAAAGATAGAAAGGAAAGGACGGCTCTTGGCCGTTGTTGGGGATGAGATGGGAAAGGGATTAGGGGATTAGGGCTTGATGAGCACCTTGATTTCACGCCTTCGCACGGGTCAGTCGACCTCTCCTACATCACTCAAAACCGGTTACTTTGACATCCGTATATTGCCAGAGCTTTTTGTGCTTCATTGTCGGACTGTAATATATTCCGTAGAGGTGTGTCAGCGTGCAGCAGATGCTGAAAACGCGGTCTGCCTTTATAGAAAGCTGCGAGTCTCCAGATAAAACCGTCTGTAACATGCCGACTACATCGCACGGGCTTTATGTTTACATGGCAAGACTGGTAAAAACCCAACAGTGCAGTTCGTGTGAGTTTTGTTTACGCAAGAAAAAAGAAGCCGAAGGAAAAAAGATCTTCCTGAAATTACGCGAGGGATGTACCAAGCAAGCGTGCGGAAATTTTGCGAAGAAAAAGCTGGAACCAAAGCGTATGAAATCGCCCTGTCTCCGGACGGTCCTGCCATGAAATTCACGTTCAAAGAAAAAGAAGACGCGCCTCGCGAGCTCACGTGCGCATGTACCATGTTTGTTTTTTTTTCTTTTTTAATTTCTACCTCTTGCTCCCTCAAAGAATTAAATGTCTGTGCGAGAGTCCGACGCAAAGATATTCGCTTTGTCGGCGGCTCTCGGTTTTGTTGCACAAGATCACAATTTGTTTGTCTCTGTGAGCACGTTTGCGTGTTTGTGTGTGGCGGGGAGACTTCTTGTATAACCTTTCTCTCTCCCCCCTGCCTTTTTTTCTAGGAGGGAGGGAGATGCGGCGCTCGCTTATACATTGTTTTGTAAGACCATCGTTTTGTATATCTTCTTTTCTTTTAATCGTTTCCCTCCGGGCGCCCTCAGGAATTGCTCGGGTTGCCATTTCTTCAGGTCTGCCGTGCCTTCGCAACACCACAGCGCGCTTCGCGGTCAGCGTTCGCTACGCGTTTGGAGGTGAGTGATCCGACACCGCCGCGCGGTACGTGAAACGGAGGAACGAGTTCCTCGCGCGCCCGTGCATACGTTTGCGCATGCGCGTATGTACATGCGAGTGAGACAGTGTTGTCTGTGTGTATGTATATCGTGGAAGAAGGGGCGAAAGTGTAACGAATGCGACATAATACGAATGCGATAGTCCGTCCAGCCAGCGTCAGGGTGGTCGCACCTTTTCATCTTTCTCTTCGGCGCGGGTCATCATGCTTCGCGGAAAATCGATTTCGCCGAGTTGTTTTCGAACCAGATCCGAAGCGCCCGAAATATGAAACGACGACGTATCGTGGCGTTTGAGAAGGCGACTGAGGTGCTGGACTCCGATGCCCAGCCGGGTAGGAAGGGGGTGCGCGTGGGAATTTGAAATATACGTGTCTGGCAGGGCAGCCTGGCAAGGGATAAAAATCACTCGTCGTTTCTTCTGCTTGTGTAAATCGTTTAGCTTATTTATTTCATTCTTTTAAGGGGACTGAGTTGCAACACCCGCATCGTCTCGTCGCCTCTCGGACAAGCACGCATTCTTGCTTTAAAAGCGAAAGTGTTTCTTTCTTTCGCCGCGACCTTGACAAAACACAAAGAAAAAAAAAACGCATACCTCGCGCGCCTCGTAAACGATATGGCGGGGCAGCGGTTGGACGGACGATAAAAGAAAACTCTGGATGCAGAAGACGCCGCAAGTGTACAAGCAGACGATCAGAAAAGCCAGAAACAGAAAAACAGGAGTTACGTAGTCCCCGTCTGCGTCGAAGTGTACACAAGGTCATCGATGCAACGGTTTTTCTTATAGCCTCATCTATGCTCTACCTGTAAGCGCGCGCGTGTGTGTACTTTCTGTAATGGCTTAACGCCGAAACATTCGAACGAGGGAAGGAACGAAGTAACGACCGCGCGGACGGAAACGTACGCCTCAATTATGGGAAGCTATGCGGTAACGCGGTTTCTGCGCAGTTTCGGGAAAGAAATAAAGGAAATAAAGTGAAGCTATAAGGTGGGGTAATGGCGGCAGACAACGGTTCGTCTCTCGAGTTGTGTTCTTTTTGTTCTCTTTTGTTCGCGGTACGTGCGGCGTGGATTCCGAGAAGACATTTCCAAAAAGAATAACGCAAAACGAAGAAGAATCGTGTGAGGGAAGGTGGCGCCCGGCCTACGGAGACAAGGGAATGATATAGACGAGGTTGTTGGTTGCGCACAGGTGCGCTCTTCGCGTAACAGAGAACTGAGAACGACGTACACGTTCACCGCGGCCGCCTCTCACGTTTCTGGGTCTTATTTATGGCGTCATTCTTCGAAGGAAACGAAATAGCGCTTCGGTGGGCGGCAGGTTACGGGGCGGACGAGAAAGCGGTAGAACAGAGCGAAATATATAAAAGGATCGAGGTCGCGGAGTCTCAAGGATGCGCGTCTTGCCGTCTGGCTTTCGCTTGTTCGCTGACTTGCTAGCAGACGACGGGGTCCGGTGTTTGCCGTGCATATGTATAACATCGCATTCCACGTCTTGTTTACATAACCCGCCTGGCCTCTGAAGAACCGCTGGCCTGTAAAAGTCGGCCGTGACTGGCAAGAGAACGGCGCGAAGACAAACATGACGACCCACATAACTAATTTTTATTCGTATGAGAATGATGGAAGACTATGCCTTTCTGGGCACCTTTCATCCACTTTCACTACCGGCGTATGGAGCCGATGTTTTGATACCAGAACTACTCGTAACTACCGCATTTACTCGCGCTCCAGCAGCGTTGGCTAGCGCTGCCTAACGATAGCTGAATAAACGCCAGCATTGGCTGTTGAATTATTATTGGGAAATGACGGCTGGTGTACTAAATATTGGCTAGTTTTGGCTAACCTTGGGTATATCCGTAGTTATACCAGCACAGAGCACACCACTGACTTCATTTAACCAAACCCTAACGACGTAGTTGTCTGCCAACTAGCTTATGCACGATCGAGCTACAACTTACGTGTTAGATCGCAGAGCCAACATTGCAATGGTGACCGTTCTAGGATCATATCCTAAGGGTTCTGTCCATCTGCAGGTTTGAAACGGGCTTTGCGACTTGACCAACTGACCATATTCAATAACAATGATAAAAGTGACTTGGGAATCAAACACTGGACAATTTAAAAAGGTAAGGTGCAATGAGAAGCGTTGCTTAAGAACGTGTGACACGAAGAACGTGAAGGCACCAATATTCGATACAGTTCATGCGGGGAAGGGGGCGGGGATTTCTGCCGGTTACAGCCGGGCACGTGTGTCTGAAGGATTGCAGTTGCAAGAGTTCCCTCTATTGATTATTCTGTAGAAAAAATTTTCTGCGTCACATGTTGGAGACCCAGGACTGTAATTATTGGGGCCAATGCTTTCTTCTAAAAACGCTACTGATACTTGCGGGGAAAAGACGACGATGACGCATGCTGCATGCAGGCATTGTTGTACGAAGTACCCTGGACAGCTGTATCGCTTCTGAGGAATAACAACAACGGCAACTGAAAATTTCGACAGAACAGAAAGAGAAAGGAACCCCACATTCTAACCATGTACTAGTGATTACCAATGGAAAAATGAGAGAGGGGGAAGCGGCAAGGAAGACATCACAAGGCTTGAGGCTTGGGAGCGTTTGACATTCGTTATAGCGGATTTACAGCGAGAAAGACACAAGGACAAGAAAGAAGACGACACCCTGCGACGCACAGCGTAGTGCGTCGTCTTCTTTCTTGTCTTCGTGTCTTTCACGCTGTAAATCCTCTCCAAGGAACTCCATCGCCGCATATCTTCGCTCGTCGGAATAACATGGGGCGGCGACTTCGCGGTAGGCCGAGGGGTTCATCATAATCCTCGACACTCCGCAGCTACGGGCCGCCTTCGCGAGTCTCATATACGCAGGTGCCAGATTCTTCGGCAGGGGGTGCAGTATGTGTGTGTTTCGCAACATGTACCTGTATTGAGCGCGTGCCGCAGTGCGCCTCCTGCCAGGCCCCGCCGCGCCTGATAGATAGGCAGGTGGGAGGACTCGGTATACACAGATAGTCGCACCGCGAGCCGGCGTTGAGCCCATGTTTGTGGACGCGCGTCGGATGCATCGATCACTGTCTGCCGCGTGGCGCCGGTAAGCCCAGCTTCTTACAGGATGGCGGCAGCTCTGTAGTTGTCCGTGCGTCCCTGCACGTCTTCGACACAGCCGACGTGCCCTTGAACGAAGAAGCCAGTGTACTGGGAGCGGTGGATGCGAGACACCTTCCACCCCCCGACCCCCAGTGGCCTGACGACGTTATTAGGGGCGCGCGCTACAGTGAGGTCCGTATTTGGGGAAGAGAGAGAGAGAGCACGGCAACAAGATTTTGCGAGCGCGCTGCGATAAGCACTTCGAGGCGAGAAGACAAGAAGGTGACTGCTGTCCACGTGATATTCGAGAAAAACAGAAACGAGGTGGGCAACCTCTCAGGGTTTGCTTTGTTGCACTGGCTGTATGCAAGACATTGACTATATAGCGCGCGAAGCTGTCACCTGTCACGTTTGTTATCGAGTGAACCTTAGCTGCATGTGTCACACGTATAGACCTAGTTATTTCAAAAAAAGAAGAAAATGCGTAGGAGCTCTGTGATATATGACGTACGCAACATACATATGCAGATTAGTTTGGAAAGAAAGAAAGAAAGAAAGAAAGAAAGAAAGAAAGAAAGAAAGAAAGAAAGAAAGAAAGAAAGAAAGAAAGCACAGCGCGCAATAACCACATAACAAAAGGAAGAAGACGCGCAGATAAAGCGATGTACCAACTCGCCCAAGCATCCGTTTTAGCGAGGTAGATTTAGTGGCCGAGGTATTGCACTTGTAAGCTCGGGAGCGCGGCGGACTCGACTGCGGCCACGATGGCAGCATTTCGATAGGCTTGATTAAAAAAGGCATGTACTTAGGTCTGAATACGCGTTTGTGCACCTTGTGGTCGATACCGGTCGCGGCGGTCGCTTTTCTATGGAGGCGATATGCTGGAAGCCCATGTACTTACGATTGAGGTGCACGATAAAGAACCCTAGGTTGCAGAAATTTTCGGAGCGGTCCACTACGGCGTCTCTCATTATCACATCGTGGTTTTGAAACGTAAAAACACAACAATTATTATTATTATGATCATTATTACCTATATTGTCAAAAGTAATCCGTAGTCACACACGACGTGCCTCATTGACTCATATCGCGGTTTCGAAACGTGAATAAACCGGAATTTATATTTATTTATTTATTTTTACGTATGCCAGATTAGACCAGTTGTACCCATGCACAATCTTGCACACAATTGAAGCCAGAGATCAATGCACGCGCCCCATAGCCCTCCCAAGCCCCCGTGCAGATCCCAACAACGCCCCAAAAATTTTACAGCCAACCACTTCGTAACCACACCTGACCCCAAACCAAGTTCTGGAAAGACCCGTGATCAAAGCAATTAATGTTGTTCTCCTTCTTTAGTTTGCTCATGGCTACTTTTAGGGGCGAAGCTCCTTAGGGCGTGGGTCTGTACATCCCATGGTGTTCGTTGTTGGTGATGTACGTAGCCACGTCTACTTTTATGAAAAAAAAAAAATTCCGAAAGTTGTGTCCTCTGCCTGGATTCGAACCCAGGCTCTCGGCGTGGCAGTCGAGCGTTCTACCACTGAGCTACGCCTGTTTTTTTTTCTTTATTACATGGAAATGATAACTGAGGTCACAGGGAGATAACGCCTACACACTCAAAACTCTGGCAAACACACACAGACGTCCAACAAGTGCATCCAGTCAGGAGGTACTTCCTGGGAATCGCATTAACAAACGTAATGTTACGTTGAAAAATAGTAATACACCGCTACACGACGCGAAAATGGATTGTATAACGAGGTCGAGACATCATTTGAAAGAACACAGAGCTGCGTGCTTTGTAGCTTTGAACCCATTACGGAGGCACTGGTAATTATGGCGTAGTGGGTACTTCCCTACTTGGCAAAATGATAAGTTATGGCGCAGGAGATACCTACCACTTCTACTTGCACTAGTTTCCTCAAGCGTTTAAAGTGGCCTCTAAGAAAGTAGCTCCTCCTGCTTACGCTGTCACTGTCCTGCAGTTCCGCGCAGGCCTGGCTCTAGCACAGCATATCCCCCTTAAACGCGAGATCCCAGCGTACGAATACAGTGTTTCTCACGCCTTTACATGATGATCGACTGGGCGATTTACGCGAAAGATTCACGGTTTACCGATGATTCCCTCCGGAGCTTCGCCCACTCATCATCATTCACCCCGTGGATATGCTGTGATTTTTTTTTCTGGAACGTTTAGTCACCCGGCGAGTCCAAAATTTTATAGGAACACCTCTCTCGGTTTTCAACCCTTACACTGGAAATATCTGGTAAGCGACAACTTGAGCCAATCCAGATTTTGGACTCCAGAGTTTGGTGCAGGTGCTGAGATGCATTGTCAAGAGCGAAACGCATAGTATGGACTTCGGGAGACACGACGCGCGTACGTGTGGACGGACGCGCGCGTAACGCACGGGTATACGTACACTTTAGCGTACGTGTGAACCGCATGTGTGAACGCTCACCGTTGCAGGCCACTGTGGCGTTTCCGGTGAATCCTCGCTGGCACTTGCAGACGTAGTGTCCCGGCAAGTTGCAGCACTCGGCGTTCTCCACGCACAACGCGGCCAGCGCTGGGATCTCGCACTCGTTGATGTCTGCAGGCAAAGAAGAACGCAGTTTATGAGAAGCGCTTCGTGGTTGGTAAACAGTTACAGGCGTACGCACACATTTCATGTACGTGTAAGAGAGGAAGCCCACGTTAGAACCGGCTGTCCTAATACACGGTTTAAAAAGTTCAAGCTGCCCATTTCTACGTCAGTACATATGAGCGCTGCCCGAAAGTAAACTTATTCCACAAATAAATAAATAAATAAATAAATAAATAAATAAATAAATATATATATATATATATATATATATATATATATATATATATATATATATATATATATATATATGTAGTCTGCGAACGAAACAAACTATAAGCTAGGAAAGGAGACCAATACGCGCGTGCGCGAAAGTTAGTGCGAAAGTCCACTAAAAAGTACGATCACGTGCAAAATACATGCATGTAATTTTTCACTGGTGTATGCAGCTTGCGCACAATATACATAAATTTCAAGAAATGCATGCGTCAAACTAAGTTGAGTTACTACCTATAAGAAGTTCCGTAAGCCTGTCGAGGCACATTTGTGTTTGGCGAGGCATGAAAATTGACTGTTTAAATATTTCCGCTCAAAAAATAAAAACCACCGAATGTCTTATATGTATTCTACGAGCTTGTTGGTAGACAAGCCTGTTTACGCAGGATTGCGCTGCTTTATTATATATAATAACACGTTAAGACGGTGCCGTCTCCAACTGTTACGTTCGCAAGGAGAGTCATGAGACTGTTGCATTCGCAAAATGCCTATCAGAACAGGGATAACTTCCCGACCACGGAGAATTGGCAAATTAAATGAGCCCGTGTTTTCACGATCAATCAAGGACTCGATCAAACAATTAATCGATCAATCAGCCGGCACACGTTGCCCGAAACTTCGTGCCAGGCAGTCTCATCGCAACACACACACACACACACACACACACACACACACACACACACACACACACACACAGTGAGGTGATGTATGATACTATATCATACATCACCTCACTGCAGCTCACTGCATTGCTGCTATGTGGCTTTGTAAGATGGCCTGGCTACCTGTCTAGTCTTTAACCACTTGCAGGCCTGAACCCTCCCTTCCCTCCATTCTGGCAAGCTTCACCTGAACTTAACCGGCACTCCATAACAGCCCGTCTCCTCAAGCATTTTTCCTTGTCTCCAACTCTTTGGATCGTCATTTTCCCATTGCCACCACGCCCTCGTCAACTGAACATGTTCTACATGCTGGTGTCCCTGGTCCCCAAGTCATCTGCTGCACAAGGACCGACTCCTTCTGCCCGCCTTCTCATCGCCTTGCCCTTCGGCACCAGCACCACGTGAAGGGGACACGTTGTTTACAGTGAAGGACAACCCCCGACAGCAGCATCTTGTCTCTCCACCACAAAAACACGTGGACTAAACCATAGTTTATATAATTGGTAGCTGCTCAGTTTTCGCGATAGGGCATTACGTTTGTTGCATTTCACGCATTTAAAACATACACATTGGCACATCTGCACTAAACTATACCCGGGAGCCTTCTCTGCTGGCAACTCAAATCGGCATTATCGTAATTGGCATGACCTTAAACTTTCACGCCTCATTACGCGCAGATTGACCCCTTACTGCTTTGGCCTCCTACACCCTCCCCCACCTTTTTTGTTAGATAATTGGCTCTCCCTCGAAATTCACCTTTCGAGAATATTTCCCTTCTTTTTTTTATTTTACAATTGGCTGTAAGCCCGATATACCTTCGGGTGGTGCGGGCTACCCCCACATTATTTTAATTTGTTTTCGATCGCAGGGGGACAAATTTAACACACACACACACACAAAGTGCGCGATGATTAGAGTAGGGGAATACCAACCGGTGTCAGAGCAACGACTGCGAGTACAAATAGACGAAATACTGTTTCAACAGCGTACACCTGAATGAATATGTTTCCAGACAATCAACAATAAAATAAGCGAATAAGTCTAAACAGCAAACTAAAAGATACAGGCGTATCAGGTACAGTCCGCCTACGGGAGATGAAAGCATCATAAGGAAAAAGGAACGGATGGTGAGAGGTATAACCATTCACAAAGGTCAACCGCCCGAGTGTCTAAGAGATAAAGAGAGCTTCAGCTTAATGGGTCTAACACGTGCCCGTTCCGAGGTTAAGGTCACGGATACATGACGCTGGATAAAGGGACGCTTTACTTAACTCGAGCGCCTTGTTCCAACTACATCTGCCTCCGCTGTACGACCGTGAACTCGAAGGATAAACCCTTTCTCAGACAAAGGTGAGAAAAAGAAGAGAAAGAAAAGAACGGGAGGAAAACACAGCCGAGCACGTCCCGTTCGTAAAAAGACACAGGCGCGCGCTCGTTTTCCGCACGGTTCCTCCCATCCGGCGCAAGGTCAGACTCTCACCGGAGCGCCGCTCCCCGGCGCGCAGCACGAACGACGAAAAAAAGAAAGCGTGGCCTCTCGAAGACCCTTGCACGCGCAGCAGGCATCGTCGTCGTCATCATCACGGTAACGGAAGGAAAACGCTAGCCCGCGGGTGGGTCCCACGTCGGGCAAGACACGACCCACTGAGCTCCCTTCTCTCCTACGCCCGTATAATGTATGCATCGACGAGGAAATAAACTGCAGGCGAGCATTACGTCGTGCAACTGCAGCCTTAGCGAGCGAAACTCACCGTGAAGCCATTCCCTTTAAGCGTCGGCCAAACACCAATGTAGCATATAAGAGACATGGTGGCCGAGAACGACAAAAATTTGTCCATGTGCACCGTAGTTTTCCTTCGCCTTCACTGCACGCTTACGTAGGGATCGCGTGTTGGGTTGATACACTTATTGATGCGAAATGGTCTATATCAGGGTCTATATGCTGCGAGAGGGATATATCATCTAGGAAAAAAAAAAAAAAGGGGGGGGGGGGGAGACTCGGCGTCGTTTATGGCGATTTGCACCAAAGGTGACGTGACGAAGTGGATACGTCATGCATGGGGTAGCTCGTCTTGATGACGTTATCGGTTACGACACGTGACGCCAGCACTGTGACGTCATGTGATGCCTATACCGTACCACGAGAATACGGAATACTGTTCCGCGCTGGTCCACGCTGATTGGTTAGTTCTGCCTTGCAGGAACAAGTGACCAATCCCTGATCAATGTCGAATCCATGATTGGTCAGTGCTGCCTCGGCATGCAGAATTGATAATCAAGGAGGACCAGCACGTAATAGCATTCCGCATTCTCTGATGGAGTTTAGGCCACCCAAATGTTAAGAGACATACACGTAGACTTTGAGACAGTACGGGCGTGGATATGGTAGCCACACACTGACACACTGTGCTCTTTCGCATTCAATCCACGTAAGAAGACTTGCGCGCCCTGTTATCTTTTACCATTATTACCATTTGTTGGTTTCGGTCGCCTTGCGTCATGCTGTCTTCCTTTTTCCTTCCCCTCAGCGATGTATATGCCTCTCGGCACACGATAACTGACGCATAGGGGCACACGGGCACACACACGACGTCCTCAGAGAACAATAACAGCGTTGGCCAGCGCATCGACAGATAACGGAGGCAACGCCTGCGCGCTCCAAGAACTCGTTGACCAGCTGGCGACCCTCTAGCTACGTAACAACGCGCATGCCCTGCCCTATACGCACGCGAAGGCCGCGAGACCTCTCCGATGAAACGGGAAAGAGAGAGAATCTTCAGTGCAACCGTTGTTGCCTATATATACGCTGCAGTGACGTTAGCTATCCCTCCCATCTCGCAGGCCTCCCTCTATACTTTGGGTTCGCGAGTTTAGGGCGCGAGATATAAGCGATCCACAGGTGGCCGCATAAACAGTCCACTGAGGGCTTCTTCTTCCGGGTGTGTGTGTGTGTGCGAGGACGGGCGGCGACCGTGAAACGATTTTCGGACGACGGTATATATACGGAGAGATAAGCACCGTTATAAGCGCATACCGTGGAGCGGCCGGGACCTTGCATGAAGCGCTGCGCGTGCCGCCGAAGAAGGGCTCCACGTGTATAGCCTATTACGCGTATATATCCGCTCGCAAACACCCTGAGCCATGGCGAGGAAGCGAGCCAGCGCTCTCAAATCGTCGATTTTTCTTTTTTTCGCGATCCGCGGGTTTCTTCGTTGAAGTTTCATTCTTCTATCTCCTTTTCCACCGGTTCCCTGTATACCTTTCTTTCTTTTCTTTCCCGTTACCTATATCGCGCCTCCATTTTTATTGTTTACAGGGCGGCCTTCCAGCCT
The DNA here is from genome assembly GCA_013339685.2 of Hyalomma asiaticum. NCBI lineage: Eukaryota > Metazoa > Arthropoda > Arachnida > Ixodida > Ixodidae > Hyalomma > Hyalomma asiaticum. The sequence goes on along the minus strand of CM023484.1, from coordinate 38,384,893 downwards.
GCAGCTCTCCGAAGAAGCTATCTCTCTCTCACTCTCGAGGAAGCATCTCTTTCACGCTGCCGAATACGAGCGCGGTATTTTTTGTCTGTTTCGTGTCGAAAATGCGCGGGTCCGGTTAGATTCGCACGTTTCCCTTCCGCAGGCTGCATACACAGCAAAGGTGAGATTAGGATAGACACCGCGTCCACTCGGTTCCCCCCGGAAGTCCTGGATGGAACCGGTTGTCCGCCGTAAGTCCTCTTCTTCGGTCGAGACTGGAAGGCACCACTGACTTGACGACACCGCACGCGACGCGACGGTTTTGCGATGCCCCGATTGGGCGATTATTTACGACGCTCGCGCAGCCGCCGGGGACCTTAACGGTCACAATTCTTAGAACTGTAGTGTGCACGCACGAGCGCGAGCTCTTGCACGAGTGCGTCTGAGTTGCATGCAATGTGTGCATTTGCGTGTGCTTGTAGTTGTTGTGTGTTTATGTGTAGATTCGCGAGCAAAGGAAGGAAGGAATGTGGTACAGACTGAAAAACAGGGAGGTTACGCATTCATTACGTCGCTTGGCTGCCCTGTGCTGAGGGAAAGGGGTCATGAAATAAAGAGAAAAACAAAACAAAAGGAAATATGGAGGTATGGAGGAAATATGGTTGACTATTAGAGACGCCGTAGTGGAGGGCTCTGGAAGTTTTAACCACCTGGTGTTCTTTGACGTGCGCTGACATCGCGCAGTACACGAGCCTCAACATTTCGCCTTCAACGAAATGCGTCCACCACGGCCGGGATTCGATCCCGCGACCTTTAGATCGGCAGCCGAGTGCCATGACCACTAGACCACCACGGCGGGGCAGCCCTTGACCATCTAAGACAAAGCATGCATAAAATAGTGAGAGAAACAAACGCTTATGTAACGTAACGTAAGCGTCCCCGAAAACAAACGCTAGTTAGAACTTAACGGCTACTCGAGAAACGAGAGTCGGCTACGAGGCAACCGTGCCGCCGCGCAACGTGTGACAAGATGGCAACTAAAGAGCGTCAGAACGGCTAATTACGCAAACTACCTCCGCATACGAGGAAGAGGTGTGATTTAGAGGATGAGTATAGACCTATTCCATGTTGGTAAACAGTGGTAGGCACCGGCGATATAACCAGGGCTTGTGTCGACGTCGCGGCGCGGAGGCCCCGCCCACCGCTTGCCGCGGCCCCGCACGGTCGCGCCACCGCCGCCGGCGAAGCGCGTGCGAAAGCTGCCTCCGAGCACGGGGCGTCGGAGCGCCGACGGGTGTTTACAACAGTTTTCGAGGGGCAGCCGCATGAGATGAAGTCGCGTTAGCTCTGTAGGAAGCATTCGATGAATGTAGAAAAGAATGTGCTGACGACCAGCTATGACAAGATGTGAGAAATTGATTGAAAGGATAAGCACCTTGCAACATGATGCGAACGATCGCGAGCTATCATGTCGGCATCGCTTCATGCGTATGCTTTAATTCGGTAACTGGCGCAAGGATGAACCACTTGCAACAGTGAGACTTGTTTAAATACGACTTGAAGATGCCTCAGCTAAAATACTGTTTCGGACTAAAGCCTCTAATCCCTACACGAAATCCTTGCGCAAAAACAAATGTAACTCAAGCATGCGATATTGGTGACGCTAGAACCTATGTAAATACGGCTGTGATAACGCACACACACAAAAATGCAATGACGAGCCAAGGACAAGGCTCTCAAATAACTGACAGCAAGGCGCCTAACCGCGGCTTGCGGCTCTGCCCATACGCTGAGTTCCGATCGTGACGGCGTGAAGTCCTGTGACGACGCGGCACATTTCAAGCGTGTAGTTCATTCGAGCAGTCTGACAATCGAAAAAAAAAAAATTAAAGCGCATCGTAACCACTACAGCATTGCCAAAGACACTTCTCGTGTGTATGCTATCGCAGCCACAAGCAATTTGCAAAAGCGTCGCTGTAATCGGCCTTTCGCTCACGGCTACGTGAATTAAGCTCTTATATATTTGTTTCATTTGAGTGATTGAAATTCGTATGACGTATGTATAGCTTCCCCACTTCAATAATACACGGCGACCGCGATTACTTCTACACATCGAGCTAAGCTAACGTCGTGCGCGCTTTGCGGTAAGCGTCATCGCTCTGTGTCCGCACTTTGTTTATGCCAAGAAATTTGGTGTCAAGCATTACACTTGCCAAACTTGTGACAATGCTATTTCTCTCAAATGAAACAAGCCGCACTAATGCCAAATAATTACCCATACGCTTAACCGTGACGAAAATGTTTGGCGCATAACCGATGCGCCAAACAACCGGCATTACAGGTTCGTCCCTTTCCTTAAGACAGACATAAGCAGGAAACCGATAAAAACCTATCGCACATATCTTGTGCGTTGCTGAGCAACCAACCCACGGCGCAGGTCATCGGTAAACACTTTTTTCTTCATTTCACGGCGGTGAGAAGCGCACGTACCAGCGAAAACACAGCGGCTGCTACGGTAGGCGCGCCGGCGGTTGCCTACCATGCGAAACCAAAACTCCCGACGACAGCGCCACCGCATCTTCGTGACGTAGGCCGGGTGGAATAGGTCTATAGAGGCGTACACGTTCACGTAACGACTCTCAACCTTGCAGAACGGGGAAGACACGGCAATGGTGACTGCAGGAGCTACCACTAATTCTGCATACATGCGTGATGAGCCAGAGAGAGAGAGAGAGAGAGAGAGAGAGAGAGAGAGAGAGATGGGAGATGTGGGAGAAAAATGTAATGAGGAAAACGGTTGTATTCCTTTAAGACTGGACTGAAAAATGTTCCCATTGTTCTGTCCGCGGCGTGGCTGGCTGGTTGTCCCACGTGCGACCATGTGTAAGCAAGTCCTTGAAGAATAAACAAGCCGATAATGGTCGTGCCTCGTTAAGTGTCCGAGCAGCAAATGATCGCGTAGGCTGGAAATAGCCTGCGCGAACAGATGTGACACCTGCGGTTTCACGGATCGGGCGCATAAACTTTCCTTTTGTGGTAGGCGCCGTATACATCGAGTGGAAGAGGGAGAGAAGGAAATGAACATTGACGAATCTACATGTGTATAAGGATGTTTATGTCGCTGCAACACACACACACACACACACACACACACTAGTCTGCGACCAATGACCAACGCACATGTGTGGCATCGCTCATCTTGTAGGTGACGTATCGTATACATATTAGGAGATGTGTTATTATAACTTATATAGGTTGCGTTATACTTTAGGTGATATAATTGCTTGCACCTGGAAATATACTGTCCAGTTCGCTCCATCCAGGGCTTTAAAACCATGGGGCATGATTTTCCGACGAAACAATACAGCCTATTTCGCAATCGTTTGGTGCAGAGGATATCAAATGTCAATATGGAACAGGGCGGAGCCGCCAACTGGGAATAACGAAAGCAATTGTGAATACTAGGCAGTAGTCATTACACATGGTCAACGCAGCTCAATACTTCATACACCTCAGTTTGCTAGTACATAGCTTTGAGACACTCACGAAAGGATTGTAGTTTTAGGTCTTCGTCAACACATTCGAAGCTACCGGGCTTCTGTCTGATCTAATACAATCAACACGGGGCGGTCAACCCTTGTCAACATTCACCAAACTGCAACTGTGCGCCGCAATATTATTTATTTAGTCTTCCAGGGGCTGTTCCCATCGAGTGCCCACGTTCGCAACATCTTTACACGCTGCACGTAAATAATCTCCCTTCTGTACGTATACACATGTCTAGTTAATTTCTAGCGGCCCTCTTATTACTCGTTACTTGATTAGGGAAAAGAACAAGAGGGCCACGACGAGCACGTGCACGTGCACGCACGCCAGACGCCACGCACGCTAATATAATTGCTTCGTCACGCCCGCTCGCGTGAGTTCGCTGACTCATTTCACTCACTTATAACATGGCGGGTTCTTTCCTCTCTCAAGAGAATGAGACGTCCCGCAAAGGTGGTTAAAACAGCATGGGTGTGTGTGTGCGCAGTGGTGGGGGGGAATGGAAGGAAGGAGAAGAGTGGGGAGACGTCGAAATAGCGAGAAAGCCTAAAATTGGAAGCGTACGAGGAAGAGTCATCACTGCAGAGGGCGAGCAACGGCTTTCAGGATACAGCTTGACGAACACGCATGCGCAGAGACACGCAGCGCGACTACAGTGCGGCACGCGCTTGCACGCCCCTGGCGGGAGTCGTTGTGCGCACGTTATGTACGTAACGGTATTATGTACGTGTCGTTCCGTAACGCGCGTCACGCAACGGCAAACGAAGTCCACTCAGCAATGAACGAAAATAAGGAAGGTCATCTCTGATCGTGGCGCCCTTGAGAGACGATGCGTTACGGAGCGAACTCGCAAAATACAGCGCGGATGTCGTTTGTGGTGGACATTGTTCCGGACATTTATATCCCTTGAGGGGTCCTTCCTCTCCAACATCCCTCCCCGGTTCGTGCCTAACGGACCGTATACATATGGCAACGGTACCGCCACTCGACGTATGCGTGTGCGTACGCGTATATAACCTGCTGGATTCGGTTTTGAAGGGGACGTCCATTAGAGGCACGCAAAGGAGTCCGGCACTGTACTCGGACGCTGACACTGGGGAGGAGATAAAGGAAGGTCGAAATGGTAGAGCCGCGATTAGACGGTGACCTGCTTGCTCGAACGTCCGGTGTGTGCATGTACCAGGGCATATATACTATGCGCGCAGGTGGTGTAGAGTGCACAACGGGATCTATATAGTACACTACGTGTCGCCAACTTCGGTGCAGGAAGGACAGGAAGTCGGCCGCGCGTCAGCCAATCGGAACAGAGTACCTATTACAGTGGCAGAGTACAGTGCCCGATCCGCTTTCCTTGCCTCGTGCGAAACACAACAGCTACACCATATACATATACCTTCAGTCTTCCCAGAAAACTATTCCTTTATCCTAAATTTGATTATCAAATTTGTACTACAATTTGTTGTATTTTTTTTTATTAGTAGTCCTCTCCCACACAAATCTCTTTTTCAGTTCATGGCCGATCCCCCAGAGTGGGTTGCGCCAAGGTATCCAAGGGCCAACCAACCAACCTAGCTTTAGGTGCTGAGACGTGTCCCATAGCTTTTTTGCCGTAGTGCACGGAATCAGCGCTATAGGAAGACCTCCTTTCTAGCCTAGATGATCGGCTGACACGGGTACCACTGCCTTTTCACCGTATAGTGCACCGAATTGATAGAATTAAGAAGGAGGAGACGGCATGTCTTTCGACTGCGAGCGCGTGAGATTCGGAGAGCGAGATCATATACGGGGAGTTGCGTGTGTATGGCGCCTTGAAGGGCGAGGCCATCGCTGAATATGGAGGTCCTCGCCGTTATGTGTCCGTATGCATGCATACGTGTAGCGGCGTCATTGCAGGATGAGATAGCGGAACGCAAAGAGCATACGTGTGTGCCCCGTTCAACGGAGAGACACATACTGCATACTACGGGGCCACGGTCGCTGGGACGACACGAATGGGGTCAACGAACGCGCTACAGCTCGCGGTATTATATAGCCGGAAGGCTTCCTTCCTTATTATTCTTCCTGCTCCACCCGTCAACGCCTCTCGCGCACTCTCTTTTCTATTTTCTTTTTTGGGTCGTCTGTGCCGGTTCGAGATAGATGCGTTGGCTCATGCGTAAAGAGGCTGTGCATAGTATAGATGGTTGTGCATACCAACAGGGCGCGGGGTTAAAACGTGACCTGCTTTAGCGTTTGCCCGCTGCTTGTTCAGTCTTCGGCTCACATCACGCCACGTTGTTAACGTATCAGGAACGACAATGGGAAAACATGTGGTACGATTGTTTTCGAAGCCTAATAAGCCGTCGCACGGAAGCAAAATCGCCTAAAAGATGCCCCTCAATCTACACGACCAACGCCCTTTCCACTCCGTTATCGGAGTTTTTCTTAGCACTTTGATGGCTTTCTGCGTTGTTCAATTCTGTAGTGTTTTTCTCACACGCACATAAGCTTCTGTAGTTTTTCTATCTATCTATCTATCTATCTATCTATCTATCTATCTATCTATCTATCTATCTATCTATCTATCTATCTATCTATCTATCTATCTATCTATCTATCTATGTAACGTCCATCCGTCGGCGCCGGAAAAAAAAAAGGGGGGGGGGGAGGGGGGCATATATATGCGCCAAACAGGCACTATATATGTGGGTCTAAAAAAGGTGCAAAAACGCATTATAGACGTATCATAAGCCTGTGTAATGCATAAAAAAGTGCACATTCGAAATTCCTGGTAGGGGCAGCTGTCCCCCTCGACCTCTTTTCTGGACGCCCATGTCGGTTGAACAGCGTAGTGGTACGGCAAGAACATTTTAACAGATGTTGCGGCTGTGCTATACGAACAGAGTTGTACACCACATTACGGATAATTTTACGCGAATTGTATGGAAATGTCATGCATAATGTGGCCTGTATAAAACACACATTAGGACAAACCATTTGTCTGGAAAGGTCATAAAAAGTCAAGACCATCTATGGGCTGTCGAGCGAAATGCAATGAAGTGACGCAGCCATAGCGATGGCTCGTCGTTCGTGCTTGCGCCTCTACGTACAGATTATTTTTTGCGAGTGCCTCCTATAGCTAGGAGGGTTCGCTTAGATAACTCGAATGCTTTAATAGTGTACTCTCGAAGGCTCTAGAGCGCGCGCAGTATTCGCTATTGCTGTTTGATCCACAGAAGCTAAGGTTGAGAAGCTGTATAGAAGCGGCAGAACAAATGCTTACGAAAATAAATTTTCCTTTTGCTCCAATGCTTTTATACCATCTTATGCCACAGTGCCTGTATATTTTGTATGTATTTCACTTTAGCTCTCGCGATTGTATATTTTCCACCACTGAAAAGAGTTTTCGGAAAGGCAAGAGCTATACCATAGGAGCTAGCAAGCAACAAATCCTATAGGAATTCCGGAAACGAGATAGGAAACATGCCTCCAAGAGGAAGTCAGGGAGGAGTAGCTTTTCCCCTTTCTTTCTCAATTACAGAACAAATCGCGCGTACATACACGAACTATACCAATACATGGGATCCTGGTACCGCACGGGTTAATTTTGCTACATAAGACGGCTTTGCGTAATTGATTACGTCATTCCCCTCCCTCCACATTGTGTCCTCCCCCTCACCCACTACGTACAGCCAATACTCTACTGATCCCCCCTCCCTTTCCCGGAAGTGACGCCACGCAATGCCACGCGCGGCGATCCTTTCTTTCACTTCCTACAAGTTCCCGCCGGGCTCGCATCACACCGATGGTCGGTCAGCTAGCACGCGGGGGCCGGTCACTCTCGCGGCGCAAGGGAAGGCGAGCTTGCGCTGTGCCCGGCAGACCGTGGCCGCCATCTTCTTCTTCTTGGTCTTCCCTTCTCTCGTCCATGCAGCCATCCGCGTCGGTCGGCCGGCATAGTAGCGGACCGCGCTCGGAAATAATGCTCGCCGGCGTAACAACGACCGCCGCTGCCGCCGTCAGATTGCTCTCGCGTTCGCTTGACCCCCGAGGGTCCTTGCACCCGGGAGCTCGCTTTCCTAGGCTTTCCCGCCGTTGTCGGCTGCTCGGAAGAGAAATATCCCTGCACGCGCTGGCAACGCCGCCGCGTCTTCCTCTTCTTCTTCTCTCTCTCTCTCTCTCTCGTTTCAAAGGTCACCGGGCCCTTATAATGCTGAACTTGCTCCAGAGACCCCGTGCATTTCAATGAGAGCGGAAGAATACCTGCACCTTAAGCGACAAAAAGGCAAGCACTTTGGATAAATCGCCCGGAGTGCGAGCTACGCCTGTACGTTATATTGCACTTGTCTGCTTTATAGTTGTTGGATATAGCGGGCCAAATCGTACCAGCTCGGACCGGAGGTCAAGCGGGAAGTGAAGCAGCTGGGTGCCGCTCCGTGGCGCCGTTGCGGCATTCAGCTGGTTCGGCAAAGGAGAGGTGATGCCAGCATGCTTCGACATAGGGTTATAGCCTATACCTATCTATACACGAACGGCTTGAAACGAAGGTGCGTGCGTGACATTCTCGTCTACACCCCCCCCCCCCCCCCCCCCACACACACACACATCTGTCTTTCTCTCTCACTTGCATACATAAGTGTAACTATTACACGCACACGTACCATACCGCATGTTCTAAAGTGGAGCTACAGTTAGCCCAAGATACGTGTATGCGCACCCAAATTGCGCAGCTGCGCACAAGCGCTCTGTGGTACCAGTCATGAACCGTAAGTGAGAACTGGAATAAGATAGTCACCGAATCGTGTCCTGTTCACCCTCGAATAGACGCGAACGCAATGTACCTGCACGCATTGCATTCCTCATTGCATGAAATTACTGAACGTTAATAAAAATATGACAGCTCAAAGAGCAACGCGCCTGCGTGAACAGACAGCGAAGAGCTGCGGCGAAAGCTCGTTAGTGTGTGCGTGGTTTGCGTTAGTTTATGTGCAGTGTGTGCTTTCGGTTCACACAATGAAAATAAGCGTTTCGTCCTCCGGTTCACAAAAGCAGCTCGTTCCACGTATAGAGCACGTAAGGAGAAACGTACAACACACACATACTGGTGCGAACTGTACGTAGCATCACGACACTTGCCAACGTGAAAGAGTACGCGCCCATCGCTGGGCGTGTAGTTTCGATATCGTATACTGCACACACGTGCACACCTTTCGCCCTGTCTGTATGTGGTGCGAGCTATACGGCCGAAATGCACGCACGGATGAGTCGCTCTAGCGGGTGAGTTTGGCCTTGGAGGTCGGCGGCTACGGCGTAATCTGTGCGGACCGTTATGTGTACGCACGCATGACTGCACTTCCGGTTGATTTGTCTCCACTTCCTGTTCGGGCTGCGCTTCTTTTATTTTTTCTCCCCCTTCCTTTCTTTCACCTCTTATAACAACGTTTGCGAATGTTTGCACACGATCCGGCACGCCGAGCGCAATTTCCTCTTCGCCTTGAATGTTTGAATGGATAAAAAAATGAATAAAATAATTTAATCAATAAAGCCTCGAAATATAGCGTCCGTTCTGGGTGGCTGCGGCGCAAGTGGCGGTGGGAATGTATCGCGCTTATTTAACCTGCACACAGCGATTAACGTGGTGGCGTTGTATCGTAACGTATTAATAGCTTTCTAAACTATACAAAGATAAATATGTGGGCCTAGCTAAATAGACCTAGAAGTTGGGCCTGATAGGCCTATCAGGCCTATCTGACAAGTCAAACGTTATATAGCGATACAATGGCGGCCTCTTTGGACCAAAACACGGAACAAGAGGCAATGACATACTGTATGGTTGCGATTAAGATGAAGAAGGGCAGTACAACATGCCTTGCGATGGCTCTGGACACGTGATCTGTGGTCTAAGCACAGCCGAAGAATGAATGGCGTGATGAGGTTACGAAAATTTCAGGTATAAGATTGATTTGGCTGACGCAGAACAAAAGTGACTAAAGGTCGATCTCATGGAGGCGGATTCAAGGACACGATCGTGCTGGTGACGCTTACGCTTCAAGGAGGTACGGATAAACGAAATAAAAACAACGCTAAAGGTAAGAACAAATGTCAAGAATTGTCATCCACAGATTGATGACATCTCTTCTCTATTCCTTTTACGATCTTTTATGCACCTTGCACGCTTCCACTTGACTGATTTCCCCTATCCACGATACATCATGCACTGCGGATTTCCATTCTAAATCAGGCGTGTTTCGAGCTCTTCAATATAATAATGAGTTGCGTGTCCCTAAGACTTAGGAAATCTTACACAAGAGTTTTTAGACGCACCTACGCACATTCACGGTCCTCAATAAAAATAAAATTAACAAAGAATTAAGAAAAAGAGACGAGAGTAATAGCGCCTAGTGTGAAAGAAGTAGCAACTTCAATCCATCGCAACTTATAATTCCCCGGTTTCTTATTGGCGATCTTACGACACGCGCGAATGCGGACAATTACGAAGCAAAACGATTCTATACACTCCACGCCTAGTATAAAACGAGTGAAGCGATTACGGAAGCGGAGTCATTAAGTGAGAGCGACGGCACGTCACGGGGTCATCTTGCGAAAGTCTCCCTCTCCATTGCCCCTCTCTAAGAGTGTTACTCCATCGCTTAAGTATAGAGTGACATCATATGCAGACAACCTCAACAACTTTCCTTTGTGGCCTGCCGACGCGACAGATTACTCTATACATTACATTATACTTTGCACGAATTAGTTTCTCCGAACAAGTTCAGGCAAGCGTACTAAGTGCCAAACACGTGCCGAAAAAAAAAAAAAAGCCGAAAAAGAAGGTACGGAAGGTACACTGCCTTGTCTTCATCCCGCGCCGCGAGCTGCTTCGGCCGGCGCAAGACGTTCCTATGGTAATTCAATACAAACACACCCTGCGCGTCTTTATCGCCAAAGCCACCATTAAGGGGGTATCAAAACCAGAATGCGTGGCGTAACTTCCTACTGTTTCTCTTTCGACACATCTCTCTTTCTCTTATAGCTGTTCGTTTCCACCTTGCACTTATTCTTTCTTTAAGGACCGCTAAGGGACGGCTTGCTTAGTGATTCGCCCAAGTAAAACGCGCGTGCGAAGAGAAAGCGAGCGACCAACTAAAGCATAAGATGTCTTCCTTCCTCCTTCAGTGAGAACCAAATCAACATAACACGTCCCGATAAGAAGGTTGCAAGTGCGACCTTATCCGTGGCACCAAGTTACGCAAGACATCTGCCGCACCTACGACACACGGCGATGTAATACGTTCTCGCTTCGTGCGGTGTCATACACGTGGCGTACAAGCGATGATATCGTGCAAATGTCGGGTGGGATGAAAAATCGAGGCGCAGGTCGCTTGTTATGTCGTTTTAACGCCGATATACTTCGCGTTTATATGCAGAGCAAATACAAGCATGTATGTATACAGAACATGTACAAGACTGCGACCTCGGCAATCTATCCATTGCTTCCTTCTTAAGTGGAAGTTGAGTGGCGAACCTTTGATAGAGGCCAAACCGTTCGGTGGGTTTTCGACTTCACGCCCAGTGCTTTATGTCGGGTGCACGTACGCGCCTACGCCCAGAAACAATGTCGCGACGTTTTGGCGTTGGAAAATGAAACGACGACAATAAATTGAGCTAAGCTTTTGAGCAGGTACGGTTCACTTAAAGATTCGAAGACTAATCTAAGTCGCGCGCACATGACGATTGTTCGGACCTTACTTCTTTGAGAGCAACAAAGTATAGGTGGAAGAGAGTTTATTTCTTCTTTTGTGCGTGTATTATTCTGCTGCACTGTTGAAGCTTTAGAGAAATTGTATTAGGCAGCTCAACGAACCGACAGAGATTCAATGAAGGCAAATGTTTGGCGGCCGGTAGAAAAGATTAGCCGTCAGTATAACAAAACGTAAGCCAACTCTAGCCAACCTTATAGACAGCATAAACCAGCAGTGGTAATATGCGCGTAATACTTGCATTCGGCCACTAAATATCATTGATGTGGACACGATCACACTCTACAACAGAAAATGGGTAGGAGAGACCGGGAAAACTGAGAGTGTTTTTTAAAAGCGTAACACACACACACACACACACACACACACACACACACACACACACACACACACACACACACACACACACACACACACACACACACACACACACACACACACACACACACACACACACACACACACACACACTTCTCATTTATGGATATATGTGGTTGGCGCGAGCTCGCTAACGTTGCGTCAAGCCGTATTTTTCGAGACCGCGGATCGCCGATCATAAGGAAAGCTCCAGCGAGGACGAACGCGGCAGAGGCATGGAGCGCACTATTTTCGCGGCCGAAGGTGCGATGCACGGTTGAGCAATGAAGAGGGCGGCGCGCGCTATATGGGAGTGATGATGATGGAGAGGGGTCGCTCTTTAGCATGCCTTCTCATAACGACTGGCCTTGCCGAAGAGAAGAGAAGTGATGTCAGTTTCTAAATCGGGCAGGATCTCATCCCACCAACGCAACGAGGAAGGTGGTCGTCGGTGACGGAGAGCAAGGCGACCAGGCGAGACAGCTGCCTTCGTTTAAATGGTTGCGCAAGGCATTGCATGCACGCACGTGTATAGTGTCTTGCTTGGCGACTCGCACGATACGATCCGGGATGCTAATACGGTGAAAGAGAAACTACGGACGCCTGTTGTGTAAGCCTCGCTACCGCATGCGGCGATATGATGGACGGACTTCTCGTTTTCAATTACCAGAGTTGCGTGCCGTGTCGTTTATGCAACTTGATCGAGTAGACAGAATGTACATGTATACGTCAGGCACCTTTATAGGCAAATAATGTGTTGCCCACTAATAAACTGTGGATATCTTTCAGTCCCAGTTGTGAATCAATAACGTTGCACCCCGCGTGGATTATTGGCGCGCTTTGTCACACAGCCTACCCGAGTTATCAGACCAGATTGTGGTTCACTCGCTTATCCTTTGCATGACCTTGCACAAACGGACTTTCTCATCCAGCCCTCATAGCGCGGAACCCACTATTAATACCCACCTGTCATGAATCACTTTTCTCATTACACATATTTAAAAAAAAAAGTAGATTTGATGTCTAAGCAGTCTTTCCGTGTGTATCACGTCGACCTGTCCGACGAGAAGCTTTTACCGGGCAGGGCTCGGCTTATCACTGTCATTGAAAATACGTTTCCAAGCATGAAATGTGAATTCGTGTGATCTATGTAATAAACCATCGTTCTTTGAAGCGAATCGAGAGCCTAAACGAAAAGTGCGTGCTTCCCATAAAAACGAAAGCTATAAGGATAACTGTTTTGAGAAACGTAACGTGGAAGCTGTGGACACTCGAAGTAATATTTAGGGCACGTCACTGCAATTCGATCGTCTAAGTCTAAGCAAGCACTATAATGATTGATTTCTGGGGTTCGACGTCCCGAAACCAGGCTATGGTTGTGAGAGGCGCCGTTGTGGAGGGCTCCGGAAATTTCGACCACCTGGGTTTTTGTTAACGTCATCTTAGATAGCACAGTAACATTTCCTCAACATTCCGCCTGCATGGAAATACTGCCGCAGCTAGCACTACGGACATTGCATTCTAGCACTCGTGGTATCAAGCTGAATCACCCGCACAAAAGGAGCAGCTGCCAAGGGACGGATGTGCGAATACGTGAAAATGAGAAGAAGCAGTGCTTTCCTATAGTTTAACGTTGCTCTGTTCAGCCACCTTCACAGAGGCGGATAATACTGGAATGCGAATTAGAGCCGTCTTTCAACAGCAGCCCGTTCTTCCAGAAATTCCTTTCATCCGCGGCTAATCGATGGGGATAAGCTTCGTTGCAGCTGCTTAAAAAAGGTCGTTGAGGTGGCTTCGGGACAAAGAACGTTTCAGCGCGTCATGGAGAAAGACACCAAAACGACTGACTAGATGAATGCGCAATATATACGGACACGGGCTTGACGGTGTATTGAGTTCGAAGATGATCGCATCATCTTCTTCATGTGCCATAGAGTAATGATCGTATTTGAAGGTAGGGAGGAAGCAAAATGAAAGGCAGCAGAGGGTCATCTGCGAGGAGGATTCCTTATTGGTCTGTCTGTACAGGAGATTGTGCCCCATCAATTGTCCCCCATGAGGATGCCGGGATAAAGAAATGCCCGCCGTAAAGTTACAAAAGAAAAGAAAGGAATACGAATAGACGGGGAAGACACTAAAGGCAAATACGGGGCGTCACAAAGGAACGAAACAAGTATTTTCGCAACGCAAACGAGGAAACCACACGGCTTTGCGGCTGTGCTTCCTCGATGGGCAGCGCAGCACTGGCATGTGCGCGCTGTGTGGGAAAGTGGACGCCGCATGCTCGATGCTAACTGCTGGGGACGAGCAGACGACGCCAAGTAAAGCGAGAAAGCAGACGTATAGCAGACGAAGAAAGGCATGGCGGACAAAAGAAGGAGCCGAAAACAGCAAGAATTAAAATATTTTTATGGCCCAACCAGAGCTGCATGAGCGACGAATGCTAGGAGGATGCATTTAAGCGGCACGGGGTTACAACTCGATATAACTCTTACGTCACATGCTTGAGATATAACGCAAATGACTGCGACAGCGAAATAGAGAGAGAGAGAGAGATGACGAGAAGTCGCTCTTCTTTTTAAGGAATGTACGGGAAGCATGCGGCACGACACTGCAATTTGCTGACGACCAGAGATTCGTTGTGCCAGATCCGCCTCTTGATGGCGACTTGGCAACGCGTTTAAACCGAGCTTGACATCGTAAACGCCGCTAACGCACGCGGAAAACGACATCAAGCCGAGGATCTATATATATATATACCTGGCAGAAGAAGATGCACGGGGGGGGGCGTCGTTGATGGGCGGCGACGGCGGCTGGATCGGTTAACAGATGGAAAAACAGAAATGACGTAGCTATTGAGGGTGGATAACGTTGGTATACTGCACAGATGGCCAGCGCCAGGCTGCGTGTGCATTATACCTTCACAATGCGTAATCGTTAAGCATTCACCGCGTCATTCGAAACGAATGGCAGTGGCGCCACGATGACTTTAAAGCCGGCACTACCAGACGCGCATTCCTCTATCAGCCCACGGACAGGTATGTATGTAACACATGTGCCAGGATTCTAGTCAGATGTCATTAAACTCGACTGCTCAAACAAGGAGTGCGCGTGCACCGTAGGGTTCCGTGGTTTTTACGTGTAGACAGACAGATAGATAGATAGATAGATAGATAGATAGATAGATAGATAGATAGATAGATAGATAGATAGATAGATAGATAGATAGATAGATAGATAGATAGATAGATTCCTTCATTTAGGCACGTTGAACTATCCTTTGCGATCATAATTCGAAGTCCCACTACGACGTGCCTCATAATCACATCGCGGTTTCGGATCGCAATACCGGAAAATATTAATTGCGACATAAATCAGAGTAGTCCCTTCGAGTACAGTAACTGCTGACTACTGGCAACCAAGACTAACAGTTGCACGATTCTGTCGCCACGCACCGAAGGTCGTCAATAAAAGTCCGTTCCTCGAAGCCCCGTCAGCCTCGCGCGTCATAGCATAGTTCCAGGCGGAACAAAACACACAACGTTCTTACTTGTTTACAGCTACAACCAAGAATCATCGAATCCTTTCAACGCGATTTTGAAACTTTTGCCGAAATTCCGCGCACATTTCTCGACAACCCGTCGCTCGTCGCGCGACAGTTTGCGCACAATGTAGCAAAAACGGAGCAGGTGCGGTCGCATAAGGCCACGTCGCCGCCGTCAGCCAGCACCATTTTCTCTATACGGCGGCGGGCATATATGGAACGTTAAGCGAGCGAGCCAAGAGGATGCACATTTAGAGACGATACGCTCCACGCTGCGGCGCGTTTCTTTTTTTTTCCTCCCACCACTTTGACAGCGACGGAGTCCCCCTTTCGCTTTCATCCCGCAGAGGTCGAATGTAAAAGGCACAAAAAAATAACATATAGAAATAGTCATCACGGTGTAGCAGCAGCAGCTCGTGCAGATGATTGTCTCACTCTCACTACGCATTTTTTTTTTCGTGTTAGTTTTTTTTGTTCGCACTTGAGCCAGCGTATATCCGTCTCTGTGTTCGGCGGCTCTGAGAGCCGAGTTTTTTCTATGTCGGTCGACCTTGGACGTTTGCGTTAGAGGTCGCGGTCAATTCGCTGTGGCTCTCCTCGCATTTCTTTCTTTCTTTCTTTCTTTCTTTCTTTCTTTCTTTCTTTCTTTCTTTCTTTCTTTCTTTCTTTCTTTCTTTCTTTCTTTCTTTCTTTCTTTCTTTCTTTCGTGACGCGTGCAGGGGCGCTGACGTCGTAGGATGGGCGTCAAGCCCGTCGCAATGACCGGCGCCGCGGCGAAGCCGCAACTCCGTCCTTTCATCCTTCATCAAAGCGAAACCGCCAGATGGTTATATGCACGAAACGAGCGGCGTCAGACCCGTGTGCTGTCGATGATGTTTCAGTTTTTGCACGGTTGAAGTTGCGTGTGACAGCTGTGTACGGGTGTCTATATCAATGCGGAGACGCCGCTACGTGCATCAATTAAGCTGTCTACGGACGCGGCGCTTTATACCGTGTTTCGTTTTATAGAAAAGTCTGATGGCCGCTATGCCTTGAGAGTACTCGTACGTGTCATTTTTCTTTGCTGTCCATTCTTCAATTTGAGATACGCTATCATAGCTGTACAAGCCACAGCCAGCTGTACTTGTGTTCATGAAGGGAAGACCACGGGAGTGGAGCTGTCACTCTTGTGGTATAATGCGCAGTCCGAAGTAGCATGCCGTAGCTTTCTCGTTTTGCTCTTGCTAGCGAAACTGCTGCGCTTCGACAGTGTCCCAGCATCTAGGACCACGCTCACTGCGGCTGCGTCGGAAGGCTTTGTGCAACTTGAGTTCGCTATACTTCGGCAATATGATGATGATTGTGATTCGGTTAGGAAAGGACGCTAATTTCTGCAGCCCATGCAGGGAGCACGGCTAAGCGTCTGGGGGGGCCGTAGTGGAGGGCTCCGGAAATGCCGTAGTGGAGGGTTCCGGAAATTTAGACCACCTGGGGTTCTTTAACGTGCCCTGACAACGCACAGTACACGGGCCTCTGGCATTTTCGCCTCCATCGAAAATGCGACCGCCGCGGCCGGGATCGAACCCGCGTATTTTGGGTGGCAGCCGAGTACCGTAACCACTACACCACCGCGGCGGACCTTCGGCAATATGCACAATCTATTGATTGGGAATGCAGGGCTTCGTACTCTCGTTAAATGCCGAAAGCGTTTTACGGCGTCTCAGTACATCACCTTTAAGTTAGCTGGAAAACTTTGGTGGAGAGGTGAGGGGATCCACCTAGGGGGTGTTAGGGGAGTTTGGAGGTGTATAAGTCGCAAGGGCCACCTATTGAAAGGACCACTTTTTCCATGTCCTCTTTTTATTTTTTTATTATTTTTTTTTGTACGGACTGCAAAGGACTGGAATGACCCTGCTCATGACGTCTGACGTCGGCGCCATTTCCTGCCCATCAACATTTTTGTATGAACTGTCTACTTACGTTTCGCAGTGAAAACTCGTGGCAACAAAACGGTTTTTAAAGAATTTCTTTGCCTATACCTTATGCAATGCCCCCTCCAGAGGGATTTAAGAAAAATGAAGTGATGTGATAGTGCACATACAAACAGCACATCCGCTCTCTTGTGTAACGCAGCTATTTTCCAGTCGTCTACGCTGCTCCTTGTTTTGCGTGCATCAACGAAACTAAACGGCGGTGTTATTTCATTTAAATGCGGGCTACGTACGCATTATACACAGCTAGCACTCCAGATGTACAGGCAGTTGAATTTTCAGACCTCTATATATCGTCTACAAATAGGCTTGTTTTTCAGACTCGTTAAGCCTGCATGTAGTCCCTGTTGCTGAGGCTTTTGATAAGAACCACGAGAAAACAAGGAACGGGAAAACTTAGCGGACAAACACGCATCGGCGAAGGAAAATGACAAAAAAAAAAAAAAAGGTGAGCAGGTTACTTCACGGTAGAGTAATATCCTCACTGCAGCAGGCAAGTCGCGTTTTCTTGGTCAACGCGCTGTTAATGCGAAACGCGCTCCTTATTGCGTTATATTTTCGACCGGAGCCTGAGGAACGTGACGATCAGTGGTTAGATTTCTGGCTCCGAGCACGAGGTAAACTTGCATTTATTATTATTTTTTCAAATGGTCCTATCACATTTGCCCAATATGCGGCGCGTTTTCTTCGCTGAAAGAATGGCGCCACGACACGAAACAGAAGACACGTGAACACCACTAATGCAAAATATTAATAAGAAATGAAGAAAAAATAGATATAAGAAAGAGCGGAATTTCACTGTTTTCCTCTTGGGGTGCATAGCGTCATTATCTCAAGCTGATCGCCTGCATGGAGACTCGAGATTGCTCGTCACTGCTCTCCAAGAATCACAAACGAGAGAAAGTTCTGCGAAGGCGTGTGCCCGTGTCATCTGCAGTCGCGCACTGCTGTAACTAACGTGTCCGTTCAACATTTGCTGCTAGCCTTTCCTCCAAGCCAACGCAGTGAGTCAGGAGGAAGGGAAACGTGTCTCCTTCGAAAGTATTTATATACGAAAGATTGCTGACTACCCGAGGGGAAAAAAAGAGAAAGAAAGAAAGAAAGAAACGTTGGAGGACGCTTCAAAGGACCCATAAACCACCCAGAGGTCAAAATTTAGTTGATGTGCTGCTGTTGAGCCGGTGTCCGCAAAGAACACGTAGCCAATTACAGTCCTAGATATCGTGTGCGTAAGTTTAGAACTTTTCTGACGGATTTTACTTTGAGAATTTCAATTCTGTTCCCTAATGCACGTGCGCCACGGCGGAGCGCTGGCGCGGTCGGGTGGTGCGGATAACTGTGACAGTTCGAACTGCCTCCGTTGCTGCAATCAAAGAACCTGCCGCCTTCAAAGTTTCACTTGATAACACATTGTTGAGCCACTCCTCTCTGTAATGCCCTCGGGCCCTGAGAGTATGAATGAATGAATGAATGAATGAATGAATGAATGAATGAATGAATGAATGAATGAATGAATGAATGAATGAATAGATAATTTCTGTCGTGGACGCCCACAGCGACGCTGGAATTTCTGTAACACGATAACTCCTTAACGTTATCACGCTAAAAAAAAAAAAAGGATATACCACGGTCGCAACAGAAGCCACGATGTGGGAGCTTAACTTCTCAGGAGGACATCCCACAACGGAAGCCATTATAGAATGAACAAGGACAAAGACTACATGTATGACGTGTATGATGATGTACATGTATGACTAGATGTATGATGTCGCGCGGTCACGTGTCGCGCACGTCATTCGAAGGACTCGCCTCGTGGGGCACGTACAACGCCAGTTCCTGTGCACAAAAGAAAAAGAAGAACACGTAAAAAAAGGAGATAGATAGATAGATAGATAGATAGATAGATAGATAGATAGATAGATAGATAGATAGATAGATAGATAGAAAACAAAAGAAGAAAACAAACCTAGAAAAGGTATTCCCGCAAACGCCGCTATACTGCTCAGCCTAGGCTAAAAAAAAGAAAAAGAAAAAAAATCGCTTGGTCTTGAAGAGTTGCTAACGATGGACGAGTTCTTCGTCACGCACGTGAGGCGTGAACGGAAGCCGCACGAAAAAAGCGTTAGTGGAGAAAACGGAGTCTTAGTGCGCAACGAAACCGCAGTGCACGCGCTACACAGCAGCAAACTATACACGCTTACAGAACCGAGTCATCGCGTTTACTCTAATCACCTCGATGACGGTGCGTGACCAGTGCGCTAAACTCTTAACTATACTCGCCCTAACCGCTGACGTATACTGTATATACTAGACGTATACGCGGCCGAGCAAGAAAGGAGGGCGTGACAGAGGGGGCACCGAAGACGTTTCGGCACCCGCCTTTGAGAGGAAGGCTGGAGAATGATGCTCTTGTCCAGTTTAATCACTCTTAGCACGCACATCCCCAAGACGTACGGAGGGAAAGGCGTGTGCTTGGATCAGCGGACTTGTTCATTTAAAATATTTTCTGTATTTTCTTTTCTTTCCTGCCTTTTTTGAACGTTTTTGCGTGGCGAAATTGCGGAATCGTGTATGAACTATACATGTCGGCAGAACGAGCTGAACACTGTGCTGCTAAAGGAACTGCAGACTAAAAGAAATAAAGAAATAAAGAAAATGAGAGAGGAAGAAAAGTAAGACAGATGAATGAAGAAAGAAAGAAAACTAGACACAGAGAAAGATGAAAGAGGAAGATGGAACGAAAGAGATAGATGAAAGAAGAATGACAGAAAGAAATCTAAGCCTAAAGAAAATGAGCTAAATAAATACATTTTTCTGAAAGAGCACATTTTTTTGTTACATTAAATGTTTTCTTATTGCTGAACTTGTTTCATTTCACTATATATGAGTGTTATTAATTTTATGCACCGATTGTTTTTTGTTCTCGAGCCTTTATTGTTCTGTATTACTTCTAGTTTGTACCATTACTTGTATTATGCCATCTTTGTATTTTATTTCTTTTATGTGTACTGCCCCTCCTGCTTGGGCCAACTGGCCTGCAGTATATTGAAATAAATAAATAAATAAATAAATAAATAAATAAATAAATAAATAAATAAATAAATAAAAATGAGAGAGCGGGAGAACGAAAGATACAGATGAAGAAAGAATAAATAAAGTCAGAGAGAAACGTAGACATAAAGACAAAGAAAGAAAGAAAGAAAGAGAAGCTCAGGATAAGTATAGTACAGACTGGTATAACTTCGCGCAGCTAATGCACGAACGCGCTGCCATGCGCAGTGCGCGCACACGGACGCTTCGGCACTGATGATGACACGCAAACTCGCAGGTTCGCCTGCCTCCCGCCGTTCCGCCTGAGAACGGTGCGGTGCGGGTCAGAGTTTATGCTAACGGCATTCTATCGCAAGCCGCGGGCGCCCAAATTGCCGCTGCGTGCCACTGAGCCGGGCCGAGTGCTGCCGCACCGTACCAGTAAGTGGCCCCTCTCTCCTTTGTACAGTTACGTATACCGCATTCGAAGTGGAGGCAGAGATTAAGTCGATTCCGTCTCGGACTCTATCCTGCCCGCCGTCGTCGGGGGCTCTGCTTGCTTGTTCTCCGAAGCCGTGCTTCCTGCATACATATATACTCGGCTGGCCCGTCTGTATACACGCCTCCGCTTTGCATGGCACCGCTGCAATACAGAGAAGCGCGCATTTCAAGTATACGGGGCACTGCACCGTACTGCGCATCTACAAAGACCGTGCCAGCAGAGTCAGTGATGTGGGCGAAGTGAATGAGTACGATGCAATAAGCCTAGGTGCGTATGCGCCCCTAGACTTATTGCATCGTACTCATGCAGGTGTATATGCCTACACCGAGTGTGCGGGAGTGCATTGCATGCGAACCGTTTAGGCGTCGTGTGCGAGGAGTTTGTATAGGTATATGACGGCTAATGGGGAAATGCATCGCAGAGCTTGCGTGAAAGATACGGTGCAGGTAGACAGCTAAGCGGGCCTGCGAAATGTGCGCCCGAGACGTATCGCACAGTACAACAAAGTTGCAAAGTTGCAAGCTGCAGTACAACAAAGTTGCTGCACCACGCTGCGCGTGGTGCAGCATCTGCTCAAGGTGAAAGCTGTAAAAGCGTGGTGCACGGCACTGTACAGAATAGCGCGAGTAGAGTGCATAGCGTAACATCGGTACAAATTCATGTCGTATAAGTGCCTATGTTCTCGGATTGCAGGGGGGGAGGGGTGATTCTTGCACGCGTCGGGCCTTTCGCGTTCGACAGTTAGGTGCACCGCACGCCCCAGCGTATAATCCAGCAGTGAGCGCCCAACGCAGGGTTATGTTTATAGCTACGACTTTCATGCACACACGAACGTTACATACCACAGAGCTCTCGATTTTATGTTTCCTTAATAGCGCGCACCCGTTGGATATAGGAGGGGAGTAAGAAACCGTAAGATCGTCAGCACGTAACGGCTTCGTGAGCATGATACCGCGTTGACCTGCTCAATTATTCCTATATTTGTTGTCGTTGTTGTTTTCGTGGTTGTTGTTGTTGTCTTGCGTTCCCGGTATCGCGTGACTCAGTGATCCCCGCCGGAGCCTATCTCTGAGGACGTTGTTAGCCCCTTTCCGGAAGCGCCGCACATTAGAGAATTTTTTTTTGCGTGCCGAGAAGGCACGCACGAGAGCTTTTTTTTTCCGAGCAGAGGCGATAGAGCGAGACCGAGGCACGTTCCCGACTGAACGCACACGTACGTGATGCTTCTCATGCACGCTGTGAACCCGAAGCTGTCGGGCCTCGAAACGACCCTTTAATAGAACGGGTCTCGGCCTTAGCTTCTTCTTCTTCTTCTTCGATCAACCGTGAAAGAAAAAAGAAAGCGCCGGGACACGCAGCTGGGGCAAGGAAGAAGAAGAAGATGGGTGTACGTGTCAGTCGGGAGGAGGGCCATTATGTATCGCGTTACGTAAGAGCTGCGCGATTGATCATAACAGATGCTGCGCGCTCGTAAACTATATACACGTATAGACGTATGCAGTGCTTGCGAGGAAATGGCTTCACTTACGATTTCGCGTCGATTCTTATCGCGTGAGCGATTGCGTGTTCGCGAATCAAAAACGCTATAAGCGGTCGCGCATTATACGTATCGGGTTTGCGCACCCTCTCTAACTTCTGGCACGTGTGGCTAAAGTAAAAAAAGAAGAAAAAGAAAGAAAAGAAAAAGAGTCACGTTCGAAAGCAATCACAGCCTTTAGCGAACCGCAAGTACAGGGAAGAGATGTGAAAACCATTTTGTACGATGCGAAAGAACGACTGACGAACGTTGGGTGGATAAGCTATAGATAGACATGGTACAGTAGGCGGCGTGAGTAAACCGCGTGTATGTGCATGATGGTCGAGCCTTTTGATTGGCGGTATACCGACGCCCTATCTCTCGTCGTTCACACGGTTACAACGATCGTGGTTCGGTCATTCTGACAACGCTCGCATAACGGTTCTTGGAACTAAATCATTTCCACTCAGTACTTGCGGGAGTCCCGATGCGTGGCTCCCATATCAATGTAGCGGCGCCTCCGGCTCTTCGGAGAAACACCTATAAGGCCGTGTTCACGAAAACATGCTGCGATGAAAATGACTGTAAGATAACATTTCGGTCAATCTAGTCGTTGGATATTTCACAAGAGGAGACTGCCCTACGAGTCTTCCAGGCCGCCGCCGTGGTCTTAGCGGTTATAGTGCTTCGCTGATGACCCTAAACACGCGGGTTCGATCCCCGCCACGGCAGTCGAATTTTCGAGGGAGGCGAAGACTCAAGAGGTTTGTGTACTGTGCGTTCTCAGTGAGCGCTAAAAAACCCAAGGTGGTCAAAATTTCTGGAGCCTTCCCTTACGACGTGTCTCATAATCATATTGTGGTTTTCGAACGTAAAACCACATCAATTATATTATTATCATACGAGTCTATTTCTCATCATTAAATACGTACGGTGAACGCCGAGTTGAACTGTCGGTGCAGGGCTTTCGGAAGCCTTTGCATCGACGTTGAACGATTGCATCAAACTAGAGAAGCAGCGATTGATCATTTCTGGCGCAGCCATAATAGCGCACGGGTTTCGGACAGTGGCGCTAGCAAACCAGCGGTCAGCTTCATTCCGCTCAGGAGCCTGTCCACCTTCAACCGGTCTCGCTCGTTCCCTACCACTGCCTCTGCGTCTACGCCCTTTTTCGTCGCTCCTGCCCATACAGTAGACAACCGCTGGCCCCTCGGGACAGAATCCGACGCCGCCAGCAAGCAAAGCAAGCAACCCCCGGAAGTGCGGAAGGCTCGAAAGCCTCGCGGTGCAGCACGCTATAAAGGAGGAACAACAAACGAAAGGGGAAAAAGGCGCGCCGTCGCCACCACCCATCACCTCCGGACATTGCAGGCAGCCGCTGCGCTCTTTATTTGCTCGACTCTTCCTATACGACCATCGGTCTACGCTGTTCCGCTGTTTGTTCTCTCTCGACCAGGGGCGCAGCAGCTCGGTTAAAGTGGAGAAAGAAAGAAAGAAAGAAAGAAAGAAAGAAAGAAAGAAAGAAAGAAAGAAAGAAAGAAAGAAAGAAAGAAAGAAGTCTCATCCCGTTTACGACTGCAGCCCTGCGCGCCAGCGTGCTCCTACGAAAGAGCGGTCGGTGCGGTATAGAAGGCACAGCCGTATAAAAGGGCGGCGCCTTTTGTGAGGCTCTTACGCATAAGGAAGCGCTGTAGTGAAGGGTTTAGCCATTCCTTTCTCTCCTTCTTTTTCTCTCTCTTTTTTCCAATTACAGCCTCGTATTACAGCATAGTTGTGTTAAAGCTGCCGAAGATTCGAGGTCATCGAGATAACAAATCTTGCGGTTCGCGCTAACCCCGCCTCCTTGTCTATACTCGAATCGGTGGCTTTTGTCGACCTGAAGGCTTAGATAAAAGGGTACCGAACAGCAAATAAAGGTAGTCAGAAGTTGTTTTTCCGAAGGTATGCACTAGCGGATCAACAGAAGCGTGTGCTGGGTGAGAAAGCCTGGCGCTAATACAAAAGATACAAAAACAAACAAAGAAAGAGAAAACGTAAATTTGTCTCGGCGGTACTACGCAAGAAAGCTTATTCGTGTCCCCTTGTCCCTTGTCCTAAGCGATTCCATTGCACATTGCATTTGTGTCACGCTTTTTCTTTTCCTTCTTTGCGCTATGTACAGCAACGACAACAGGCATTAACCATAAACTGGCGGACCGCCACGGCCATGGTCGATTCACTCGAGCGCTGTAGACCGTCGTCTCACTGACGTAGTGTGCACAATAACAAAAAGAAAAATAAAGACGATTATGGACAGAAAATTGCTTTATTACGTGCTAACGTCACCTCGGGGAATTTCACCTTGCTTCCATGACGCTACTGTTACGCAAGTCATCTTCAAACGATGCAAGTATACTCCTAGACGAATCCGCTTCTTTATATGCCGCCACATCCTGTTTATTATAAAGTAACAGAGCTGTCACAGCCGTGTGCACGCCCCTGCAAAAGGTGGTGCCGTCTGCCATTTCATTTCCTCCGCAGACGACGCGTCGGTCAAAGCCGCAGCGCGAGAAGCTGCAGACCACGTGGCAGGAAAAGGCGTTCTTCGCTCCATCCTCAATAAAGGAAAGGAGTGGAAGGGGTGGGTGTGCTTTTTCCTGTCTGCGACGAGTCTCCCGAATCGCGAAATATGCGATGGTCGCGGTTAGCGAAGAAGTTCTTTTTTCTGTGATATTACACCACGCATTTCACCGTGTCGACGGTACCGCACGTACGAGGATGTGTTAGACATTAAAAAAAAAAAAAAAAAAACATCCTGTGCTGTTGTCTGCGTGTAGTCGAGAGTCGTCGAGGTAACGCCGCTCCTTACATCACATACGGCTTAGCTGATGTGGTATTAGTCAAGTTCGCGATATCTACAATGATAGATGAATGCCAACTAGCCCGACCTAACTGTGTGTTAGTCAAGTGAATACGATCAGTGCAGTGGAATCCGGTGGTGTCTTTGTGTGCAGAAGAACTACGATTAAAAAGCTCCAGAGACTTACATCTAGAACAAACGTCTCACACAAACGAAACGGCACTTGTGTCTCTCTCACTTTGCCTCGGTATGTTGTCTTTTCAGAGCACTAAATTTCGGAAACTGCTTCGGCGGCGATTAGGTAAGCTTTAGGTTCTATCGCGAAAAACAATACCCGATGATGGTGTTACGAACATAATTTCTTAAGTTCGCACTGATGACGATTCAGATGATTTTGCGAAAAAAGAACTTTACTCGAGCATGACAGCTGGCGGTTTTGTCCGAAGACGCACAAAGAACAGGGGAACTTAATTGTGTGTATGAGGGGTTTTATGGGAGAAATGGTGGGTGGGTTTTCAGCCCACGACTCCACTGGCCACTGCTACGCGTGGTAAAGGAGACCCGTGTCCGTTCGAACGAAGATGGCGTTCAACGGTTCCTTAGTGATTGTGGTCCCCAAAGAACGGAACATCGATGCTTGAACTGCTGGACAAGTTGGTTCACGTTTTGAAAAAGTGAAAACAAGCGAAACCCTAAGAGGCACACCTAAGAGAGAGAGAGAGAAAGGTGTTTGTTTGTGTGTGTGTGTGTGTGTGTGTTTGTTTGTGTGTGTGTGTGTTCTCTTGTGCTTGTCTTAGGTCTTCACTGGTTTTTCGCTTTTAAAAGCGCAACAATCCAGCAGAGTACACAGACACCATTGTGGGAGGCAGCACGAAAGCCGAACAAGGTACGTGGCACAACATAAGGTAGCACGAACATCTCGCGGCGTTGTTTACCAACTAACCGAAGGGGCGACCCTGCTAATATATAGACACGCCAGTGTTCATCCGAGTAAGCAACCACTCACGTTGTTTCACAACGCGCGCCCATTCGTAAAGCTCAGGCACATACGCGCAGTTGGAGAGCGACTGAAGGCCGCTTCCACTGGATACATGTCTCAACGTGTCGCAACTGGACCTCCCGAGAGTACGCAATTGAGGGCCTACGAACTCCATTTTTTTATGTTTCCTTATTTTTTGAGAATTTCTTCTCATAAGTGAGCCTGATTCATTTCAGCTGCACAGGAGCGCAGTAAATTATGTTTGAGACGCAGGGAATGACTTCGGGTTGTGATAAAAGAGAGGCGATGGCGAGAGAACAAGAGAAAAAGAATAAGAAATGAACTATAGACTCGCAGAAAGAATGAGCGCTTAGAAACGAAAACAAAAGAAAGAAAGAAACTAAGCAGCTCCTCCTCTGCTGACTTGGGCAAGGCTGATATTTCATCGAGAATACGTGCCCATCGACGTGACAAACGACCACCATTCTAGTTTTCCCGTGGTCTGCGTCTTTCCCGCAACACAGGACTGCCTGCAGGTACGGCCTACTTCAAGCTGAAGTGTCTTATGGAGACGTAGAGGGGCATACAGAGATGCTGTCCTTCTTCGAATAAAAACGTGTCGTAGGCGCGGTTAATTTACGGCACCGGACCTTAAGTAATGCGCGCCGTATGAAGCAGCAAGCCACGCATACAGGACAACCGACACCTGCGATTCCTATTAATCGATGAGAAAGAATTTCGTGCCAAACCAAGTCAAGTGGTTGGTTGTCTATGTGTACGCGGAAGCATCGCCGCATTGGGAACGAATGAAGACAGTGTAGCTGTAATAACTCAAAGCCAATACTAGCCGACAATAGCCAATACAAGCGTACAATCGACATAAGTAAGCAATTATGTAGCCATAGCCGCGCAGCATATTAGCCAACAATGTGCTAGTAACTACACCGCGGAAATTTGCGTGGGGGTAGTCCAAGATATGCTCTCCAATATCAAATAACAAATAATCAGTTGCCAGGTGTCTGATACATTGCGTAGATTTTTATTGGAGCGTACGAAAGTATCAGAAGTCTTTTTGCTAAAGGTAGAATCTCGATCGAAGCCCTTCGTATACTCACGAATGCCTCCCAGGTTTCCCAGGCTAACTTGATCTGGTTCCCCGCCCATATGGGCGAAGTCTGCTCGCACCTCCCCAACCTCAACGAAGGTGCTCACTCCGCCGCACGCGATGCTATAACCCGTGCAGGAGTAGACGCATCTGTCGAAGAGTACGCGGACCGGGACCGACTCACGAGCTACAACGAAATAACCAAGGCGTTCTACTTGGCCCGGCGGTGCTACCCTCCACCTAATGGCAATCTATGCAGAGCTCAAGCAGCTACTTGGAGGCTGCTGCAAACGAACACTTACCCCAATCCACTGCTATACCACCGAATCTACCCCGATATCTATCACACGAGTATCTGTAAGGTCTGTCAGAAAGACACAGCTACGCTTAAGCATATGCTCTGGGAATGTGAGGCTAAAGCCAAAGGTGTTAACCCCGATGTTCTCTCGGCGAGGTGGGACGCCGCCCTGCGCAGCTCCGCGCTCGCCGACCAGCGCTGGGCAGTCCAGCAGGCCTGTGAAGCGGCGTCAAGGCAAGGCCTCGACGTCCCGACATGGGAGACCTGAGCCCGGGTCTTTAATCTGCATGACGTTAAATAAAGTTCTCCATCCATCCATTGTAAGCGCATAGGTACAGTGGCTAGAGGTCCTAGCCACTGTAACATAGACAACGCCACGTTAGCCAGAGCAGCTCTGCCACAAAACGACTCGTTTCCCGACCTACGCGAGAAGATGGAGCACTCACTGTCGTAGACTGATCGGTATTACTGGCAGCGTCTCAATGATACCCATGGCTGTGTAGCTTCGCGGACACAAGCGTTTGCTTAATGCTTCCTGTCACGCTCTTGCTACACAGACGCGAGTACGCGGGCACGAACTATCCGCGACCTTGGAGACGGCGCGAAGGAACACCTTTTCTCGCTTGGGCAACACTCGGAAAAAAGAAAAAAAAAAGAAGAGAGGATGCGTTATACGAACACGGCGACGCGCTGACGCGAGACAGAGAAGACGAGGCCTCCTAGTTACATACTTTGCGTCCGTTCTGGCGGGACACTAAGGTGGCACACTCTACGATAAAGTGTGCGAGTTTGTGTGAAAGCTACCGCACTTACTCGCATAATAGCAGCACTGCTGAATACCGTACTTACTTCCGTAATAGCAGCACTTTTGGCTGCTGTTAGATGACGTTGGCTATTTCTGACTGATGGTGGCGATTGCTGGCTACTGTTGACTAATGGTGGCTATTTTTGGATATCCCAGCTACTACTGCCTAATACTGGTGGCTATTCGCTGCAGCTGACTCGTGATGGTTATTATGAGGCGTGTATCCGTTGACCCCTGTCAATGTAGACTGCTGTTTGTCAATGTTGTCTTGTATTCGCTACTGTCGGCTGACGTTGGCTAGTTTCATCTTTGGCTGCCAGCGTAATTGAAGACAACTAAGGACAATGCCAGTGCATTTGCTTCACACTCTCGTGTGGGCGTGAGCGCGGTAGATAGCGCGACTCCGCTCCAATAGGCGCGCACGACCGCCGAGACCCAGCAATGTCGTGTACGAGACTGCCTGAGCGGATCGCGCAAGGTGCGCTGCAGCCGGCCGGAGGTGCGGGAAGTCGTGCTTGCGGGTCGGATGGCGAGGTAGGTGTGTTTCGAAACTTTGTATTATAGCGCACACGCGCGCAGCGTCGACATGCCAACGCTCAACGCACGCTCCGTGAAGGGAAGGACGAAAAAAAAGAAAGAAGAACCCTGACGAGGCGTGAGGAACGTAATGTACGAAGCGTGCTCAAGCTTCGTTTTAGCCGATCCGTGTGATGGAGTGTACTGGCGATCGCTTACGTTCGAACAAGCAGCCAAGCCGAGCGGCTAGGGGCGGATAGCTATCAGCTTCCACTGGCGGCTTCGGTGTTGCAACTATACCAAGTGCCAATCCACTAAGGCGTAAACGCCACCCTCCCTCCCTCCCTCCTCCCTCACTCACTCCCTCACTCCCTCACTCACTCACTCACTCACTCACTCACTCACTCACTCACTCACTCACTCACTCACTCACTCACTCACCGAAGATACCTTGGAAGACGTTATAAGACGACGCGTTCATAACGAACCGTAGCTGTACCTACGCTTAATTATCATTATGTGGGAACATTTGTGCTTCGCCACCGTCTCATGAAAGCTACAAGAGTGACCTGAATTGATCATCCGTACACGGTGCAACTAAAGCAACAAAGACCAGCAAATATATATATGCCAGGTTATCAGATTAAATGACAAACTAGCAGGCTATTTCCTGAGGTATACAACTGAACGGCCGCTGATCAACACGATAGCGAGTCAGTAAGCATAAACCCACAAGGCAACAGTGTAAATATAACTATGTCAGCCAGTAATAACCACACTCGGCTAACCCACGTACTCGTCACTCATTCGCTGGAAGTCGTTTCATCATTGGTCGTGCCCGTTAGCGACCATACGCGAGGCGAGGTTAAGCGTTCGTAGAAACGTTTCGCGCCTGGTGACCTTGACACGGCCGGCTAACAGCAGGCATTAACCAGCGCGTTAAGGCAAGACATCGCCTCCGCGAAGTCCTTCATTTGCGTGCCCGTAACAAACGCTTTATTGAAGCTAGGCGAGGCGACAGCACGCGCGCGTGCAGTCAGGTAACAGCGCGCCGTTCTCAGCGTGTGCTTGTGCAGAAGAAGAGCAAGAAAAGAATGCAAATGAGTTGCTGTTCGAGGCTGTCAGCGTACGGCTCCATCCCTTCGTGTCGAGACGCAATGCAATCAGCGCTCGTCGACCACAACCTTGTCGCGATCGACCTCCCGGATAACACGACACCACACGTTCAGAAAGTTTGCCTTGTACGAAGGCTCCACGGCAGTACATCATCTGCGCTAGCTCAGAGAGAGAGAGAGAGAGAGAGAGAGAGAGAGAGAGAGAGAGAGAGAGAGAGATTTCTTAGATGACAGAAAAGCTGAGAGGTATATAGGCCTGGATCAACGTTCCGACCTGTTACACGGCGTTGGGGTATATCGATTGTCAAAAGTTAATAATTTGATTAATTTCTGGGGTTTTACGTTCCAAAACCACTCCGCGATTATGAGAGACGCCGTAGTGGAGGGCTCTGGGAATTTAGACCACCTGGGGTTCTTTAAGGTGCGCTGACATCGCACAGTACACGGGCCTCAAGATTTCGCCGCCATCGAAATGCAGCCGCCGCGGCCGGGATTCCATTTTACGAACGTGGTTAGCACGTGGTAAATAAATTAAAAGGCAAAGCTTATAGCCACGTATATAAGGGCGGTGGGTGTAAGCACACGCCGAAATGTGCGTTAAAGTAGCAATGCCTTAAGTGATCTAGCGCGCTGGTGATTTGCTGCGGGGGCGACTAAGGAAAACTTCGCCAAAGGCCGTTTCTGGGAAATATCGTCCTGTCGCAACCGTAAAACAAGGTGTACCTTGTTACATAGTACCGTGTAAGCGATCTCATCCGAGAATACGGGATATGACGCCGCAGCTTGAATTTCATCGACCTGGCGCGTTTCCTTTCAGTGGTTTCCAGCAGGCAATGTGTTGCAAGCCGATTACAAATCTACCAAATGTATATTATTTCTCTTATAAGCGTGTATAAATGATAGTGCGCTACAGTGTCTTCAGCCTACTGATATCCCTATTGATCATTAAAGCAACTCACCTTCTTTACATTTACCAAGTCTGGTTTATTATCAATGATACTGCATTGTATTTCTGTTTCGGTGTAAAATCCAGATGTTATTTACCTGCATCTGTATTTTTGTACCTGCACGCCCGCCTGCTATGGTCTCGGACATAGACTGGCAGTATAGAAAATAAATAAATAAATAAATAAATAAATAAATAAATAAATAAATAAATAAATAAATAAATAAATAATGCGATAGCGATCGCTAGTTTGGCGGTACCGTTCACCCAGGAACTGGAGATCGGAGTTAGAGAGAGGGGGAAGAAAACGAAGAAAGAGTGAAGATTAAAAAAAAACTAAACGGTCGCTGTAAAGAACCACCACCGCGTCCATAAGAGGGCGCGCCAGCACGAGTGTGCGCGATGACAGTACGCGGGCAGCTTGCGAAAGGGAGATGTCTTGGACAGGAACAAGTTCAAGGCCCTGCCCTCCCACACGACTCGGGCGAGGCCTACAGCGATGACACCGCTGCTGCTGCTGCTGCCGTGAGGTGCGGCCTGCAATCTCTACATTCCACGCACCTCCGCTCTCATCACCTGCCTGCTATACACACACCGTCTCGAGAATTGCGTGCAGCTTGAGTCTCGGCTCGATGAACTGATAAATGTGCCATCGCTTATTGCGACACCCCAGCCCGAACACCGTGCGATACAGAAGATGCATTCAACCCAGCGTTCGCGCAGTCATCTGTACATTCCCCGCTACTCCTTCTTTTTCTCTGTGTGTGGTCCAAAGAGTTTATTAAAAATGTGGTAGATAGTGACAAACCACTGCCTACATGTCGTTAGCAGCATCGACTGACTTACGAGTAATAAAATTATGTATATCGTATAACCGCGGACGAAGCAGGACCGCGAAATTATGTTGGTACTGCCTTTTTGCACGACTGAACTCTACATAAATGTTGTCTGTGGGAGTGACACATGCACGTTGTGACTACCAAATGGTATAGTCTGACATCGCGCGTTCATTTTCTTTTATTTTTTTCATGTTCTCTGCACAATATGTGTACTGCCAAAGATACGTGCGCTCACAGGAAGAACAAGCTTAACATCAGTTTTTCGCGTACTTAAACTGATTGTTTACAGCTTCGAAAACTCCCTGCCATTTTTGGAAGAAACAACTGTCAACAGTCTTTTGACACTTGCTTGCTCCAATGACAGACGTCAGACGAAAGCGTGATGACACAACGGGCTACTCGTTAAAGCGCGTCGACATCTTCCAAAGCTGGTGCGAAGCCCGGCTTTCTCATTTGAATTTGTGACGCAAGCGGTCTACTTTTAAACGAAGCGCCCTGTGTGGGTAACGTCCATGGCATTTTCTGAAGCTAGCAATGACGGTCCTTCTTGGTTCTGATTGGTTCTGATGATCCTGCTTGGCTTGAAATCGACCGGTGATGGTAGTGTGTTGCCATATGTATTAGACTTGAGAAGCTGAAACAAAAACGGTGCGAGAAAGCATGCTTCGACTCACCGTGGCAGTCGAACCCGTCTCCTTCGTATCCCGGAAAACAGGAACAGTAGAAGCTGCCCATGGTGTTGGTGCAGTGGGCGAACACGTCGCACGGCCTGTACTTGCACTCGTTCTCATCTGCATACACACACAAGTACGAAGGCAAGTGTTGGTCAGAAACAACCATGTTATTCTTAATAAGGGTACGAACTGGGATAATGTGTTCGAGTTGAAAGAATTGCGTTTTCCTATGTCCAGAGAGATGCACAAATATTATGAATAAGTGAACACTTGGATTTATGGCTAGCGACTTCTATTAAAGCAAAACAGGTTATGGCATACACGTCATATTCTCAAACTTTCCAAGGACTAAAGACAGCTGACGTCAAAAAGCGGAGTCCCGAGCAGTTCTCTCGACAAGAAATAAACGAATCTGCAGGTGCTCGCCGAGAAAAAGTAGGGTCGTTGGCCAGCGAGCTGTGGTCGGTTGGGCAAATCGGATCGATGGTACATTGCATTAACTAACACTATATAAAACGTACTTCCCGAGGACAAGATGACACTGGTTGAGCGCATGCATGACTGGTGTGTATCAAATGACGAATTATGGAGCGTATCAAAACAAGGATGTCCACCATAAAACATATCTTCCTGCGCTCAAAGGTGATATCCCGCCGAATTAGAAGAACCTGTATGCGATATCACGTAAGCTTTGTGGGCCGATGTCCCATAACAGTGTGGTTACGATAGTAGCGTCACTATTAGAAAAGACACGTAGCGCGCATTCCTAATTGAAATATGGTTAAGATGCAGAAAATTTTCCCGTCTCGTCATCGCTAGGTGGCAGTGCAAATCAGTGCCATTTAGACTACATATGCGCGCTCAGTAGTTGCTCTACTCACCTGGCATCTCGCAGCCTTTGCCTCCGTATCCGTCGTTACAGTAGCACAGGTTGTCCAAGCAGGCGCCGTTCGTACACCGCGGCATCTTGGGATGGCAGTGATCTGCGAAGAAAGGAAAATGGCACCGAGCTCGGTTATGGCATCTAAAGACTCTAGGTTTTACCCGCAACAAAAAATATCTTGGGACTTCGATGTCATCAAGCTAGAGCGACGACAATGTTAAGCTGCAAATGGATGAACATTAACATCACTAAAAGCAATGCAGCTGTTCTGTTACAACTTAGAGTTAAGGAAGCCTGAAGAGATTAACTACGGGACCTATGCATACAACTGCAAATGAAAGAACTTGCAATAGCAACGAGCAGGCACTATACGCCTTAGCCCTTAGTGACTTCCTGAAGACGCGTCGCTGTGCAGCCATCTGTTATGAACTCAGCGAACTACTAATGCCTTCGAGACTTCGCTACGAAAATTTGCATCTTTTCCCTCTTAATATAGCTGTGTTTTTTTTTTTTTCGCTCTGTAGACCCAACAAACAAGTGGATTTTAAACGAGAAGTCAACAAACCTTAATAACGACACGTATAACTTGCTATGGAAAGTGAAGCCCACCGCACATATGGGAAGGCAATACGACACATAAGGAAGCTTCAGACAGGAGTCTTCGTAAGCCGGTAAAGAAGGGCTATTGCAGATGCAAATGCGAAATGAAGAGTAAGTTCGCGATGCGCTTACACACGAACGAAAGCATGTACTTCGCTTTGTGAGGTGGTTGCACAGTTGCCTTATTCGATTGCTTTCTGTGTTCAACTGTTCTACTTAGAAGTGAGTATACTTCTGGAGGACTACAAACGCGTCTCCGCAGAATACGTGAAGGTACTGCGCGTCGAGACAAGTAGTAAAACGGGGAAAAAAAAAGGATCAACCGAGACACGTCACGTACTATACTGCGACGGGTTACGCACCATGTGAGAGTGTGGTGCGTAACCGCATTCTCACAGAAATCAATGTCCAGACGCCCACCGTAAACCATTAACACTCTGCGCAATGATCTAACTCATTGACCAAACCACTCGCGGTAGAAATCAATATTAGCCACCTACCTTACTTAGTGGCAAGATAAATAAGCCCAGTGGCCGGAGAAATCAAAACAGACGCGAACGCAGATAAATGCCCACAGCTGCCCACCGGCCCACGCTCAGTAGTTTTCGTTCGCCGCGTTCACCCTTTCCGCGGTGGTGCACGCTGTTATTAAGGAAAAGGGGCGCCAAACACAAGAGAGAGATCCATTATAAGTGGGACGCTCTTTCATCGCCTCACTTTTCTCTCTTACGAATACCCACTCACTCCTTGTTCCAGCGCACCTCTGACCAGCCAGTGTGTACGTGACGACGCGCACTCGCGGAAGCCGAGAGACCAAAGTAAACACTCTTCCCGTAATAAGCACCTGCATCTCGACACGGATGCCAGGGGCAGGCTCTGTCGCGCGATCATTCGCCCATCGATATGTATACACCACCCCTGTGTTCGGCCAACTCTTTCGTGCCGCACGCGAGCCGCGTAGGTCGAGCACTCTTAAAAGGGCAGGGAAAAGTGTAAGCGGTTTGGCGGTGAGCTGAGAAGGTCCTTAGAGGGTCCGCTTAGTATAGTAGAACTCTTCGGAGAATCAAATTATCCGCGGGGTGCGTGTGGGCCGCGGGAAGGTCCAGGTTCTGAAAGGCTTGAGCTCTGTTAGCACCTCACACGAAGAAGCCTTTCAATATACTGCTTAGCACCTCATCTTGATCACCTCCGGGTCACGCCTTCGGTATTCTTTGTACGTACATTGGTGGCACCGATCAAGAGGAATCGGGCTTGGGAAATCCAGCCGCCTCGATGAACCCTGCTCATGCAATGGCGTCACGGAAGCCCGGATGACCTCGACCATTCTGAGCTCTATACGTTCAAGTTGAGTAAGCAAGAGTGGCCAAATACGAATACAAAATGCAGCTTTACGCTTACGTTGATGCAGCTAAATTAGGTGCACCTTGTGGGCAGTTTGTCCGTTAGGTGAGAGCTGTCCGTTGATAGGTGTCCGGCAGTTGGGACACCTATCATACAATGATGGGTGTCCCGGAACGACGAGATAATTCGCGTGAATAGCAGCGCTGTCTTACAGTTTCCAGCGGGTTCTTTATATGTACTGCTTCGTCGCTTCCCTCAACAACCTCCGCTCCACAGACGTTTGGATTATTTGTGCGTTACCTGATGTGACCTTTATGTTCTTTTTTTCCATGGGACACGCATTACCGCTTCGTGAGTCCTTTGTCCTATGTGCTGACAGCTGTCGACGACTGAACACGACTGTTTCTGACGCGGCTGCGCTCATGTACAGGCGAGTCTTTCCGCTCTTCCGGCAGCTATTATCTATTTGAAAGAAAAGGAAAGTAAAGGAAAGGAAAGAAAGGCATCAACTTTAAGCCTTGTCCCTTGCAGTGCCGACTCAATCGCTCGTGCTGGAGCACATGGACTTCAGTGCTGTTCCTCCCGAAGACCGGCGCGTCTGAATAAAATATACTCTACCGGAGCCTGACGCGCTGCTGAGGAAGACAGCAGATGTTTGTATTCTGAATGGCTCTCGCGTGAAGGATAGCGAACTAACACGATGTTTTTACTGGAAATGTTTATGTGAAATGTGTTTACGGGATGTTTTTACAACACGAATAGCCGCACGCGTTTGGGAGAGCGAGTTCGCGTCCATATCCGAGGTCAGTGGGAAGAAATACAGTTCGTAAGTCAGAGAAAGTGCAAGCAACCAAATGTCCGTAGTATAAGTAACGGGAGCAGTGAAACTAAGAAGGGCAAAATCGGTGATGAGCAGACGGACATAATTGACGACTTGACGCGGGATGACGGCATAATGGGAAGCTTTAAAACAGCAGAGTCATTACGCATAGGAGCTGCAGTCGAGACGCCTTGGTGGCCTCACGGCATTGCAAGTTCAGCGGTAACCTGGAACGCACACTTTCACCGATCAACGACAAGTAATCGAGTTTATTTAGGCCAGGAATGGGGGAGCATTTCGTCGTCACGGCTGCTAGTCACTCGGGTCGACTGAGCGCATGCACGCGCCAATAATGGATCACTCTATAAGCCATTAAGGAAAGGGCTCGCGAAAGCAATTTTCCGGCAGCAATTTGATGAAGAATTGCTGGCAGGCCGCAAAGCATCGCCGACGCAGACGCACTGTCTAGCGGCACGATGCGCCAGAGCGTGACACGCTTGGAAGTTAGCCAGGTATTCGATTGAAGTAAACCAGAAACGGAGGACAGAAAGAAACCACGTAAAGGGCAGAAAACGAGGTTAAGAACGAATAATAGACATGAAATGCGTACAGCAGATAAGATTAGATAGATAGATAGATAGATAGATAGATAGATAGATAGATAGATAGATAGATAGATAGATAGATAGATAGATAGATAGATAGATAGATAGATAAACATGGACGTACCACTACGCACAGCTGTGAGCTACGCGAAACACATTTGTCCAAGAGCCATTGTAACAAATGTTTTCTCGATTCGTGTGCCCCCCCCCCCCCCTACTGAAAAAAAAAGAAAAAAAAGAGATAAGATTTGAGAAAGAGGGACGTTGAGTCCGAAACGAGGAAGAAATAGAACCTGCACGCTTCGTGTTGTCTTCAGACGAGTGGTACACGTTTAAATAAATGCGCTCCACGCTATAGCGCGGTCACGTAAACGGGCATTCGCATGCAAACCTGCGGTAAAGGTATTCGTATAAGCTTTGCGACGTTCACGTTTTGCCTCGAACACGTCACGCCGAATAATTTACACCATCGAGAGCTTGAAGTTAACCTAACATTTTCCCCGTCCACGTTGTACGCCCGTGTTTCTTTTTTTCAACCCGAAACTTACAAACTTGCAACGTGTGCTGCCCTCGGCTGCTCCGAAAGGTCAGTCGCGACCAGCCTAACCGGCTCGGAGAGCTTCGAGCTTGGTCTGAAGCCAGCGCTCGCCCAACCATCTATAGCGTGCATCTCTGTTCCTTTTTTTTTTCTTTTCTCTGTCAGTTTGTTTGCGTCTCGTCAGTTTGTAGAGCACTAATTGGCGATTAATCTTGCAGTAAATAAACCGACGGTTTGCTGAGGGGAAGGGACGGGGGCGCACATAATTGGGCAATTTAAAACCTGTTCGCGCCGGAACCCAGTATAGCTAAGTGCTTGTTGTACTACCACAGCGATCCCACTCTCTTTTCTTCATTTCTTCTCCATTTTGTTACTCCTTCTTATAGCTGCCAACACGCTTATTTTCATCTGGCGTTGTCTAGGCCATCGCATAGTATACGTTATCACCCAATTACCTAAATACCGACGTAATCAGTTTACTAGGGCTAGCTAATGTGCTCCTAGTGCCGATGTGTTGGCCTGTTATGAAGTTTACTCTGCCGGCCGCTATGCGGCGAAACATGCCGACGGTATACATGCATGGGTAGACCGGCTCTCAGAGAGGATCGTTAGCAAAATTATAGCTCTCAATAGCGTAATTGGTAGCGTGCGTTAGCGAACTCCGCGCAAGAAAATTAGTCTATATACAGGAGGGTTTGGACTTGAGAGCTGTTTTAGAGAGTTCGCGTCGAAGAATGCTAAAGGCTGAAAAGTGACAGTGGCCTGTCAGGCGTGTCGTCGTCGAAGGGGGTTTCCCCGCGATCACGTGACACTGGTTTACTATCCTGCGCGCGATGCAACGAGGATGTGTCCTGTAGTTGAGTTAGGCACGGACGCACACTTTTTTGTGCGTTTTAAGTGAGCGCACAACGTAGAAAGAGAAAATGTAGTGTTGTTTGGACTATCAATAGATCGTTTCAATCATTTTTATCCATCGCTATAGTATGAAGAAGGAGGTCCCGGAGTTATAAAACTGTCAGGGGGAGCTCGTATAAGTGATTAACGACACAATAATTACAAAATTATTGCCGACATAGCAAGGTCGTGCGTCAACGTGTACGATTTCGATATAGCAAATAATCGGAAACAGGAAAAAAAAATGCTCACAGTACATAAAGTACCAGTGGAACACAAGAAGGCTGAGTTGTGTCCTTTGATCGAGAGATGCGAAAGGCCACAGGAAATAGCCTGTAATGCGACTTTCTTTCTTTCTTTCTTTCTTTCTTTCTTTCTTTCTTTCTTTCTTTTTAGTGATAAGAATGACTGCACAGTCCTACTAGTCAATCAACGATGCCTTGTCTATCGAACAATCCTGAATCTTTGAAGCGATAGGTTCTTCTCAAAGAGGAACATCTTTGAACCGCATTTGGTTCGCAACAACGTGGTGCGGCAGCTTAGCCTAAAGAGCTGAACAAACGGGTTCCATCTATCACGGCACTGCGTAGGGTGAAAATTGGGAAGATACGTGGTCTGTGCATGCGATTAAATTCCAAGTTTAGCGAAGGGTCATGCTCGCTCAGGAGCTCTGCACGTCCAGATACACTTGCGTGGTGTAGTTGAAGGCTCGGCAAGCGTTCGTTATCACGGGTTACGATGTGTAGGTCATTTCCCGACATGAAGTGCTCCACGGTGAGACTGTGAGTGTGTATTCGGGCCCTGAAAGCTACAAGGGGCAAAATAATGCGCAATCGCGCCTGTTCGATCGAATTCGCAGAGCGGTGTCACGTGCCACACTGATTTACATGCAACAGCGACTGCAAATCGTGGCTTTGGCGATGCTGCGATACCCTGCCTTTCCTGTGTGTTACTGGCTTCGACTGCCTGTAGGCAAGTCGCAGAAAACTTCGATTTACTGGCGTTCATATTTTTTTTTAACTTTAAACATGTCCTATGAAATGGAAAAATAGCACCCACCCGTTTGTAGCGCTATGTTACAAGAAAATCCATACGGATTTCTCAGAAACGAAACCGACGTGAGGAATCCGTATGGATTTCCTAGTAGCTTTGCAGTGCAAACGGGTGGATGCTAATTATCGCTTTTATAATCATTACACCAGCTCGCGAATTTCCATAAAACTTATTCGCCGGACATGACGCATATGTCATAGACGTACTTCTCGCAATGCTACCGTTTTTAAAGCCACACAGTCCGAACACACGGACAGTAGAAGCACACCACAGCCTCCTGTTGAAGTCCTATGCATGCAATATAAGAACATACATTTTTTACAATTTAACAAGAATGCTTACTGTAAGCGTGCCAACAACCTGGCAATGTGCGAACGCTCAGAAACCCCCCCGATCATCTCCATAAATTATAGCCTTCGGAGTTCATCCTAGTTAGATTTCGCAGCCATATATCAAATATGTCGTCTATCACGTGTTAACGCTCACACTTCGATTTCGCAGGCATCAGCAATGCACCTATAAACTTACGTCTTACTTTTGCGTAACACACACACACACACACACACACACACACACACACACACACACACACACACACACACACACACACACACACACACACACACACACACACACACACACACACACACACACACACACACACACACACACACCTTGCCACTTATAATCTGCAGCCAAGGTCAGTATACGACATTCTCAATCCTGTTTGACACGGGTGTTTCTCTAGAGAGTCGGCGAAACGAGCGGTCCACTCGGTGGTGTGAAAAACGATCACCTCAATAAGGCTGGCACTCCTAGAGGGACAGGTTCTCATATACAGAGGGCCCGTATAGGTTAAGGCGAGCGAAGAAAAATGACCTACGATGGAAGGAAAACAGCACGTTTTGCCTACGCACCTCCACCTCCACTATAGCTGTGTAGCAGGCTAATGCATAGAGTTGCGAAACTTCTCTTGAAAAAAAAATTACGAAAAAGACCAACAACAAAAAGACGGAACATTCAAAGCTACGCGAGCCTACAGCGGTCTTCTTTTAAAAAAAGTGCTAGCTGAAAAAGTGTAGGCTGCTTGTTCTATTTTAGCATTTATATATACATTTCACGCACGCTGACCCAGCGACTAGAGCTTGCTTTTGACTTGGCGATCCTCCAACGGGGGTGAAGAATGCTTTCAGAGAGTACGGGTGACGGCTCAATTCTGGCGATGCCGCGCGTCATCAGTAAAATATCCCCCCCCCCCCCCCCGACCTCCGCCTCTCGCACGTGTGTGTGTGTGTGTGTGTGTGTGTGTGTGTGTGTGTGTGTGCGGCAGTTTAACGCAGGTCAAGCGGCAGAGGTGAGGCAACTGAGTTTTGACGTTACCTTCCAGAGGGTTACAAAGAGACGACGTACTTTCGAGTAAGATAACATCAAAATAACGATTAGGTAATCTAGCATGGCCGGCAATGCTGGAGGCATTCGATGGTATTGTCAAGTGCGGAGCAAGCGTACCTGACATACATACCCGATCGCGTGGGAACACACAGGCACACGAGGTATATCAACCGACAGACATGGAACAAAGCATACACACACATACACTTTTACGCAGGCTATCTTGTCGCTTTCGCCATACTGAGTGCTTTGCCGCGAGTATTTACTAGATCGGCCGCCACTTGGCCAACACAGGTATAAAGAAATGCCGGTACATTGGACGGCGGCGTTGTCATGGAGGTAGCTCACGGTACACTGGGTGCGAGAGACTTCTATAGGGATACACCCGCTGTGAATGTGTCTCGTGCCCCCTTGATTTGTTTTATTTGCCGCTATTTCGCTCCTAAACAAGTCGTGCATCAAAGGGTCGGCATCCGACCAACAACGACTGCTACCGCCATCGCGCTCTCTCTCCTGCGACTCTCCGATCCTTCTATTCCATAACGTCCAATCGGGAAAGGGGTTCAGGGGACGGCGCTTGTGATAAATGGAGCGACGAATGTGTGTGGCTCCGGGTAGCGACCATAAATCGCGCGCGCGCGCTGCCCCCTGGGCCTCTTCCGCGAATCGCGGCGAGCGCGTCCGTCTTTCGTCCAGAGCCGCTTTGTTAAATGACGGCGCCTCTTCGTATATGAAGATGGACGAACTATTTGCTCTGCGCCCCGCCGAGTTTGCTTGGAGATCGATATCGGCCCCGGTTCCGCGCTCACAGCGAACGAACACCAGTGACCGCATCCTCCCTCCTTGCCCTTTTTCTACGTAACTCCGTCGCGTTGTCTCCAGGTTTCCAATGGCACATCCAGGGTGTCCTGGCAAATCCTAGCAAGAGCTTGCCTTGAGAAGAGATCTCCGTGTTTTGGGAAATTTGACGTTTGTAAGTAGGAGAAGAAGGTAATGATAATTGTTGGGGTTTTTATACGTGCCAAAACCACGATATGGTTATGAGTCACGCCGTATCGTGGAGGGATACGGAAATTTCTACCGCCTGGGGTTCTTTAATGTGAACAATGAGGCCTCGGAGGCTGGAATCAAACCCACACATTTCGTGTCAGGAGCTGAGCATACCGTAACCATTGTATACCAGCGCGGCGAGCAAAAGAAAGAAAGAAAGAAAGAAGAAAGAAAGAAAGAAAGAAAGAAAGAAAGAAAGAAAGAAAGGAGGTGAAGTGGTACTGCAGCTGTGCAGTGGTTCATCATGAGCTACCTAAAAAAAAAAAAAGTGCGAACTCCGGCGCTGCGATTGTACAGCTTTTCAGCATGTGCCCCGCCATGGTGGTCTAGTGGCTATCGCACTCATCTGCTGATCCGAAGGTCGCGGGATCGAATCCCGGCCGCGGCTGCTGCATTTCGATGGAGGCGAAATGCTGAGGCCCGTGTACTGTGCGTTGTCAGCGCACGTTAAAGAATCCTAGGTGGTCGAAATTTCCGGAGCACTCCACTACGGCGTCTCTCATAACTAGAAATAAATAATCTTCAGCATGAACATAATGTTGGGAACTCTGTATAGTACACGGATCTGTCTAATGTCTAGAGATTCTTTATTGTTGTGGAAAGGTGGAAAGGGGGAGGGGAGTGTACGATAACTGTCTCTCCGGAGAGGACACCTCGACCGGTACACTCAAAGGGAAGGGGGTATGAAAGAATAGAAAGGAAGAAGAAAGTTCGAAGGACACACACACACACACACCACACACACACACACACACACACACACACACACACACACACACACACACGTCCCACCGACGTCCTTGTGAGCGAGAGAGAGAGAGAGAGACAGAGAGAGAGAGAGCACGTTTATTGACTTGCTGGAGCCGTTAGTCTGGTTAATCTCTGGGATCGGTGTTCCAGATGCGTAATCATCGCAATATTTACTGCATTTATAACAGAACATGTTGTTTTTGATGAAAATCATAACTTCCAAAGTTGCAAAATGCGCTTGAAGCCGGATACAAGTTCTATCCGTCATTTTCTTGTTGACGGAACCACGACCCTTACAGCTCCAGGAGTCGTTAGCTGGCGAAGTCAAGCAATGCCCGCCTCACCACGTGATCAAGCATGGCAGCATACAGGGGACGCGGTGAAAAAAAGGACACGCATATATAAAACCGAAAGCTAGTGCCCGCGGTCACCAAACAGGACTTGAGAACCCGTACGAGGAATGCTAACAGCTGATATGGCGACACTTTTGACGACTGACGCAGTAAATACACTTCACGCCGGATAATGCGACTTACGTACCTCAAGGATAGGCGAAGCGTTGTCAACCATTTATTCGCTACCGTTTTTATGGGCAGGAGAGCTCCCCAGAATGTGTTTATACCGCAGTACGCTCGAACCCCCAGGCAGAAGCAACCCGACGCCGCAGGGGACGATCTTTACAGTTCTTCCTTTCCCATACAACGACGTGTTTCAATCGCCAGCCCACGAGTTCAATATTAAAATAGCTAGACTGCGGTCGCTCCAGAAACGAGCCAGTTTTTTCCTTTTTCCCTTTAGGTCGTAAAGGCGGCTGGCGGTGGCGTTTATTGCTTAAACGGCGCCAGCCGCTAGAAAAAATAATAAAAAGTACGAGAAGATGAATGCCAAACATCAAGATGGGCGTTGACTCTTGATATGGTACTCAATGCGGCCACGCGCCAAGTGATTTAGAGAGCGCAAAGATTACTGCTCGATGCTCGAAATCCATCCTGGTTCTGCCGCCGCAAGCTACGCGCTGTCCGTATGGAAATAAGCGCTGCTGCACATATACTGCGCGTGTGATATGTACTCTTACGAAGGATGAGACAAAACAGTTACCGGTGCACTGACCGATGGACTGCCCTCGCAGAACACGGTTCACGCTGCACCAGCGTCATGCGCACTGAGTAGTTAAAACCATGCGTTGCAGTGCTGGTTCACTCAATCTGAGAACCTGAGTCTCAGATGAGCCAGGCCGGATGGAAACTTTGGTGAGTCTGTGTCCGACTGAGCTTGCCTGAGCGCTACCTCGGTGAGTCTAGCACTCCAACAAAGCTTAGTTCTGTCCACAGCACGCATAAGTGCATGCTGGAAAACGCCGCAATCGTAAGGTGTTACTTTGGTCGCACGTACGGTGCACTTGATGCTATGCTATGCGTTGACGACGCAATGTCGATGCTTAGTAAGTGCAACATGCTAAAATTTTTTGCCATCAACCGCGGTTACCGTTCTCGGCCACGTGTTCTGTGCCTTAAGTATGAATGTATCATGATGAAACCGATATTGACAACCGAGACAGACAGACAGACAGACAGACAGACAGACAGACAGACAGATAATCGAAAAATCTCATATGCCACGTATACCTCGTATCCAATAATCTCGTATGAATCGTACGAGAACACGTATGATTCATATGTGTTCATACGAGGTTATTGGACATGCGCCGTGAGGTTTTTCGATAGATAGATAGATAGATAGATAGATAGATAGATAGATAGATAGATAGATAGATAGATAGATAGATAGATAGATAGATAGATAGAAATTAGTGTAAGTGTGCGGAGACTAACAAGGATGAGAGAAAGCGCTAGAAAGTCTTTAAATAGAGGCAGCTAGCGCAGACAGACAGAAGACGTGTTAGCAGTTTCAAGCGTCCGTAAAGCCCAGTCGCCTTTAAGGAGCAGGATAGGGTTCTAGTGATTCTGCGTGCGCATGCGTAAACGCGTAGGCCGAGATTTCGCTGTTCACTCTTTGACACTCACTCCTGTCTGTGCACTTGAGGTCCCTGGCCAGTTCGTCCGATCCTTGGAAGCACTGGGGCACGCCGTCGCATAGCTGCGACAGCTCGAACAGTTGTAGCACTTCCGTGGACTCGTTCACTTGGCATCCGAAGAAGCCGTCCTCCAGGTTCAACACGAATATCTCCTTCTGCAGGTACGGGCTCGGGAACTTGGGCCGGTATTGGCCACTCGCCTGCAAAGCAGGAACAGAGAAAAACAAAACGTGAGACTATTGTACTTTCTCGTTAATCGCGAGATATCTTGTAGTATAGTTATTGTAAGCATGTGTACTTTTTAATTACGCAAACAATGCAGGTGCTACAAGTAGAATCTG
Source organism: Hyalomma asiaticum (assembly GCA_013339685.2). NCBI lineage: Eukaryota > Metazoa > Arthropoda > Arachnida > Ixodida > Ixodidae > Hyalomma > Hyalomma asiaticum. The sequence goes on along the minus strand of CM023484.1, from coordinate 38,340,292 downwards.
CGTATGAGCAGTGCTAGAGTGAAGTCTGGAAGTCGCGTATTCATCCATTGAAAAGCATTGAAAATGTTTCGTATAATGCGGACATTCAATTTCGGAGTATCTAGAGGAACAGGCATTGACATATATTTTCGTGAAAGCAGAATAGACGGAAAACAGCAACAGCAGCAACTAAGCCAGCGGTTCTTCGCCTTCTTTCTTTACTTTCGACACGCTGGTTCTGCTCTCGCGAAAACTCTCAATTCTGTTGCAGCTGAGGTTAACGTCGATTGCAATCCGCGCCTTTAAATACAGAAGACGTCCTCAGACAACGCTATAGGTCTTGACGACAGCGGTCGCCCGACAAGGAACAACACATGCAATCACGTTTGTACCCACGAGAAAAAAAAAAAAAGTGAGCGAAATCATTCAAGTTCTGATCGCCGCCTACTGTTGTTCCTCCTGCCGTTATCTCGAACTGACGCCCGGAAGGAAGAGCACCAAACAAAGAGCCCCAAGATGGGGTACCCAGTTTTCCAGTAGCACAGAGTCATGCAAGGGACAGCAGCAGCGCGAGGAGGGTTTCGATGTACGCGCGGACAACGCTCATGTCTTACACGCTCGAATAACAATGATAATCATACGCCGGAGACGGGGAAATAAGAAAAGTCGTCGCAACGTTCCAGCTGGAGGGTGGGAGAGATGAACGGGAGGATATCGGGGCGGGATTAGCTTCAATCAGATCTCGCTCGTCGGCGTCACGACGGAAAGCCGTCGGTGGTCGGGCGCCGCCTTGTAATCTTTGGTCGGTGGACGCGCCGCGGCGCCATACATCAGGCATGCCACAAGTGGTACCACCCTCCTTCCCAGAGGCACTGACCCAAGGCCCGTGCTACAGAATGCGGGTGCGTGCCGTTGGAGACGAGGTACAGATGGGGCAGCGACGTTGTTCCGCTGCCGTCAACCGATCCTTTCCCATGCCCGTGTGTCCCAACGAGGCCAACCCACAGGGTGCCAGAGTAGTCGTACACTGCGTGTGTTGTACTACACGTCTTGCATCGTGACCCTTGTCGACACGCAGGGTTCCACTGGTTGCATACAGATGACATCCAGATCGGGTGTACCAAACACGACTCGTGAGGATCATTCGTTCTCACGATACGTGGACATTAAAACTGAATTCGCTGCGCCGATGGCGTGATGATGAATTTTTACTGGCGTGCACTTTAAAAACGGGTGGTGACGAGCGGTCACCTAGCTTGTTTCACTCATACATGCGGTATAGCCACCGCAGTCACCTAAACATGTTGTAGTTTCGTACAGTCGCCTCTAATGATATCGGAATGCAGACTGGTGCTACCACTGCAGTCACCTGAACATGTTGCGGTCACGTTAGCCTGTAATCATACCAAACTGCAGACTGGTGCTACGAGCGCCTCCTTTCGGACGTCGACACCGTTATTATGAGGCGTTAACAGCTTTTGGTACTGGCGTTGTAGTGGTTCGTAAACAATGGTGATCGTATGCTACAGCAAATAAGCTAGTTCCTTCCAGAGCAGCTCGCCCTGCTTCATGCGACCACCACACCCGTTCAATGGTGACGTGCCACAGCTGCTACAGACAGTGTGCACAGCGACCCCCTGCCCCTTTTCCTTTTTAACTGGCTCCTTCGGATGAGAATCAGGTATACTCATTGACCGCGCTGCTGCATGAGTTATCGCAGCGGTCGCGATACCATCAGTCAATGAGTTTGTACAGGTGCCGCGTTGGAATTTCCAGAGCTTGTCTTCTGAATTCTGCTAACCCAGTACTCCCAATGGATGCCGAAAGCACAGCCAGTGAACGGGCTGCGGTTATACCGACTTCGGTGCACGCCGCTTTATGCGCCCAGAAAAGAGCCCCAACTCTTACTTTCTTCCATGATAACGTCACGCATTCACCACGCCGTTTTTCGAAATGGCACACGCGAACATTAAAAACGTACATGCTCAAACGCGGACCAAGAAGTGAGGAGGTCACGGCCGCATTCGGACTCGCCTCTTTTTATTAGCTCGCGTGAAAGACTCCAGTGAAATAAAATGGATACCGCTTATTTATATATATTTCTTTTTCTGAGGCCAGTGAAGGTGCGCGTTTCGTGACGATGTATGACCGCGCCGTAATAGTTTGGCGTGCCGGTCACATCTAGGAGGATTACATCCATTACCGTGACATAAAAAGCGAGCGAGCCCTATCGACTGCTCGGACTATACCTACACGTATAGTATGTGTAGGTATAAAGGCGGCATGGTTAAAAGTGAAAGCGGCTTCGATAAAAACGCCCAACCGCGTTGGCCTTGCCCTCGAGATCGCGTGCGCGTTGTATTGATGGCGCCGTTCATCACTGCACGTGCGTCGCCCACATGCATGCCCGCGTGGCGGTACCGCGAGGCCTAACCACCTCACCGGGGGGTTTCTTTCGAATACGCGGATGTCCATAACATTCGCACTCTCCATGAAAACTCTCCTGCCCGCTGCCTTTAATTTATATCCGCAGGGCCGACGTTGTCTCAAGAGGCTGACACTGCATACTGCGAGGAACTCTTACTGTCTCTTTAAGAAGATAAATACATCGGGCTCCATAAACCATCCGCTGTGAATCGCGCGAGTGACTTTACGTGCATCTGCGAGCGGTACGGTTCGGTTTAGAACGCGAGTAACCATCGTTCGCAGATAAACAGCAATCACGACTGCCCAAGCGAGGGGAATGCGAGCGGGCCTGTTGAGTGAATCGGATGTTTCTATTTTTGCGCGTAAGGCGCGAGCGTGGTATGCTTGCTGCAGGTATGGCAGGGATGTCCCGTAGACGTCATTTAGACGTTCACGTCGATAGGAGGCTGCACGCCCAGATATGTGACGAGAGAAACTTCGCGGTGTACAGAGCTATAGAAGAGGCTTTCACGGGTCCCTGTACAGAACAAACGACACATTTCGGTCCCGTGAAAACTAATTTATACGGCCTATAGGTTGCTCGTCGACGTTGTGTAGACCACTTTACAATTTCGCATATCTCTTCTCTGAATGTAGCCCCGCCGCGGTGGTCTATAGTGGCTATGGCACTCGGCTGCTTTGACAGCAATAGTGGGTGGTCATTCCTGGGATGAGCGGTGGCCGAACAGCAACAAGCCGCATGCAAGTGCAACGTCCAGGAGCTTAGAGCACGACAGCAATAAGCAAGTGGATCAAATTGCACGCCATTTTAACACGTTCTTTAATTTCTACTCCTTCCCTCAACCTCCTTTCTAAACAGAAGTAGAGACGCAAATGAGTGATCTTAATTTTCACTCACTCACTCACTCACTCACTCACTCACTCACTCACTCACTCACTCACTCACTCACTCACTCACTCACTCACTCACTCACTCACTCACTCACTCACTCACTCACTCATAACCTCTACTCGCTAAACGAACAGCGGCGACTCGCTGCGAATGGCACCGAACAGGTGTCTTCCCGGTACACCCCAAATAAGCGTTGTTCTACTGCTTCCAAAAGCGAGCGAACAGTCGAAGCCACGGCACCTACTATCTCGGCAATCACTTCAAGAATCAGTCGAGGGTCGCCGCACAGCAAGATCTCCCGAAAGTAGGTGGCCACTCAGTACACCCACACACACACAAAAAGGCCACTTCGCCTGCAGCCCCTTAGTGGGGGATTTGCGGTGGGTCGACCGCACCGCTTATCGAGCTTAAAATCCAACCGAAGCCAACAGTTTACACGTGTACATCGCAGGTTTTGAGGTGCGGCGAGGACGTGTGGTACATATACGTGTATTTTATCTGCGGCGACTCTGGCTTCTTGTCATTTATTTATAACGAGGTCGCCTGACAAGGGCCTCGTCGGTACGTGCGTCGTCGCAACACGTCCCTCCTGGCCCTCCCGGCGACGCCTGACCGCTTTCGCTTTCTTTCGTTCTTTGTTAACTTCCGATTGCCTCTGTCTTACCCTCCCTGCGTAATTCCTAATCTCCGTGGGCCGGTTTTAACTATCTACTTCACTCCCTTTATCTTCCTCCACTGCCCCTCCGTAGGTAGTTTGTTTTTGACACGTCGCGCTCTGTGACACCGTTCGGTCGCGTGCCGCGCGTGCGGTCCCGTCGCCACCGCCAACATGCCCTTGTCCATACCACTACCGCCCTCCCCTCCCCCCCGCTTACCATTCTTATCTTTCGTGCGTCCGCCAACAGCTCTTATCGTTGCCCCCACCCCCTTTTGTTTTCTTTTTCCTTTGCTTCCCCACATGACTGCGACTGGAGCATTCGTTTGTTTCTTCGTTTATTCGACTATATAGGCTTCACTTTCTTACTAGCCCGTGTAAGGACGTGCGCGACCTCACGTAAGCACCTGCTAATCACTGCTAACGCAAGATAAAGCGCTCTCTTTACGCTTAGAGCGACTCGTTCGGGAATGAATGCGAGAGAGAGAATAAACATAGTTATTTTGAGAATGCGGTTTCGGAGCAGCGCCCTTAGTCCAGAATGCTTTGAGTTCTGGCGGCGTCCTGGACCCTTGCGACCACACTTAGCTGGCCCTTGATGTTGGAGCGTATCAAGTCTTTCCCCCAAGGCTTATTGGTGTGGTAGAATTCGGGCAAATGGGTGAGAGTACGGATTCTTGTGTGGATTGTTTGTAGCCCCCTATACTATATATGGTGAACGGACCACGACTCTCCGCAGAAGCGGCATGCATACACATGTATCTGGCACTGCATAGGCATGAATCAGGTTTATCATGATTCTTTTACCTCTGTTTTCAGACTAGGCTGTGCAGGCAGGACATTCATTTGCTCGAAAGACTCTAACTATAAGATTTAGCGCCATGGATTAGTGATCCAGCACTGCGTGCTATGCGTGCTCGCTAAGCGTCGACAAGCAGCAGCATTAATTATCCACTGCTATCAACAAGTTATGAAAAAAGTCCGTGCTATGCAGAAATGTTCATGAAAGGAGAAAATGTCTGTTATCGTCTGCCTGAGTAAGAAGTTACAAAGGAAAGGTTCGCGCCTCAAGAAGACACCGTGCTCCGATATCGTCGAGTCTTCTTGAGCCACGAAGAAAGTGATTCGCGATGTTGTCTCTTAAGACTCGTGCTGTTTCGGGCGTCGGACGTGGGACCATTGCCTCTTCTGGTTCTTCTAGCCACATCGTCGATGCACCGCTTTAAAGAATTACGGGACTGTGGCAGCAGCATCCACTCAAAGGAAACAGCAGCATTCAGAGTGCTTTCCTTTCTAGCCACTTGGCGTCTTTCTCTTCGGGTGCAGTGACAGTTGTGCGCTGTCAACTACGAGAGGAGAGGCGCGTCGCCAGCGTCGTCGACCGAGGTTAAACGACTTGCGCTGGCGCTGCGGCCGTCGCCACTGAGCCATATCCGGCGGATGGTTTCACTCCCCCCCATCCACTCATTTTTGTTCTGTCTCTTGCGTTCTAAAGCCTCGACACCCCCCACCCCCTCCAGCCCCCTCACACCCAACGTTGCGGAACACCCCCTCCTGAGCAACTTCGTCTTCGCCTGTTCTTTATCCATGGGCGCGTCCGTTGGGTCGCCTTCCTCGCGTATTCGCTGGTAGGGAAAAAAAAAAAAGTTCTCGGCTTGTAGCAAATGCCAAAGAACTGGAGAGAGGCAAATAAAGTATTCTGGAAACAGAAAGGGCGTGGTACCGACTCCGTGAACGTATTTGTATGCATCTGTATACGCATGTGCTGACGTCATCGGCCGCATGTCCTCGCACCTCCTCTACCCATCCATTTAGCCCCCTCCCTCTTCCCTTTCTTATTTCTGAGTTCTTTGACTCATCTGCACTATACATGAGGTTTGCACGTGGCCAGATGATGTATAGCTCTGTGTTTTCGGAGCGTACCGGTGCGTTGTGCATCACTGTCTGCTGGAAGTTTGACGTTCATTGCGGAGGACTTACTACTGTACCAGACAGCGACGCCTATACAGGGAACATCGCCGGGCTTTCCCGGCCACTTACATTTAGCAAGATTATCAGAGTTTATTTGTGTATTCTTTTTCTATCTTCTTGTGAGGCGAGGAAAGCATCGCTCTTTGTGCTTCCTTCGAGGTCTGCCGACCGTTGCGACATTAAACCACTCCACAGAATCACAAAAGCGCCGAGTTTTGACGCTTTCGTGATAGATAGATAGATAGATAGATAGATAGATAGATAGATAGATAGATAGATAGATAGATAGATAGATAGATAGATAGATAGATAGATAGATGACGTGCAGGGTGGGCTGTATTATGGTGGCGCGGTAAGTACTACATAGGAAATTATGCGTGAGAAAAAAAAAAAGGTGTTATCTACATTCTCTTGTTTGAATGCCTCGGTCTGTGACCTGCTCCGGGCCGCAAGTCAAAGATTCGGTGTCAGCCCAGACGCGAAGGCACCAAGCATAGTGGACCATCCACGAACGCTGTGCGCACAGGAACTCGGCGAGATCATCAAGGAGGAGTTCGTGCAAAATGACAGCAAGAAAGTCGGTTTCTTCGCGTGACTTGTGCCATTCACCGCACAGAGTTGAAGACACCAGCGGCGCGGTCTCCACCGACGCGTGAAAAGCGACGGTCCCCACTGTGCGCTTCTTTCTGGTTGAACGGCACGTGCAGTTGTTTGTCAAACACTTGGTTCTTCCGTGCATGGGCGTTCACGCTTCTGTCTACGCGAGCACAGTTCGCTACAGGTGCGTCACGTGATCGCAGCGCCACATGTAAACACGTTATCACGAGAGTCATTTATGCTATGAGGTCGCAGCGACGCCCGTTTCGAATGTATATTCTGCGTATAACTTTTTTCAGCACATATAGGCGGGGAGAGAGTAATCTCCAAAATCTTCTTATAGAGCCAGTACTCCAGCCGATTGTTTCGCGAGATTGTGTCCGCATTACAGTACAGGAAGTGTGACGGCAGCGTCGTTGAAGCTTCGTGACGTAACCTATATACGTCACGAACTGTCTTTATTTACGGTTATCCTGCGCTACGTCGTCGCGCTGTATCCTGCAATATTGCGTGCTTATACAACGTTCTCCGGAAGCTTTCGTGCACTCTTAGCACAGTAACCTTTATTTTATTTTATAGGTACACAGAAATGTGAGAATATGCTCCCTTACTAAAGGTTAAAGCACTTTAACCTTTATAAGGGAGCATATTGTGACGGAGACACAAGTGTGACGAAATGATTATTTACAATGTGTTGGTGGAACCGACAAAATGGCTGATGGCACACACACGCAAGCGTTTCAAGAACACTCGTCGTCGTTCTCACTTCGTAGGGCTCCACAACTGTCCCCACTGTAACGCTCCGTAACAATATTTTCAAATTTTTGTGTACCTTTAGAATAAACTAAAGGTTACCGTGCTAAGAGTGCGCTTCCACTTGACTGAGATTGCAGCGCCGTTACACAGTGACGTCGTAGAAGTCACGTGGTGTAACCACAGAGAAGTTCGCAACTTCTCTCTGCTGCTTCTGTGTCATTTATTGTTTCTTTAATTATCCACGTACACACACGCTGCACACGCAGCGTGCCTAGCGTACTTTGGAGAAGGATGTTTCATTTTTATCTAGCTCTTTATTTTTACGGTAGCCGCCGTGGTAACTCCCCGGGTAGCTTTTCTGGCCTGCTTCGATGCAGGTCGAAGCCCCCTCCCTCTCCCGCTTTTTCCGCTCATCACACACGGCATGTGCTCTGTAATGCAGGAGGGCACGCTGATTATACCGTTAAGCGTGTATTGCATGCACGGCATCACAGTGCACCCGTATATAACGTTCCCTTAGGGCGCACGCCTTGACTGATTTCGAAAGTTTTCGTTTATGAGAAGACCATGCGTATAATAGTTCTGCGGAAGTCGTAGTGCCAGATCCGGAGGTTCTGGACGAGTCACTTTCCTTCGCATGTTTCCTTCCTTCTTTTTTTTTTTTTTCTCCACAGAATAAAGTTTCCACAGGAAAGTATTTACCGCACAGATGAAATTACACTGTCAGGCTCGCATAATCAGTAAACTGCACCACCAGAATGATTTCTTCGCTAACTCTGACTACGCCAGAATAACGAGGACTCAATGGTAAGAAAAAAAAGTAGCCCAGCCAGACTAAAGCACTATAACTTTATGGGCGACAGGAATTGATCGGCTCGGTTATGTTTCTGTTTCTCGCATATAGGTGAACGTCTTTCTTACGACGTTATCTTCATCCGCCATACGTGCTGGCCATGCAATAAGAGCTTACCGCATGCGCTCAGGCATACTGGCTCCACCTATATTGCCCTCTTGCCACGTTTCTCTTGTCACTTGCCCAGTACAATTGCGAAGAACGCACCCCTGCGTTAAAGAACCCCAGGTGGTCTAAATTTCCGGAGCCCTCCACTACGGCCTTTCTCTCCTCTCTATCTCTTTCACTCCCTTTCCCCTACCCCTACGGACGCTTAGCCGTGCTCCCTACATGGGCTGCAGAAATTAGCGTCCTTTCCTAACCCAACCACAATCAATCCCTGCGAAGCCTGCATACAGCTTCGTTCCGTTCCGACCGCACGATAACCGTGACCTCGCGCGAGAGCTACTCCAGACAAATCGCGCGTCCGGCTTGCGGCGAGACAAACGACGCCATTTATTCGCCGTGTTCCGAGAATGCGCATGCGCGGCCGCGGGCCTCAACAGGTGTCACAAGGTAACGTTTCTTCCGAGCGTGGAAAACGAAAACTCCCGAACGGAGGCGCAATAACAACGTGACGGGGATAGGAGCCAACGAGAGCGCATATAGCGGCACAGTGTGGCGCGAAATAGTCTATAGACCGTCGTTTTCGATCTTGGACACTGTCACTTGGTACGCAGGAACTATTACAGCTACCATATTCAACTGGGAGTCCTGGTGAATGCACCGCCACCTCTCCCCCGGCGTCGCGAAAGCAAGAGTACATCCTACTGTCTCAGCATCAATGAACAGATCGCAAAATACGATTTAGAACAGGGAATGTCGCAGGAGCCAACGTTTCGACAAGTGGACTTGTCTTCGCCAGGGCGGCCCATCAGCTCGTCACGTTGACGAGCTGATGTCTCAACATCAGCTCGTCAACCACGCTCATTTTATTCGGTCATCTTTATTGGGACAGCCAGTGCACATTGTTGCTCAAAGTGAATAGCGTAAACGTTAAGAAAGCCTGACGTACCGCTCACCCCGAAATACCAATTTTCCAACCTGCACATGTCAACCGCACCTATGTAACGGATGAAAATGTCACGTATACATGCGGTGTAAGCGGTAACCACATGAAACACATTGAGACATGGACTGCGCACCGCGTCGTCATGGCCTTCGGTCACGGACGTGCCCGTACCACGTCGACTGTGCAGTCTAAAGTACGTGTACATATATGTACACATATATCGTAACTATCGATATGGAGCCAATGCGATTAAATCGGAGCTTGGAACAAGACTGTAGATCAAATTGCCTGGGTGGCCCAAAACTGACACCACCAATCGCAATGACCCGAACCTCACCGCGTAAAAGAACGCGGACAAAAGCAGAAAAGAATGAATGAATGAAAGGACAAAGGAAATGTTCGGAAAAGGCATTGTTTGTTTCCTTAACCCCTTTTCCGACTACGTCGGTGCTATTGAAGCTCTCGTCAAGGTTGCATAGAGAACACGAACTTCACGCGTTACGGTGGGATGCAGAGAAGCGTAGATAACGTGCATTTCCAATAGGAAATGTGCACTGCAGAAAGAAAACAAATGAACAGTGATAGGTGGGTGTTGAGTGGGAGGCGAGTGATCGCGCACCCCGGACGGTGACTCGGTGTTTCACTGCACACTTCCCACCCCACCTCCCACCCCTTGCGCGACCGGCATTTCCGCCCGCACGCGTAGTATGTACACACCAACCAACACCTCCTACATGATGGCATAGTATCTACATGCTTCTCATGCAGCATGATTCGCGCTCAAAGAGAACGCACACGATCTCCATTCGACGACGAGGACGAGAAGGAGAAGGAGCCGCGTAGGAGTGGCGATCTATAGTATACAATTCGCAATGGTCGCGAAGTCACGAAAACTCGCGCGTTGATGATATTCGTGTGTAAGGGCGAGGCAGCGAGTTCTCCCGAAGCTCCGAGATGGAATGACTTTTTGTCTGGCTCGCGAGGCGTTGCCGATATGGCCGCCCTCCATAACGAAAGAAAAAACCAACAACGAAAGGCGCAGAATGTTCCCATGCTGCAGGGCCGTGGTTCTATTGCATTTCCAATCGTCGGGGCGTGAGCGGCGCATTGTATGCATGGAGTGCTGTGTTTGCTCTAGGCCCCCTGTCTGCCTGGTAGAGATGTCTGCGGAGCTCGGCGCACACAGTATCTCACGTTTTCGACCTTTCCTTTCGCTTCCTCGAATTCTTTCTTTTGTGGAAGCCTATCGCAATGCTCGGCATCATTTGGTCTTCGCTACATGATGGTTTAGCGTATGTTCAAGCTGTGCAGCGGCGATGAAGTGCGTTGTATTGCCGTAATTGTCGGGGATATCCCAGTATTTCCCATCCCGGTACAGCTTTATTGTACTGGCCCGCTGGACCCTCAACATGACACAACTAATGTTATTCTTGCGCTCTCTGTGCGGGCGAAGAATTCTCGTACTCAGTGGTGGTGTAGGCTGCTGAAAAAAAAGGTCGTGGTCGCCCGGCTGCGGTCATATCCTTAGTTGGAAGTACAATGTCCAGTACACCGACAACACAACATAACACAACACAACAGAGCGCGCACACAGCCGCACACACACACACACACACACACACACACACACACACACACACACACACACACCACACACACACACACCACACACACACACCACACAACAACCCATCCGACACTGCATGCCCAACGTTATAGTTCCAATTACGCCAAAAAAAAAAAAAAAAGGCGAGGTTAGCTCGGCAGCTATGACGTGAGCATCAACTTTTCAATCCACATAGACCCATTGTTCATGTCATCCTATTGATATGACAAAACCCGCCTTCTGTATCTGCGCAGACCTTTCCTCATCGCAGGTTTCACCTCGTCTTTGCTAAAAGTTTCAACCGAATGCTTCCGCCTCAATCTCCAGATCATGCCTACAGGTCCGCCATGCAAGGCCGAGGCGCTTGGCTCGAGTTGTGGCTCCCACTACGTCGTCGGTCACGGAACTTTAAACTACACCTACCAGTGCACTCCCGCTTTCCCCTTGTTACAAGGACGCTCTTGCTGCTGGAAGCTCTCACTGCTACGTTCTACTTGGCACTAACATTACCACGGTCTTCATCTCCTGCCTTTATTGTAGAAGGAAAATCCCTGCAGGCCTTGCTTCCGAATACATACATTTTTTTTAAATTGGCTTTTCCACAAAATTTTCTTTTTTGGAACACTTCCCCTTATTCCTTTATGGTATGTTTGGCTTTAAGCCCGATATACCTTCTGGTGGCGCGGGCTACCCCCACTTTATTCACACACACACACACACACACACAACACACACACACACACCACACACCACACACACACAACCACACACACACACACACACACACACACACACGCACACACTATACGCCGTAATGCACACCATGCACCAGGTCCAGGTCATGCTATGTTGAATCTGAGATAAGATGACTCGAGATAAGTAGCACAAGCGCTCGGTCCGCTTTGTAGTTGGGATGACCTTGAAATGACATACTACAGGACGTATGAAGCAAATAGCGTTCGGTTTTGGTGACGGAGCTTTGCCATTCACTCTCAGCAGACGGCCTTACATGTATTCACACGATCTCCTGTACTGCCATTTTAGGAGGCTCTCTTACGTTATGTCCGAAGTGACTGTCCGTTAAGGATACAGAGAAAAACGAAAACGCAGCCGGACTCATTCTGTCATTGCGCTTCGCTCTGAAGGTTGCAATGAAGAGCAAGCACTGCGAGTACATGAGAAGAGCACGTCCACGTCTTCGTTGAGCTGCATTATACCAAGATGGAACTATAACGAGCCATGCACGTAATCCTATTGCTCTTGATGTATTCTTTGAAGTCTAGCGTTCTAATAAAAAGTGATAGAAAGGAAATGCACATTGAAGTGGTGCCTGTGGGCATACTTGAGGAACTTGGTTACAAAAAGAGATATTAGGAAACTGTTGCTCATTATGAAGGTTGCACATGAAGAGCTTTAGAGTGTGTACTCTAAGTATCGTAAAACCATGGTTAGACCAATGTCCTCGAACGACATCACATTCTAAGGGCCGGTTCCTGATCGGCTAAATGTCCGTACGTATATCGACCAGCGGTCGTCGTATATCCTCCGCATTCCCACACAAGGTGTGAGGTGTACTCGTAGTTTTCTCCTTCCGATCACACTGCGCTGAAGCGAATCATGTTTAGAGGTACAAGGGCCCGAGCTGAAAATGGCTTTCATCTCTGACCACGCCTTCGTTTACGCTCTCGGTGTGATTGAGGTCACCGAGGTGCTTCGGTTGTCCGATCGTAAACAAGCGTAGCGCCACGTATCACAAATCAACACGGTTATGCATGTCACGGAAGGGAGCTGGTGACCTGCATACGGCCAGCAACGGCACCGCGACCGCCGTAGATCTGCCTCAACCCACGCCTTGAGGACATGCGGTATGGGACACTCCGCAAGGTCCGTGGGTGCAGTGACGGTGCGTCTCCAGCTTATTCGGTCTAACCGTGCGTTGGCTGAGGTGTCGCCCACACGGAGACACTACCGTCTTGAATGCGTTCGCGTGCTCACGTTGTAAAGTCGCAAGAAAGGAATAGGTTGAGGCTTACAGCTCGTGTACGTCGAAGAAACTCCATTTACACAACCTCACTTTGTGAAGGTCCGTGAAACGGTAAAAACGTACACGCGTGTTTTCTGTTGCCTTTCCTCGGAGAGTGGGGAGCTTGTGTTACATGCATGTGTGTCTTTCTAGAGTGTGTGCTTTCGCTCTCCGTTCCCTGTCTCTGAATGTGCAGTTGAATGAATAAATCATATAAATTGCATGAACACGTTTGTGCGTATGCTTGACTTGCACTGAAGCCATCCATGCACGCCCACGCGACACCGAAAGGCACCACGCTTTCAGAAACACGCATTCAAGCAGCGTAAGATTCTGCGAGCTATCTTTCTTTCACTTCTGCCCTGTTTGGTTTAGTTTGTGATGCACTCACGAAGGTCAAAGAGGCAGTCACTATACCAGGAAAGGTCAGTGACACTAAAGCTGGAACGCACGAATCGACTGGCCATCTCTCTATATGCTACTGGCAACAGGACTGTTGTGAACACAAACAACTGGTACAATAGAGAACAAATACGCCAAAATGCAACTGGTAGACCTTACTGACAGACTTATGCCGAAAAAGCCGCAACAAATTACGAGTTTTGGTAACCAACGCTATGACGTAATTTAATTTGTGTTTCTGTATACTGTATTTCTTTATTAGATTACATGATTTTTGTTTGTTTGTAGCGTTCCTGTTCTCATTTCGGTTTGTGTTTTGCTTTATTTGTGTTTTACTGTCCGTACTGCTGCTAATACTTGTGTTACTTATCTGTAACCTTCACCGAGGGACCCGTTGCAGTCATTGTACTTTGGGACCCTCGTCTTATATCTTATGCTTTGTAATTAACCTGTCATGTCACAATAAAAACTGATTGAAAAAATTGATTGATTAATAAAGTACTTGTAGCCAGTGTGCTATAATATCCGCGTTCTGCGTTTCGGACGCAGATATACCAAATTAAGCACTGCAAGCAACACAACGCAGTGCTGAAACCTATCGTGGTTAGCCAAGTTTGCTGGGAGATGGCCGCAGCTCGCTCGTAAGCCATAACACAGCGCGTAGCGTGGCAACACCATCACTAAATGAAATTTGCGTGTGAGACTCCAGTACCTTCGCCTCGTCGTGAGGTAAGGATAAAGGACAACTTCTATTTCGTCGACTGAGTGATAGCGGTTATATGCGTCGTTGGCAGCGCGTTACGCCGTAAAACTCCCATAATTCGCTTCGCTAACCGGCTTCACCCGTTTGTGCCTGTTCCAACGAGAAGACAGAGTATGTTTGTGTACACGCGCGTCCAGCGAGCCGCGTGCGCATGCACAGAAGCTACAGTGGCAACGCAATTCGCCTTAAATGTATGTAGCTGGCGAACCTACAGCTGCATAGTCCAGGGCCGTGAGAGACTGCACTTTCATTCAACGTGAGCCAAAATGTATAATAGCGAAGGCGGCAGCGCGTTCCTCTTCTTTCAAGCATGGCCGAACAAATTTTGCTCATTTGCCAAGTTTCGAGTTTACCGCGTCCCGCCTCGTTTGCATATGTTTCAACACGTGAACCTTTCTTTCTTTCTTTCTTTCTTTCTTTCTTTCTTTCTTTCTTTCTTTCTTTCTTTCTTTCTTTCTTTCTTTCTTTCTTTCTTTCTTTCTTTCTTTGGAGCGCTCATCTTACTGACCCCCCGCGTTGTCGCAAAGCCGGCCACTAAGTGACCTCGCTACCTCTTCTTCATGTGCCCTTCTCACCACCGCTAGAGAGATAACCGAGCTTGCTGTAGCAACAAGATGTATAATACACAGTATAGCATAAAGAATCCGGCACTTTTTTATCTTTACAACGTGCTGCCGGCTGGCCAGTGGCGCAGCATCCTTGGACTTGCGGCATCGATGCAAAGGAAGCAGACCATGAAAACGACCTCGTGATGGACCGCGCTTCGCGACCTGGTTTGAATGTAGCATCGCCGGAGGCTAGCGTACAGAGGTCCGGCCGTGGCCGGACATGCAAATGCGGCATTACCCCCCTTCCTCGCGATGTCTCGATACGAGCGTGCTTCTTATGCCGATTGCCCATGCGGAAAGACGTCTGCTGTCCCGCCGTCAGCGATAGCGTTCGCGGTCAACGTAATGTATACACGAAACGACAACGAGAAAGTATATACAATGTCAACAGAAAGTCAACAAAGTATCAATAAGAGGCAGTTGTTCGCACGGGTAGCGTGGTTAACGTGCCATAACCTGAGACAAGTCAACAAAAACCACGACGAAATATAACAAGAAAAAAAGTGTACGCGTGCCCAACAAAAAGTCCTGAGAAATTCAACAAACGCGCTACGCGGTCTTGCGGAGTGCTTGTTTGTGGGGTTTTCTGGGCGAACGACCGAGATCTCATTGCGACGGTGTCGGTGTCGGAGCTGGCTGTCGTTAAGTCTTTCTTACTGCCGTGTTGACAACGGACGTCGGGGCGGTACTGTGTACCGCGTTTTACAGCTGCACTCAAGCCCTTTGGTTTGCAGTGAATGACCGCAGAACGTGGTCACTCACATGGTCCGGCAGGTCGACTATACGATCTAGACGGCGCCGCTGCCGAGAATGTCAACGCACTGTGGCGCAATTATCACTCGTTGTAGACGGCACTGTAGTTTTGCTGGTTTGTTGCTGTAGTAGTAGTTGTTGTGTACCCGTTCCTTTTAACTTTGCTGTGGCTCGGCTGAGTCACACCGCTCAAACTGTGTAAAAGGGACCGCTCCTTCTGATCGAATGTTTGTTTGTTTTTAAAACATGGGGTTCTTCCGCCTAGCGTTATTTAACTGGTTGATGATTGATTGTTTACTGCGGTTTTACGTCCCAAGACCACGATATGGTTATGAGATACGCCGTAGTGGAGGGCTCCGGAAATTTAGATCACCTGGGGTTCTTTAAAATGCACTGACATCGCACAGTACCCACACCAACAGTCTGGGTGGTGTTGACGGTACACGGGCCTCAACATTTAGCCTCGATCGAAATGCAGCAGCCGCGACCGGGATTCGATCCTGCTACCTTGTTATTTAACATGGAGACCCCCTTGGGTATAATATTTTCTTGCTTTTGAGAATACCCTGTTCGCAATGTGTGTTGCAGACAGCATTTTTTCTTGTTCCGGGCATGACGAACGTGGTGTTCTGAAGAATATTTCGTTCATATTAATACGTGTCCCACTGTTTCAATACAGTACACGAATTTGCCACGTCTGCCGGTCCTTAAGCTTGACTCGTGAATCGGCTTTCCAGTTATAAGGCTCATTCAAGCGGATTCGCATGCCATCGTTGTGGCGCATGTGTTCTTAATTGTTATGTTACTTTTTCCTCCTGCCTAGACCCCTTTAAAAGGGTAACGAGCTAGACGTTTGCCTTCAGGTTATCTTTCTTGGCTTTTGAGTTTCTCTAGCGGGATGCATTATTATTGCGCGATATCTTTGAATAGCATATAAAATCAACATTTAGGAGAAGTTTACGTATGCATGCCTACCGCGAGACGAAAGATTTGAGAATAAATGAAGATTTCTTGTCACCGCTTTGAGAAGATAAGCACACAAACAGAAGCGCACAGCAACACTGCGGAACATGGCAAACGGCAGCGACCTTGGTGCCATATCGAAATTGCTTGTCCTTGAAGGCGAACTGGTTCTTCGGCTTCACAACGCACGCACACGAAGAGATATTTCTAAATGGTAATTTGGTGATAATTATCGACCTCTATAGCTCCGCCTGTACATCCTTCGCCGCAGTATGGAAAGCTCTTGCACTCACAGCCCCAGGGTATACGTGAGTCGTGCCCTTGTTACACTTCGCATGCTTCTCTGGACCACCTTCATATATGTGAGTAGGATGGCCTGCATAGGTGTATGCAAAGCATGTAGGGCAGAAAGAGGGACGCATGTAAATACCAAACGGCTCATGTAGCGCTCGTGGTAGTACAATACTACTACTACTACTACTACTACTACTACTACTACTACTACTAGTAGTAGTAGTAGTAGTAGTAGTAGTAGTAGTAGTAGTAGTAGTAGTAGTAGTAGTAGTACGAGGAGGATATTAGGTTGCTGTTCCCGGTGGAGAAGTAGCAGCAGTGCCCATCATTCCCTTCTGACAATGAGCTATAGTTCTCTCCTTGCATATGCTTCTTCGTAGAAAGAAAGATAAAGCTAAGCACGACAATGACACTTGCACCATACGGCACATAAACCTGATAATTTCGCAGCGGAGATTGAAGCGGAACCATAGCAGGCGACCGCATATGTAGACTACATATAGCCATTGACCGATAGCCGCTTATTCTATGTACGACATTAATTTCAAGTTCTTGTCTTGCGCATAGCCGGCTGTTTAGTTGATTATCTCTTTTAAATAGGGAGAGAGAGAAATATAGGCTGCTGCTGACGTTTGCGATCGCCACACGGCCAGAGTGGCGCCCCATTAGCATCTACACTCAAGCGCGTTTTAGTATCTTGAGAAAGAAACACAGTAACCCACACACGCGCCATATTCCATACGCACGACGGTCACCGTCTATCCAAGGACGCGAGAGAGGGGGGGACAGGCGATCCGGTATTTCTTTTTTCCCATTATGCGCAGGAATGCAGATCAGTCGGCAGTGCCGGGGGCGAACCGGGCGAACGTCGCCGCCGAGAGAGCTTGCATGCTGAGCGGACTCGGATCATAAACGGCGATCTCCACAGACCGTCTGGCACGCATGCGCAGTTCGATGGTAATGCATACGTGCCACTGGAGTGTGACGTTGCATGCAGGGCACAATGTGGATGAAGGCCTTTTCCTCCATTTTTTTTTTTTTTGGCTCCTCGTGACAGCGTAGTAGATTTCTCCATGCGAATTTCGTTTCAGTTTCTTTCGTTTTTCTTTTTCTTTCGTTCGTTCGTTCGTTCGTTCGTTCTTCATACATAAGGAAGTTCGGTGAGATGAATCATCTGCTGAGTGGGCCACATTTCACACTAAAAACGAAGCAATAAAATGGAAAACACTTTCATTTGTTCCTGCTTGATGTGCACTTAAGCACGGCCTGTCAATATTACTGGTTTTCGCGATTTGAAGCGACAGAAAGAAAGAAAGAAAGAAAGAAAGAAAGAAAGAAAGAAGAAAGAAAGAAAGAAAGAAAGAAAGAAAACTTCGCCGTTCTAGCGCGTTTTTATTTCACGCATGCGCCTATACTACAATGCAATAACCGAACAGGATCAGTCCTGCATACATATTATTGCCTCCTTACATGATGATGATGATTTGTGGGGCTTAACGTCCCAAAACCAGCTCTGATTATGAGAGACGCCGTAGTGGAGGTCTCCGGAAATTTTGACCACCTGGGGTTCTTTAACGTGCACTGAAATCGCACAGCACACGGGCCTCAACATTTCGCCTCCATCGAAATGCAGCCGCCGCGGCCGGGATTCGATCCCGCGATCCTCGGATCTGCAGCCGAGTACCTTAGCCACTAGACCACCGTGGCGGGGCCTGCCTCCTTACAATGCCCGCTGCCCAACTTCTTTGTTCCTCACTTCCTGCCTATTGCCTTTCGAATCTTCTTCTATACTTTCCTTACCACTTATCGCTTCCTTTCGCCAGCTGCGCGTACAGCAGTCGTTCCGGGAGCGCACCGTGCGAAGTCGCGCACAAGCTTCAAGGTGGACTCCTCGCATAAAGTCGTCGTCGTCGAACCACTTTGCTCTTCGCGCGATTCCTGCGCCTGTCCCGATAAGCGAGGTTCACGCATATACCGCGGCCAAAGCTGCTCGTACGCCGCTGCCCTTGATCCCCCAACCCCTTTGCCCTGCAGGCACGGCGCGCTCGCCCACGAAACGGTTTTACCTGCAATCCGAACGGTGCTGCCCGGTCCGGAATATCGGCCGCATTTCGCTTTCTTTCTTTCTTTCTTTCTTTCTTTCTTTCTTTCTTTCTTTCTTTCTTTCTTTCTTTCTTTTGTTGCAGCTGCTCGCCGCATGCCCGCCATCCATTGTTCCGGAAGTTAATTACGTCGCCGGCGATTGACCGACCTGTACGGCATGCGCAAGCGTTCGGAGAGGGTTGTGCGCGTGTCTGCGTGCTCGTGCTTTTATGTTTGTTTGTGCATGATTGTCTACGATAGCGCAAGAAGAGGCACGGTGATTTGATTGCAGTTCGTTTTAGTATTCGCTGTAACGACTCGACTGGAATGAATGGACTCATGGACTTGGGTCTTCAAGCTTGCGAAGACAGATTACGTAGTGATAACCAGAGTCGTAAACTATACCAACCACTCGCTGAGCTACTGAGCGCCTTTGTAATGCTTTGTACTTCTCAAAGTGTACCTCTCTCATGGTTGAACTTAGCAGTAAAGGAGTAGCTGGTGGAAATATCTTCTTACGTACGTTTACTGAAAGAGAGAGGCGCATAGAGGTAGTGGTACGTGTGTTATGACACGAACGATAAGGTTCATCATGAAGTCAGCTACAATAATGCAGATAACTCGCTCTATAAACGGCTCGTCCTGTATAGCGTGCAACGAGTTCTCGTTAACAACTGCCGCACCGGCCACTGAAGTGCAGATAAATCTGGTTCGCGGTCTACTTACGCGCATGAAGCTTCGGCCTTATGCTACAGATTGATAACCTAATATGCCAGCGGAACTACCTAGAGTGCTGTAGAACTCCAGGTAGCTCCACAGAAAAGAACCCAATTTGTATGGCCAGTGTAGCTTTTGTGACCCAGTATAACGCCAGTGTGTTCCAATGTATATAGACCTTAGCGAACTGCCGACCATTTTCGAGTTTCTGCACTCCATATCCGCTGCGAACTTTTCTGATACATTATGAGTAAGTCAGGCAACCAACATTGCACAACCCCGTATAGCTTATTTCTATGTGCCGCTAAGGAACAGCATAAATATCATGAATAGAAAGACTGAAAACATCATTCTTTTGGATTTGAGAATGGTAAAAAAGTAATAATTCCGTTTAATTGTTTTGTTCGCCACGCGGGAAAAACAAAAGCGCAAGAAAATAAATTCTCGTGCAATGCAGGCGCGTCAAGAGATATTCCGATATGATTCTTGACAACAATTAAACGAACACCGACCAATGAAGTTTTTAAAACTCAAACGTTGTTTTCATGTATATTGCCGACGATACGGGGCTCCGCCCAACCCCGGATTTCGTGATGTGATTCTGTACCCCGGTAGCGTCCCGTACGGGTTGCTGTGGAGTGATTAAAGTAAGGAGAACCTCGGGCACTCCATTTCTTGGAATGTAGCCATACATAAAAGAATGAAGAAATGATGACGCTGAGGTTAGTTAACAAACAAAAAAATCAACGATTCTATTTCTGCCATCTACCGCCTAACCACTGTAGGACCACTGTAGGGTAGCGAATCAGATGCAATCTTGATAACCTGCCTGCCTTTGCCATGTCTTCTTTCTATCAGAGAGAGATAGAGAGAGAGTTCAAACAGAATTTGAACGAAGCATAGCGCTAGAACACAAGGACAAGGAAGACAACGACACGAGCGCTCGTGTCGTTGTCTTCCTTGTCCTTGTGTTCTAGCGCTATGCTTCGTTCAAATTCGTATAACCAACTAGCCCAAAAAACGGTACTCTTAGTTTAAACAGTTCGCAACGCATTGTGACCAAGGGCACCTACCTAGCAAAAGAAGGCTGACACGGCGGAAAATAGCGTCCTCAACCAGTCACTAAACGTCGGCGTCTGGGTCACGAAGTTGAGGTCCCAGGGGCCCCCATCAAAGCACGCGACCCGACGTCCTCGCCGTCAGGTGCTCAAACAAACGACCTCTTCCGACGGGCGCGCGTGTCCCCACCGCGCCAGCGTTTTTTGCAGCCATGGCCGGCTGACCTTCCGCTCTGGAACCTTTAACGCGCTGGTCTGCATTGTTGCGAGGTTCGCTAAAAGCGTGCACTACTGCGGAAGATAGACTTGGCACTTGCAGCTAGCCCCGCCACGGTGTTCTAGTGGATATGGCACTCGGCTGCTGTTCCGAGGGTCGCGGGATCGAATCCCGGCCGCGGCGGCTGCATGTCGATGGAGGCGAAATGTTGAGGCCCGTGTGCTGTGCGATGTCAGTGCACGTTAAAGAACCCCAGGCGGTCGAAATTTCCGGAGCCCTCCACTACGGCGTCTCTCATAATCAGATCGTGGTTTTGGGACGTTAAACTCCAGTAATCAATCAAATCACTTGAGGCTAACCAGTTGACGATTTGAGTTCACAAATACGCTCTTGGATATCCCTGCAGGAGAGCCTCTCACAGCCCACTGCGTTTGCCATCCGCAACAACCAAGGTCGCCGTGCCCATTCACATATGTGTTGCCCGGGAGTGGATACTTTGAGGCCTGGGGAAAACGGCATTAAACACTCATGAACCGCTACAGCTAACAGAGCATGTTTACGTTACGCTTCCACGAGAGAAAAGGAAAACCCAGGGGCCTACACCCAACCACGAAATACAACAACGTTCTGGTCCTCGCTCATTGGTCAATCCTGCCCTGACAGGCAGAATCGGCCAATCCCTGACCAATACCGAATCCCTTATTGGTCAGCCCTACCTTGAAGGGCAGAATCGACCTATCAGGGAGGCCCATCACGAATGTAGAATTTCGTATTTCGTGGTACGGTATCGTCCTTCTACTTAGCAGGCAAGGCTGTCTATAACATGTTCGTTACTGCAGCTGTGAGTGCTTCACTCGTCCATTGTAGCAGTGAGTGCAGCTGTCAATCACATATACATATGCGACTAGACCACTAAGATTCCATGTACAATAAACATCAGCCTGGTAATCAGTATGTAGTTGTAAAAAGAGCATCTACAAGCATTCAGTGCAGGAAATTATGTCTTCTGGGGCAATTTAGCCTACAAAACATCTCCTAGACACCTTACATATAGCGTCGTTTATTTGGAGGTGCACACAGAAGCAATAGCGGATGTTGCTTTCTCACACTCTAGTTCTACAAAACAGCTGCAAACTCCCCACAGAAATATTGCTCAGAAAAGAAATTTGTATACAAAGTCTGCCAGACGACTCATAGAGCACATCAGTGTCTGGGGAGACATGTGTACAGAGAAAAGTACTGATCGTCTTCATCTGCCTGACGAGACATGCATACAGAGAAAAGTATTGATCGTCTTCATCTACACTGGTAATCCACTGTCGTTTACAGATCTTGAATTGGGAGAGGCGTTGATTAGAAAGTGCAGTTCTCCTCAGTGTACAACAGTATATCTGTGGACGTGGTTCTCGAGTGAATAGATCAACAAAGCTGCCGCTTCAAAGCCATTGCACAGTATTAGAGAAAAGCCCGCTGACGTTCGCGCCAGAGCAAAGCAAACCCGAAGCACTGCCGGGGCTGCTTGCAGTGCAGCCCATCCAATTCCTTCCTTGCTGGTTCCTTGACTTCGCGTAAGCACACACACACACGAACAACAATCGCGCACACTGCGGCGGCGAAGCCAGAAAAGCCCTCGTGGGAGCCGCTCACACCGCCGTTCCTTGGGGCCATTGTCTATCTCGTCCTCTCTCACACACTCTCTGGAGCTAGTTGCTGCCCGCTAGGGAAAGACAAAAGGGACGTGGCAGCGGCTAATTTCCAGGAAGTTGGCCCGTCTGAGAGAGACGTAGAGAAGAAAGGGAAAAAAATAAAAAAACCCGGAAGGAAACGAGCGGTCGGCCACGGCTGCAGACAGCTAGTCTCCCGCCAGGGGTGCGCTGCCAGCCAACCTTCGTTCGGCGTCCCGTAGCGGTTAGGACGTCGACGTTGACACCAGGGTGCCAACGGTGTCAACGGCGCGTCGCACTCTACAGGTCTCTTTGTCGGAAGGCTTCGTATAGAGACGTTTGCCAAAGGCTGCACTCATCTGTGTGCTTTCCAATGCTGAGTACTTATGCAGGCGGCAGTCGATTAGCGGCGCGAGAAAAGAGCATTATTGTCACGCCCCTGTACGTGTCCTGAAATTAAGACCGACACACTCCGTGTGTTGCCCAGCCGACATGTTGTAGAGCGTACGAATAATTTTGTGGAATGTACGAATGCCGCCAGCATTATTAATGCTTGTAGATGTCGTCACAGTTATTGCTCTTGGCGAAGCTCGATCTCTTAACGCGTCAACGTGGCGCCCGTAAAACTTCGGCATCACAGATGTACTCAAATCATAACGACGGTGACCCTCTTCACGGCGACTTGGCTACACTGCCTTACAGTGCACTGACAACCGGCCGGCAAGGAAACTGTCCTGAAATGGGGGATGATTTTGAGAGCCCAGCTAACGTCCTGTAGCGGAGCTCGACCACTCGCATTCCACGTTCCTGCATGCGTATCTGCAAGCTTTAACGAAACAGTGCTCGCAAGAGGGCGGCCGCCTACAGCTGGCCGCTCGACTGCACTGAGACGTGGCACAGTGAGGACCCCACAACGGGAACCCGTTATTACGGAGAAGGGGCAGAGAGATCGAGTGGACAGCCTTTCTTTTATCTCTGCACATCTCCCCATCCTTTCTTTCTTTCTTTCTTTCTTTTACTTTCTCAGTACACTGTGCGTCAGAAGAATGCGTCCTGGCTCGGGTGCCTGGCGAGAACAACGGTGATGCGAAGACAACGCGCGCACGCGCAGAGCGTTATATATACGCGCGTGGTGCCGTATAATTAGAGGACTTCGATGGGCGATCGCGCGGTCGCGATAGGGGGCGAGGACGGTGCGGAAGGTCGCAGAAATTGCTCCTCGGGGCGCCGACAGGGCGTTCGACGAGGTGACGCAAAGGTGGTCCGAGACTCTCCTCCAGAGGTCGATTACACACACGGGCGCAAGGGAACCTCCGATTGTGTCGATCTTCGCTCCCTGAGGTTAGATTGTATAACGGTTGGCTTTTTCTTCCGGATTCCCTGTCACCGCTGGAAGAGTTACGCGGATCCTTTCCCTCCTTTTGTATAGATGCGTTGTGCAAGAGCGATCAGGCAGAGAGAAAGCTATGACCGCGGGTACTGGAATTGTTGCAGGACCCGGCAACCCGAAACTTTCACTCCACTATCACTGCGGAGGAATGCATGGAAGTTCAACTTCAAGGCTCTCTAATTTTTTTGCGTGAGACAGGTTTAGAAGCTCGACTCTAGCGCTTTGCCGTAAAGACGACTGCATGTAGTGCACATCCTCATACGGGACGTACACAGTGACTCATTGTACTATGCCGTCGTTACCTGTCCTCATACCTCCCTCTATCTCTGTCTACACCTTTTTCCCCTTGCCCCTGTAAGGAGTAGCAGGCCAGAGACTCACGTTACAGGCCGACCTCACCTCCTTTCCTTTCATTAAACTATAACTTCTTCTTCTTCTCCTTCTTACAGAAGAATTGGACACGAAATTCCTATTGAGGCTCTCTTCACCCATCCACGGCATGTATGCAGTACCATAGACAAAAGCATACCTCCTTAGTTTTGGTGTTCTACCATATAGTATGCATGAGGACAAATGCATACAGTTGTTCATTCGTAAGTCCTCTCTGCCATTGCTTTCAGAGTATGCACGCGAGAGAAATCACAGAGAACAGAGAGAAGATAACGAAGTTTTCCATTATATGGCAGACTCAACCGACTTCAAATTGTATCCGAGCGTGTGTATATACATGATTACTACACTGCCAAACAGCATAGTAATCATATACACAAGTGCCAAAGCATCATGTGTGGCCTTGATCTGCCCTTGTGAGTTGCTGTGTTATGGCGTCACGCCGGATAAAGATTTTCCGAGAACCTTAAGCATTTAATTCTTCCATACGGAGAGCATCCCCTGAGCTTGCTGGGTTCGATGACATCACAAAAGAACTGACGTGCGTGAAGAAGTCATCCATAATCCTCGACGCCGTATTGACGCAAATTAGACGCCCGCTTGGACGGCCGCAGGCAGAAGCCGATCGAGTTCTCGCAAAGAGCACCAACAGCGGGATACAGACGCTGCCACCCACGGTGTATTATGGAATTCATAACGATCCCTTGTTGCGAGACTTTGGACACAGGTGCTCGCTCGTTCGGTTAAAGCATTTGACAGTTGCGGCCTTGACCGACCAATCAAAAACGTGGAGTGTACCCGCGAGGTATAAAAGCCAGTCGGTCGGTTGGCCAGTCTTTCGAGCTAACGATAATAAATGTTCTCATCCGCGCGCATCGTGGTCTACGTGTCGGCTTATGCCCCCGGGCAACAAACACAGTGAATGCAGGGAACAACGACGACGAGAGAAAGCACGAAATCTAAGAAAGCGCATCGAATAACAACGAGGCTCCCGCGCCCGAGAGCTCCGGGTCTCGAAGAGGATGGGCATGCAGTCGTCTCCTGACAATCCAATCCGTTCCGTTCCGCTCTCGGCGGTCCGTCTCTGGTCTTCGTGGCAGGGCAGCGACGTCGCGTATGTATAAGACCGACCTACAACACTGGAAGGGCATGGCAAAAAAGATCCGGGCCTAGAATAGAGAGAGAGAAGGAAAGACGCAGGCAGTGGAACCATAGCTCGTTCATCTTCGCATCCGGCGATCGTCCACCCCTCTCCGCCCTGCGGTCGGTCAACTCGGGGGCAGAGCGCGCCCTCTTCGATCGCTTCGACAACGACGGAGACACGCCGATCAGTATTATGGCAGTATAGTCGCAATGCAGGTTGGTTGGTCGGTTGCACGTCAAAGGCCGAGTGGCTGCCGCGCATGGCAGCACTGAATTAGCCTTGCAATGGAATTAGCAACTGCGGCGGACCGCACTACTTAAGCCGGACAGGGCGAGATGGCTACGGGCAACCCGTACTTGCAGAAGCGACAGGCGATGGCCACCTGACCGAGAAGCATAAGGAGGAAGAAAGAAAGATCGAGATCTTGACGGGCCAGCGCTTCAGAGGCGATGTTCATGCGCGCGTTTGCTAATGCGTCCTTGGGAAGTGACCGAGCGAGCCCGTTTGACCGGGTTGCCTTTCGTTGATGGATTAGCGATGTCAATGCATTGGGAAACTAAGTCTTCACGTCTTTGAAAGAGACCGATCGATGTTTATTCCGCTGCGAGCTAGACGTGCGCATGCGCATGTTGAGTGGAAGGACGCAAGAGGAAGGCAGACAGACCTATTGTTCTCTCGGAGCTAAAGGGGCGCGCGCGGGGGGCCTTCGGTATCTAGAGTAAGCTGCCCACTGGACGCTTATTCAAATGACCCGCTGTGTATGCGCCTCTGCTGACCACTCCTGGGTTAGTTCGGAAGTCTTCTGGACCATGTCTCGGTTTATGAGCAGCTTTCCTAGCCTCTGTAACTTTTGCAAGACTGCACTGTCTCGTTAAAACAGGACGCCGGGTCGGGAGTGATGCCTTCAAGGAGGGCCGGTCATCGGAGCTGATACCTCAAGAGACATGTCCTGACTCGCCCACTCGTCCACTGACACAACACTGCCTCGCGTTCAGTTCGTACTCTTGAAATGCGCCGACGTTAAAGAACTGAACGATGACGAAAGACCAATCCGTTCGATGCTAGTCCCGACAAGACCTTCACTTCTTTTTGCTTCCTTCTGTTATGGGACAGCGTGACTTCGTGACTGGTGACGCGATGTCCCTCTCGTCCGATTGTTCTCCGTTGGCCGAACTGCTCCGTCTTTATCTCACTTTTTCTTTCGCCCTAAAGCTGCTCCTCCTTCTCTGCGTTCTAAAGCGCGCGCAGAACTATACATACACAGCCCAGCGTCTTTCTTCGGCGAACAAAAGGGGGCGCGAAACGACGCCAGGCCCGCGGAAGCCTACCGGAAGGCATCGGAAGAACTGGCACGGTCGCACAGAGCCATGGCCACCCTGTTGCCCCGTGGTGTACGATACAGTTGACGCTCCTGCGCGAAAAGCGCGAAGAAAACGCATGCGCGAAATGATCTTGGGGCACGAGCGCCGTTATCGTGTGCTTTCTTTTCTCCGGCACGCGGGCGCGACTCCACCTAAGCAGAATGGTATATACCCTTGATGGCGAGCCATCGCAGGATTCGGGTGGTGTGTCCGCGAGGTCGCACGGGCCAACGCCCACGCTATAGAGCAGGTCGCCGATACTTCTACCCTTCCTGGCTTCTGTGTTTACACATGAGCAGTAGCTAAAACAGCTCAAGGATCTTCCCCAGATCTTGGTGGACGCATTCGTCAGCGTGAGGAAACGAACCATACTGGTCACGCACGCTTTCCGGCTTCCCGAAAGAAATCGATGCGCCCCCCCACCCCCCCCCCCCCTCCTCCTGTTTTTTCTTGTTGTTCTTTAACCATGGGATGGAAGAAGTGCAAGTTCATCCAGATTTGGCTGGCTCTGACGGAGTCTGCACGCGCGTTCTGCCGAAGCCTTTGTTGTTCATCCGAGCGTTGTGAGAAACGAAAGCGAGCACGACTTGAACCGCGGACCTTTCCGGCCTTGGCCGCCGCCCTTCTTTCAAAGACAAGGTCACGGTCTGGAAGTGTGCCAGACTATGTGCATGTACGCACATCGGCTCGCCCTCTTTGTCAAGACTTGCGTTTGTATACCTGCTAAAGAGCCGCCGTTAAAATACCGTGGGAAGCGACCGTGCACTCGTTTGAAGTGAACTTTCACTGCCTTGCCCGCGTAAACGACACAAGAAGCGGGTACGAATCGACGAGACAAATGGTTTGCGAGGGAAAAAAGTTTTGGCGTCGTCGTTCACGACGACTTGTGGGCCAGCTCCACAAAGCCTTATATACTGATGCCAAGTAATTACATACGTTGATGGCTTTCTTTTGTCGGCTCGCTTTTGTCGGGTACTGGAGTAGCACATGCACAAACGCAGTCAGTGACCGGTGGTTCGCGCTATATTTGTTCTGCTTAACCACGCCGCTTGACCTGTCGTGGTTGTTTAGCGAATAGGGCGTTGGACTGAGAAGAAGCACGAGGTCTTGGAATCGTACCCCGGCCACGGCGACCGCATTTCGGTGGGGGCGAAATGCAAGAAATAGCCGCGTACTTAGGTTTAGGTGCACTCTAAAGAACCCCGGATGTTCAAAATTGCTCTGGAGCCCTCCAAGATACAGGCCAGGCCTCATAATGATAAAGCTGGTTTTGGCAAGTAAAACATCGTCAGTTATTATTATCAGTAACTACGTTGCTTCCCGACGTCTTGGGAAAGCACGGAAAATGTGAATAGAGAAGTGACTGCACAGCTTAGCGCATGAACGAGCGAAACAAGAGATAACAATGACACGCTCGAAACCTCCTGCCTAATAATCGCATTGTACACCATAAGGCTTGGAAGTAATATGATCAGAGATAGCCTACGGTCACAATTGCCGTACAAACTGCCTTTGTATACAGAGAAATGAGGACAAAAAAACCCACCAAGTGAGAAGACAAATGCTACGTCATTCTCCCAGTGATCCGTCGCTGACGCTGTTTTCAAAAGTAAACTTGACCATACCAGCTCGGGGCGACACTTTGGCAAGGAATGTCGTTCAAAGATTGGCATCGACTTTCTGGCTTCCCAAGAACACGAAAATGTTGTCTGTTTCCTCATCATGGGCATCAGTCGCATTACTACAAACGAATATAATTCGCAGGAGGAAGAGTACAAAGGGATCATCACTTGTTGAGAAAGTGACGGCAAAAGAAGCCTTCCTTTGTTCAAGCTGTGCGTTGAACATGCTGTTAACGCAACGAGCCACAGGCATGCCTTCCTGAGCGGCGTCGAACCGAAGCTCTCCTGCTCGTCTCTTTCTTTGAGAAACGCGAAACTGCAATCACTCTTCGTAACATAAAAAAAATGTAATAGAAAGATGAAAGGAAAGAAGTAATAGAAAGATGAAAGGAAACTTGTGGGCGGCAACGTATTCGGCACACACACACACACACACACACACACACACACACACACACACACACACACACACACACACACACACACACACACACACACGAACGCAGGCTTTGGTTTATACAGGCCTCCATCATAACCCCGGCTTTCTTTTTCCATCAGGCGTGAGCGATATCTCCTCTCTTTTAGATGAAGAGAGAGAGCTTGACGTTGTGCCGCGGCTGGATCCAAACGCCGGTGATGTAGCGAGCCGGGCTGCTCTCACGTCCAGTTCGCGTTTTCCCTGCGTGGCACGGCAGCTCTCTGATGGTGGCGCGTCTTCTTTCTTGATGGATCGTAATTCGACGCGGCCGTGGATTGCTCGCGCGCGCGCGGGCGCGTATATACGGATTCCCTTCTTTTGCGTGGTCCGAGCCGCGCCACCGTTGCCGAAACCATGCACTGCTGATGCTGTTGCTCACGGTCGTCGCCTCGTGCGTGCGTCCTCCAGGGGTCAACGGTCGCTACTAATGAACTTCGCGATGCATTCCCCTCGATCTTGATTCACCTGTGATGTTCTAAACCCGTGTTTTTTTCTTTGTTTTCTTTTTATTATCTAGATCAAACGGAAGGTATGAAGAACCGCCTCTTCCTGCTTTTCCATTTCCCCGAAAGTTGCGTACATATACTAGAGTGATGAAATTGAGTGTCTGACGAAATCGCCTCTGGTCGGGATGAAACACTGGTGAAAACACAGAAGGAAGTCAGGAAATTTTATTTTCCACTGGTCGGCGTCTTTCTATGTTCTCACCAATATACTATAGAGCCCTACGTTCGTTCAATAGCATGCACTCATGTGAAGGCTTTACCTGTGTGGAACTGCCATCGGCTTTTCTGGTGGAAACGTAGAATTAAAAAAATCTTAGCGCGCAGTCAGACGAAGCGTCTCAGGGTGGAACTCGCAAAACTCCGTGAGCACCACCCAGTGAAGAAAGTCAGCTTTCGTCTATGTCTTATTCCCCTGTCCCTTGTTCGCGCGGTTCGCTTTGTTGCTCGTGTATAAACAAATCCGTTCCTTGGTGGAGTGCTGTTCTTCATTGACCAAACGGCTTCGCTGATGATGTGCCCAGAATCGCCATTGGCCGAAATCTTACTTACGAACAAGACTAGCGTAAAAGGCTTTCTTGCGGGCGCAGGGGCCAAATTTACAAAGCTTTTGTTTCGCACGGAACATTCACCGCTCACCGACTGGGTTCGTTTAATACGTGCGGCATTAAGATCGGCTGAGCTCTTCTTTCGCGAAAAATTCTAACGTAACACGTTTTTCTTCATACGGGCTCTGAACCAGTTGCATAAGACGGTCTCATACTTAAGTGTGAAGTGATCTCACAGTTACGGGAGCCATACAGTTGACATTATCAGCTTCTGCGACAATGAACTCGCCCCGCCCCGCTGGTTGTAGTGGTTATGGCACTCGGCTGCTGATCCGAAGGTCGCAAAATCGAATCCCAGCCGCAGCGGCTGCATTTCGATGGAGGCAAAGTGTAGTGCACTGTGCGATGTCAGAGCACGTTAAAGAACCCCAAGTGGTCGTAACATACATACATACATACATACATACATACATACATACATACATACATACATACATACATACATACATACATACATACAACCGTACTACGTGGCGTACGCAGCCTAATCAGCGGCGGCGCAATCTGAAGCCGGATGGAGTGTCGCGGATGGCAGCTTCGATTCGCCCTCTTGCGCACACACTCGCGCGCGGCGGATTCCTCTGCGTTCCTTAACGTATAGTATGGAGTGTAGATTTCCAGCAGTGGGAACGTCACCGCGGAAGTGCCTTCCGGCGAGACCACCCATGCAGTCTGTGATTGCTCTCGCCTTCCTCGTCTCGCTTTATTTTCGAGGAGGGAAGCAGCAGCAAAAGTGGCCGCTGCTTTGCGTAAGCATCGGGCGCTGAGCCGAGTCTGCGAGCGCCGCGGCCACTGGCAATCAGTTGACGTGTGTGTGCGTATACACCCCGATGGAGCAATGCCGATCGAATGTACGAGTGTGCCGTTGATGAGCTGACGAGTTCCGGACGAGGCACATAAGTGATGAAAGCAATATGTCGTGAGGCCCTGTTCCCGGTGATGCAGTGAGGACGGGAGCTCGCTCGCCGAGCGCGTGAGTTCAACGTGCGATCGGCGGCGGCACGGTCTTCATCGCGGGAGACGGAAGAACTTTATCGTGAGAGCAGTCGTTGAGAGGGAAGTGACTAATCTGTCCTCATTTCGATGAGAGGACGTTAGTAGCGACGGTGGACGCTATTATAGAGTCATATATCATGCGTATAATGGCTGCACTATACGTGTATGATATGGTTAAAGCGGTACACGTTCACTGGGCTCACTGCAGTTTCTCTATAGTGCAGAGTGTATTTAAAATGACTAAAACCAGGCGCAATCTAAACGCGACAAAGATGTCAAGAGTACACCAACGTATGTAATTTCATCGTCTCCGAACTACGGCCATTTTTCTTTTTCTGTTTCCTGTTAAAAGCCTTCTTGGCGTACAGTATACGCTATATATGCTATATATACAGTACAGCTATATATGGTAGGACTGCCACTGTAGAATGGCCAAAGAAATTTTAGCAGAAACAGTTTTTGAGCCTGTCATATATACTCTAACTCATCTTATAAAGCCATATAGAGAACGCACAATACCTATATCAGACTTTCAGTATAGTTCGCGGTTGCTGCGGGAGATGCGCTTCTTACTCGCGCCCCCATTGACTCCATTGGGAACTATACAGCATGGGTAGAATATGCTAAGGCATTTAATTTCCGACGGCTTATGTATGCGCAGCCGAAGGAGAAATTCCACTGGTTTTCGATAAACTTCGGTAAGTTAGAAACCCCTTACCCAAAAAGCGCACAAGAGAGCTCGTCCGCCATGCACTGCGACGAAAGGAAACATTTATTCCAACGCCCGTTAAGTGGAATGTGTTGTGTCACTCGGGCGGCGCGCAGCGCGCACGGTCAAGCCTCTAAGGAAAGCGGCTCGCTGCCAAAAAGTGACACCGGCTACGAGTGTCCAACGCGTTTGTCGCGCAATAGAAACGTCAACAAGCATGTCGATGGCGGGGGCCACTGCACACAAGCCCCGTCCAGCTGTCGCCGCTACTTGCCAACAGAAAGTGTCGTGCACGTCGACGCAGGAAGATGCACGACCACACCTCACGCAATAATTCTGCTGATTCCACATCTCTTCGTGGCTGCGCGGCGTCTGTTAGACGTGGATGACGCGACGATGTGGCCGACGACCGAGCCCCTATAGCTGCAGGGCGTATCCACGCCGAGACATAGAGGAGGCTGGCGCGTCAAGAAGAAAACCCCGCAACGCCCGTTTCCCGTCCGAGAGACGTCCTTGCGTGATCACTGTACATACGCACGACGCTCTTCACTCATTCAGCTGGCTCGGACGCAATTCGTTTTGTTCGCGATCACTCGTTGCGCATTTTAACGACGCATTAAGGCTGGGCTTGTGAGTGATTGGTGCCTACGCGTTTGCATTTAGTGCTGCTTAAGTGATTATATCGGGAGCGTAGCCAGGATTTTATTTCGTGAGGAAAGTCCGACCCCCTTCCCCTTTGGCTCCACCAATGGTGAGAGTGCATGCGCGTATTCTGCCCACATTCTTACGTTTACATATTTGCGTGCGAATGTGCTCACATGCGCGCACATTCGTCGCGCTTGGATAACAAGTGAACAGGATAAGACTAAGTAGCGAACTCAAATGTTAAGTGCTAAGAATCGCAATGCGTTGTCGTCACGGCATCGCTGGGAGGCAATCGCGTTCTAGCCCCTATACACTAAGTGCACACACAATACAAAGGATAGCGTCACACTTACCCATTCAGAATGTGGAAAGGAAGACAAACAAATGCGCTTCATGTTACGTCCACTCCGCCGCGGCGGTCGCATTTTCGATGGAGGCGAAAATTCCAGAGGCCCGTGTACTGTGCGTTGTCAGTGCACGTTAAAGAACCCCAGGTAGTCTAAATTTCCGGAGCCCTCCACTACGGCCTTTCTCTCCTCTCTATCTCTTTCCCTCCCTTTCCCCTACCCCCACGGACGCTTAGCCGTGCTCCCTACATCGGCTGCAGAAATTAGCGTCCTTTCCTAAGCGAACCACAATCATCATCATCATCATCATCATCATCGTCCGAAGGTTCCTTTATACGCATACATGCAAGGACATGTGAGTTTGGGTAAGCAAAAACTATACTAACGCCCACGCGAAACGGTAGCAAGGCCGCCGTAGAAACACGAGCGCGCAGCTGCATCACGAATGGCGAGTTTCTAATTTAAGCCGTGATGTCGTGCGATCCTCGCGACCAACAGCAGCTGTTGGCCCAATTGCCACGCACAGATGACCCGGCGCGACACGCATCAGACCATTCGCGTGCGTCCACGACATATCGCGGGGAGTGGACGTTCCAGAGAGAGAGAGAGAGGACCCAAAGGAGAGGACCCGTATGCCTCGTTTGGACCACCATCCGAAATGGCAAGATGAGAGCTTGGGCAATCCTCGTCTGGACAGCTGCGAACGACGCACAGATTCCCACTGCCGTCTCCGTCAGACACATTCCCCCGTCTTACGTAAACACTTTTTCCCGTCGTGAAGAAACTCATTTATGCATTGCGAACGTCCGCTAATGAAAAATAAGAAAGGCTGTCGGGTGTGAGAAGCTGGGAAAGAAATCGACGATGCAATGTTGACGCGGCAGTTAAGTGTGCCTGGAGCGCATTTAGTGATGTAACTAACGCTCGTTGTGAAACCGCGAGCCTATCCGTGTATAAGTAAGAAGTCGTGGGCAGAAAGCTGCGGCGCTATAGCGTATAGATACGTGCTGCTGCACGAGGGGCGTGCAGAGATCCCACGCAGATTGGGTCGTTTACATAGCAGCAGTTGGCAGCTTTATTGCTTTCTTGTTTCTATACCACACACTCCGTTCTCTTAGACGCGGGACTACATCCGCGAAGACGTTGCGAGAACGGAACGCGGATTCGGGTTTCAATGATTCAGCGCTTATGTTTCTCTAAATACAGGTAGGTTTCGTTGGTTGACATAAGCTTCGAGAAAGTGCCGCGGTCTCTTCGTTTCTTGCCGTCGCTAAAGCAGTTTCCTTTTATTTGCGCGAGTGCGAGTGAGAGGAGGAAGCGGATTGGACATCTACACGCTTGCCACGGCGCCGTTTAAACGAGCGCTGTATTCACCATTTGCCTCGCGAGACGTTGCAGGGCTGCATTGCGAGGCGCCGTTGAAAGTAATGCGTGACTGTCTGCTATTTCTTCGTGGGCAGGTCGCTTTATACAAAGCGTTGCAACAGCATGAGGATGTGCGCTTCGTATTGCCTGAAGGATTTCGCTTTCTATATAAAGAGCCCTGCAGAAAACAGTACTCGGTCTTTCCCTGAAACCGGTCCCGGGCTGCGAGCTGAAAAGAGAGATTGAGACGCCTTTTAAAAGAAACTACAAGCGCGAAAAAGTAATGTGAAAAGTTTCTTGAAGAATGCATGCAATCGATAAGGTCGCTGCGGGCCCGGCGGATAGCTCAAAGTCGGAAGAATTTTGAATGCCACCGATAATTGTTGCATCTATTCACACCATGCATAATTAAAATCACACTCGTTTCACTTAATCTGCGGGAAAGTTCGTAAAAAAACAATATGTCGTACGCACCGTGTCATAATTGCCGAATGCCTTCTCTGATAGCACTTCAAGCAACTTGATTTTGTAGCCTTTATTTTCACGGGCAGTTCTAGCGCATAAAAGCTAGAATTTCCCGCAAGATTCACAAGGCCTTGCTTGCTTGCGTTATATAGTTGTTTGCCATAATCCGGCCGCCTTCTGTGATGATGAAGTGACATGTCGAACTTCACGACTCACATGTGGTTCGGGGCAAAACATTTAGGAAACTACATTTTGAATTTTGCTCCTTCTATGGCTAACTACGACCTGTTACTACCAAGAAAAGGACGTCGGTTCTTCCAGCAACGTTTGTAAACCTAATAACTTTTAGCGAAGCGGCGCTACATAGCTTAACACTACATAACCAGACGTGGTGGCTTAACGGCTATCGATTTGCATTGATAAGTATGCGCGAGCGTGCAAGTTCGATTTCCAGCCCCTACGGCCACATTGACATGGAGGATAAACGCAAAAAAAAAAAAACGTGCATCCGTGTAGTTATACTTAAGTTCATGCAGTTTAAAGAATCCTTAAATGTTCAATACTAATCCGGAGTTCTTCGCCGCAGCGGGACTCCCAGTGATGACGTGATTTTGGTACGTGTAAAAACTCCCGGACTTCGTCAATTAATTCAGCGATCGCAGACGCACGAACGCAAATCGGGGCGGAAGTTTCCGCAGTACATGCATCGCGAGCGTCGCACAACACGTAACGAGCGAGCGCTGAGAGAAGGTAGTCAGACTGCTTTTCGGCCTCGGCCGTCCTACGCAAGCTCACGAGGGAAAAAGAAAGCAAAAACCTCCCGACTCGCGCAGCAGCACTAGCACTGAACTCGTTTGCAAGTGGCGCCAAGGGCAGCTGTGGCGCGGGGGTCGAGCTCTGTCCCGCGTATTTTGCTCTCATTTCCATCTCGTAACGCTGTGGTCTTGTACGGCGGCGTAGGAGTGAAAATGCGGCCAGGGAACACCTCGGACACCCCCCCGCTGGCGCCGACGCCTGAGTTTACAGTCTACAGACGAAGGCTGCGCTGCGAGCGTATACGGCGCTCAGCGCCGCTATGCCCACGTTGACTGTTTTCGACGATGCATGCCTGCCTCCACCCAAAAGAAGGCTAAGAACTCGCGGATCACTGGGAGAAAACGTTTTAAGCAGGAAATAACCTCGCAGTGCAAGTTAGGCAGCGTTGTGTGCACCCGCCAGGACACGTATCACTTAGTTAAGTGACAACAAGTGCCTTGACGGATAGCCGGGAACTATCGTAACCCCGTAGCATATACACAGCGCTGTATCTTGAACCGTGTGCTAGTTAGGCAGTATAAACAAAAACCTTATATGTTCGAAACTGCCTGGTCGTTCTTAGAGGATGATTCGAGTAATAAATGTAACGCTGAGCAGGTAAAAGAGCCGTTGCTCAGATTTGACCTTGACCAGCGGGCCAAGGTCATTAAAGGAGCTGCAAAAGCTGACTGGCCATGAGGCCACCCATGTTGTTTTACAATGAGATCTTCATTCATTCATTCATTCATTCATTCATTCATTCATTCATTCATTCATTCATTCATTCACTGGTGGTTGTACAATCATCGTATTCAGCTGCTCACCCAACATATGCGGGATCGATCCCGGCCGCGGCGGTCGCATTTCGATAAATGCGGAATGGTAGGTAAGTGTACTGTCTTGTGTACTACGTCTTGTAAAAGGTAAGTGTACTACGTCTTGTAAAACCTGCGGTTATTATGTTGGCTCCAGACAGTTGCAAGTACGAGAAGATATATTGGTAAGGCTGCACACACCTTCATGCATATACCATCTAACGACTCTTGGCAATTATAGCTTTTTGCGACTCATCCATAGACTACACGTAAACTTGTTCTGCTCGCCGAAATTTCGTACCTCCCAGGAGAGCCGCAACAGACCCGTTAACTGCAGCGCTTCGAGTCGGTCGTCCCAGAGTCAGCGACACATGAGATGACAAGAGAAGGACTTCTTAATTAAAATGTTCGGCGTATAGATTGTCTTTTGGAAACGAAAATGCAGAACGAAACATAGGCGTGTGGATTGCGACAGTGCACGCGGGACCAGGCGCAATCAGCGAGAGCGAGAAAGGAGATTAAAAACATTCTTGAGCAACACCGAGTAATATCGCTCCCGGCTTGCTAACGTATATCGTATTATACACATTGTAATAAAGGACCTCGATGGCAAATCACAGCCTGCCAGCTTAACTTTCTCTTCCGGCATGCGCGAGAGAAAGACGATATTATCGAACGCAAATATGAAGAAAAAGAAAAGAAAGGAACAACATATAATGCGGGAGGTTTAAAACGCCATATTCGTCAGATAACGGGAGCACGCGTAACAACGGGGCTGCCTTTAATTATCGGCACGACGCAGGGTGCCCGGGGAGCCTTCGCTTCCTTCCTGTATTGCGTACGCATAAGTGCGTACACAAACAACGAACGCAACACGCGAGAAGGTCCGGCCTTACGGAAGCTATAGTATGCATGTACGCAGGTATACACAAACGCTTGGCTGTGAGAAGGTGAGTGCGCGCCGCTGGGCGTTCGGTATCTCGATTCGAGATCACCGTGCAGCGGTGTATACGCTTATCCCGACGCATAGTATACGCACAGCCGCTGTGAGACACCTCTCGTTCATATGGAGGGAAGGCTACACGCACCAAACGAGAAAGAAACAAAATAAAGGAAAGGAGAAACGTAGTCTGCGATTAAGACCGCGTGCCAGGTCCAAGGACGGGCGACGCTAAGCGGGGTTGCATGCTGCGCGAGTTTCCCCCAAACAATGGGGCACCGCCACGCACTGGCCGTTCAACGGGATCCCGGCCGTTCCGTTCCTGCGTGTAAGGTTGGTTCCGCCCGTGCAGCGACGACGTTCGATGGTCCGAGACGCAGCGTCGTGTATCGCAGGGAAACGTGTCAGGATATATGTTGTGGGATAGGAAAGTTGTCCAATCGGCGCTTATGGCCGAAATGATCAAAAGGATGGCTGGTGTCTGGAATGACCTTTCTCATGACGCCATCGCCATTTCCTACCCATCAACGCTCAGTTTGGATGGACTGTCCGCATATTTTTCAGGATGAAAAGTCGTGGCGATAAATAGAAGTTTATTTGTTAACCCATACCTTACGTGATGCCCCCTCGAGGGGTATTTAAGGAAAATAAGGTGATGCGATGACGAAGAAAGGATGCTGATGAAGTGAAATAAAATCCTGGAGGCGCCCCTTGGAGACGACCCCTAGTGAAAATGTCCATGATCAGGAAGATCTATTGCTTGACAAAGTTTTGTCACTTTTGCGTGTATATGTTACTGTATTATACGTTTCTGAAAACGGTAAGAAACAATTTACAGGTAAGATAAATCCCCCTATCATCAATAGAGAAAGAAAACGCGAAATAATGGACAAGAGGAGGGACAAATTCTAGAATTCAATTTTCTCGGCTATCGTGATCAACCTTCATCTGAAAGACGCAATAAAAAACAACTTTTGGTGATATGTTTTCACTTACCGATTTTACACATCAACGGCGAGTCGTTCTCGCTGCGTACACCTTAACGAATGCCCAGCACATCGCATTCGTACGCACTTACGATAAACCCTGTGCCCATTTCGGGCAACAATAACACCCAAGTATGTGTGTCGGCAGCGACGACGAATACTTCAACGCAACAACGCTCTATGGGAAGGCCCGTGAATACGTTACTCACACAAAGCGCGCAGGCGCACTTAGTTTTGAGTGTCATTCGCTCGACCCAGAGTCCCGTGTGATCCTCAAAACACGGCCTTGATTACTGCACGCCATCTTCCTCAAACGTCCGCGGGCCGACGTCGACTATAAGCGCTCGCAATAATGGTTTCCGTGTGAACTCGGCCTCCTCCGCAGCTTTAGAGCAGCGAGCACTGCCCCAGAGCCGCGCGAAACTGCGCCCTTGCTCCGATTTTTGTACGGCCGCGCCAACGGTATTCCAACCCGTGACCTTGGAAAAACAAAGCGGCCTACAGCCCTTCAACGACGTTCACCATAACGACCCTGCAGAGAGAACGCGGCTGCGGGGCAGCGCGGGGTATACACGACAGCGTGACCGAAAGTGCGCGAACTCGAGCAACGTAGCTCCGCATTAAAATGTCGGCAAAGCGCTTCCGTATGAGCGGTAGCACGGTTTATATATACGGACTGAGGCGCGGAATGTGCGCACATAAAACGCCAACGGGAGCAGCAGTAGCAGCGTTGGCCGCTATGCGGCGCTGGCTTCCTAATAACTCCGCGTGCCCCGTGACGAGGCGGCCCCGGCCGTGGTCTGCAGCAATTAAGCGGTTCAGGCAACCGGAGCTTTTGGAGATGATAGCCCACCTAGTTCTTCTTCTTCTTCATCGCGCATAACGGTGCTTCCGCGCGGCCAGTCTCTCGCGTCTTCTTTATTGTTCTGAGGGAACGAAGTGAGTGAAGAGAATGTGGCTACCACGCAGCGGCAGCGTTCAGCGGCGCTTTGAAGCCTGGAAGAAGAGAGGGCCTTTTGTCTTTTCTGGCAGGTCTATAAGTCAAGGAAGGGTGAGGAAGAGTGACCGCCGCCCCGGTGCCTGGCGCGAGCAGCTCGCGAGGGTTAGGCGGCCGCCCGGCTATTTCTACGCACACAGCTGGGGCGAAAGTTCACGCCTTCTGGAGGGATGTGCATAAAAGCGAGAAGCTCTGTGGAACTGGGATGAAGATGAACTTTGTGCAGGGCAGTGAAGAAAACAACAGGCTGATAGCATGCATACGACGGCATATAGTGGGTCGTTTCGTATGAATATCACAGAATGCCGTGTATGTTTTTCGGGATTCTTGGCTTTGCAAAGAATAAAACGTGAAGGGGCCCGGGCACTCTTGGTCGACGACTATTTTCGTGGTCGGCAGCCACAAACATCACCTAGAGCAAAAAGCGATAAAGAAATACTCTGCCTCTCTCGTGGAGTACTGTTTGTTACGAGCAGCGTCAAAACAAATCTTCAGTGAAGGGAAAACGAGAAGTTGTAGATGTCCCAAACACACGAAAAATGAAAGGAAGAAAGATGCGGTCGTCTTTATGAGATAAAGGTAGATAAGTAAATGGACGTCAAAATACCATGGACGTCGGTGGACTCGTGCTTTCCCATTCAGTGTATGTCAGAAGGTTTAAGTGCCTCCGTAACTTTCTCTCCATTATGCTATCTCAGTAGTTCAGCGACAGAAGCCACGGGGATATCTGGAAAAGCAATGCTTTCTGTGCGGACGACTCGCGTACTATAAAGGGCAATTTGGAAGCATCGTTGAAGCGTGCTGGCGTTATTCCTAGCGAGAAGTGTTTGTCAACGGCCATGTTTTCCTCATATGCAGCGACAAACTTTCACCCTGACAAGAACTTTCGGGACTATAAGCTCGCCGCTCTCGAGCATGTCGCGAAAAAACGTTTCACACAACGCTTATCACGTGTCTCTCTAAATACGGTCGACGTTCCAACGTGTCTTATACGATATGCTCACCTGTTAAGGAGTACTTCCCCATCGCTTACCGAATGGTAATACATAGTTACACAAGGAAATAAGAACGCCGGATGTCCCGCAGTTGTATGGGCTCCTATACCTGTAAGCAGAAACAACTTTCCCATTCCCACAGCCGTCGTCAACGTTCCTCGTACAGTGCCAGGATTATATTCACTTCTCAAGCACTTCGACAGCGTCACGCGGATGCCTGAATAAAGGAGGAGGCCAAACCCTTCAGCCAAACGCCAACAGTCCCACTGTAAAACTTCACACAAGATGCACGGGCACGCGTTCAAGATAAATC
This sequence comes from Hyalomma asiaticum, assembly GCA_013339685.2. Lineage (NCBI taxonomy): Eukaryota > Metazoa > Arthropoda > Arachnida > Ixodida > Ixodidae > Hyalomma > Hyalomma asiaticum. The sequence goes on along the minus strand of CM023484.1, from coordinate 38,300,097 downwards.
GCGAATCTCTTCAGAAACGAATCAGCCGACAAAAAAGAATACAAGGCAGAAAAAGAAATACATCCGCCGCGTCTCTCTATATAAAGGTCAGCCGTTATCGGAAACTTCGATCAAGAAACAGCCACACCGACCCAGAGCACCGGCAGCAGTAGGTATCAGGCCCTTCATTTGCACAGCTTCACAGTCGACTTAAAATATGCGCAGTTGCCTACTGAGAGAGTGAGTGTCCATCGGAATATGGCCGAGATTGGCCCCAACACAGATGTAGCCAGCCATACATGCTGGCAACACTCGCATCCTCTCGACTACCAAATGCCAAGAAACGTTCGTATACGTAGACGGCATACAAAAGATTTCGCGACAAGTGGCGAGAGTGCGTGCTATAGGGCCTCGTCACATGCGACGCGAAGGGGATTGCTGGAAGCCGCCAGTGAGTATGGACGGCGAGCTGTGGTGACCCGAGAGTTTCTTGAGATTCCGGGCACGCTCCGCTTGCAAGTGTATGAACGCTTCCCGTACCATGCCCTCGGCTGGCTCGAAGTTGAGCAGGATACCGTTGGAGGCAATTTTTCTGGAACCCATGGCGTTACGCGCGAAACGCCAGGCCGCCGGCACGGTCGCGAAGAAAGAGGGAACGTGTTTAGAGAGAAAAAGCAGAAAAAAAAAAAGATAAAGTCGAAGTGACGGGGAAATTTAAGAAGAGTCCCGTTATCCTAATCAGCATGCGCGTCACAGCTGTAGCGTCCTCGTCTGTGTGTGCTCGTACGCCTGCGGCAAGTGCGTACCTTAAGAGATAACGCGATAGATAAGGAGGGGCGCGAATAGAATGAGATTTCCATATCTCTCATTTGGGCCCTTTTTTTTTCTTCGCAGCATGTGCGTATATAATTGAACGCTTTATTCGTCGTCGGCTTCTATAGGCTTCGCATTCTTGTTGTTGTCGTCGTCGAAGCGATAGACGGCGTCGTCACGCTGAGAGCGGGAAAGAACTTCGAGTGCTGGTGTTGTCATCTCGCCTCTTGAGAAGCCACGTTGGGTCAAAGGCAGCGTGCACTGGGAGTGGCACAAGTTTATTGCCACGTCCTTGTTCGCGCGACGGGGCGCTTCCGTGCGTTGCGTGGACGCTTGTTTGTATGCAGCGTTCAGGTTCTCGACTTCTGAGCGTGCGTGTGCTTGTGTGCGTACGTGTTTATCGAGTACCGGTGCGTGCGTGCGAGAGAGCGCGCGCGCGCGTGTGTGTGTGTGTGTGTGTGTGTGTGTGTGTGTGTGTGTGTGTGTGTGTGTGTGTGTGTGTGTGTGTGTTTCGCGCAGTCCATATACCGCCAAGACTTCTCATGCCGTGACTCTCTCGATGCTCCTACGTAACGCTACGGACGGCCATCATTCTCGAAACAGTGCAACAGCCGAGGCTAACAAGAAGACAGAGCAATAAACACGCACACACGCAACTCTTCTATAAGGAACCTCCTTCTTTCGCGCAATTCGTTACATGCGAGTGTGCGTCAAATAAACTGCTTTCTCGGGTTAATGAGAACAGCGATGCATGCGACGCTATCTCAAGGGCGATCGACGCAATATCTTCCTCGTGTTGGCGTATAATCACCACGAGAGAAAGGCTCCGTGTGCACCACCGGCGCACCTCGAAAACCACCGCGGACGCCTTGTGTATCAAGGAAGCAGAACCATATCGCGTACACATCGAGCTCGCTTAAAGTGATGAATTGGACAGATAACGAAGGTCACCTCCGAAGGCCGCTTAGCACGCCAGCCACCCCCACAGGCGCACCACGAGGAATCCAGGACCACCCGAGTGAAAGGGTTGCGTGTACATTGCACAAGAAGGTGCGTGCGTATGTGTGTTTAAGGAAGCGCAGCCTGCTAAAGGCCATGCATGACAGCCGGAGCATCTGAGGCAGCATGCACGAAGACACGGCGAGGGCAAGCTTAGGGTCACGCCCATCAAGTTCGAAGAGCCGCTAGAAGCGAGAACGCTACAGCTTTGCTTACACGGGCGACCATATATACCACTCACGAGCGGCGAGAAGGCACAGAGCTGTGCATGAGAGACGAGCGAAAGGCGTACTTGCACGACTAATCAAGGCCGGATCTATCAAGACGGGCTGGAGAAAACACCGCCATTCATTCTGGACACCCGGTAAATGGTCGCCCGCGCGCCGTATAGGAAAAGGTGGGGCGAGCGGTGCATGATATGTGTGCGACGTGAATGCGAAAACAAACGTGCTTCTAGAGCCCCAACCTATACACAAATGGAAAGGGGGGGGGGGGGGGGGGAGATGAAAACGGGACGCAGGTTTCTAGTATGAAAGTAAATTTTTGGCTTATAAAAGGAACGGCCGCTTCTCCTTTAATTAGGGAGCACATCAACGGCTCAACCCTGGCCGTGGCGGTTTCATTGAGATTGATGCAGGAGAAATGCTAGAGGGGCCCATGCACATATACTTAGCTGTATATGCGTACATATTTCGCTGTATAGATGCAGATTTAACTGACAGATGCAGCTGACCCTCTAGTGTTAAATATGTTAAAGAATCCTAAGGGGTCAAACTTTCCTGTGCCCTCCCTTACAACGTCTCGCATAACAGTTTCGTGGTTCTGGTACGCAAAACCTCTATTATTATTATTATTATTATTATTATTATTATTATTATTATTATTATTATTATTATTATTATTATTATTATTATTATTATACACTTAGAAACTGCCCGCACTTCGTCTCATTTCAGGCATCTGTGACCTACCATCTGCGACGTGTCTCCTGTAGTAGCCTATTCAACGCAGAAATTTGGGCTAGTTGGTGAATGTAAAACTTGTGCATCTTAGCAAGCGCAGCACAACAAGCACACGAGAAGGAGTCACGTAGACAGGACGGGCGCTACGTGTCTCCTTCTCGCGTGTTTGTTCTGCTGCGCTTGCTAAGATGCAAAAGTTCTCCTGTAGCGTTCGTGTTAACTCCGATGACGATGCCAGATTTTTCGACTCACGAGACATATAGGTCTTTCTCCATAACAACGGACCCAACATCTCAACGGAAGTTCCATAACCACGCCTGTACACGGGGATATATAACAGCGCGCGTACACGAACTGCGTGGACGTGTGCTCTCACGGCCCGACGGATGGCGAAGAGCAAGCAAGGCAGCGAGGCGTCGCCGGGGCGTCTGTTTTCAACGCATCCCTCGACGCTAAGCTGGCTATTGCTAGCTAGCAGCCTAGCCAGCGGTGGCGCAACAGCGCGCGCGCACACCTTTTTGTATATACGCACAGAAAGCGAAAGGTGTCCGGCGCGCCGGGTGTCAAGGTCGTCGCTAGCGACCGCCAAGGCGTCGCTCGCGCAACGCGAGCCGCTGGCGGCGGATGGTGTGCCCTTCTTTTAATTTGCGCTTTGGCCTTCCGCTTTCGCTACCCGGCTGCTAATTCTATACTATATACATAACACGACCTTGCCCTTCGCATCTGCCGCGCTGAAAAGCAAGAACGAAACAACGAGAAACAAGCACGGAGGAATTTGAAGGAAGGAAAGCGCGGGTCGGCGCAAATTAACGTCCGGTTCATCAAGCGCGAATAGCACTTTCGCTTTCGTAATGAAAAACAAGTTCGTTCCGTAGATAGCTGCAAGCCGGCTTGGAGGACAAATGTACATTATATTCGGTCAGAACGCAAATCTACTCGGCCGGAACGAATTAGCGCTCGTAAACATCGCTGATCTTCGATCCGAAATTCTCCTTTCTTTAATAGCTTTGTTTTTGCTTTCCCCGCTCATATGAGGGCTGTTCAAGGAAGGTCTTCAATGAAAAGATATGACACATATGCTTGAATGCCCTAAAAGGTAAGGCATCTTGGGCGGCTGTGTGTTCAAAAAAACAAACCTTAATTTCCCCACTATTATTAGGCGCTGTGTTTTGATCCAAACGTTATCAACCTTTACTTCCCCCTATTACTTCTCTATCTCTCTCCCTCTGCAATTTGTAGTTTCTTTTTATCGTGCTTCTGATCAACCGTCGTTGACCGTGAACTTGACTTACATATGTATGGTCAGAAAAACCTATCGAATGTATGCAAATTGCATCGTCGTTTCGGTTGGAAAGAAAACCACTTCCTTTAGTTATGTGTACGCTTCGCGTCAGCCCGTGCAGACCACTATCTTTCTTTCTTTCCTTTACTTATGTGTAGGTTCCACATCAGCCCGTGTAGACTTCTTTCTTTCTTTCTTTCTTTCTTTCTTTCTTTCTTTCTTTCTTTCTTTCTTTCTTTCTTTCTTTCTTTCTTTCTTTCTTTCTTTCTTTCTTTCTTTCTTTCTTTCTTTCCCTTCTCAGAATTCCATGATAGGGCGTAGGTCGCCTAGTGCCTTAACGGTCGCCTTACCACTGCACTGTACCTTACAGCACAAATTCCACTAAATTGAAATGATCATTTGCTTAACACGACCGCGCAGGCATGGGCAACTCTGCCAAAAGAAGGCGTGTTTAATATCTCTTGCGTATACTTCGTTGAAATGGTTCAGTCGTTAGAATTCCTTCCTTATGCCCATTACGAGTACTTTCGCATTGCTGCTGGATGACTCTCTTGCGACATCTACTGTTATACGTTAGAATGTTGCTCGCGCCCGCAAGTTACATTTTTCGATGTGTATATTAGCAACGGAGAAGTGCTTCACATTACATAACCGAGCGCGTATGCGATATTCCGCGATGTAAACATGAGCATTCCTCGTGACCATCTGGGAGACCTGCCAAGGACGAGACTAAATGACGTGCCTCTCAAGTGAGTCATTAATGCTTGCATTAGGAGCGAAATTTCTTTGTCGCAAAGCAGAGTTAAGCTAGCCGTCGTGTATTCGTCTAAGTGGTACTTTGCTGGAAATGCGATGGAGGTGCTGTAAAAGGCATCACAGAACAGTTCGCTCACTCAGTCATTCTGAGCAGGATTAGTGTTCCTTACTTCCGACAAGTGTCCATTTGCGCGTTATCACGCTGCACGCTTCTTATAAAATTTGTCTGCGTTTTTTTTTTTTTAAGCGTTGTCTGAACTGTTATATTCCCTGTTCGTTGTTCTTTATTTGCAATGAGTCGTCGGCTGTCTGATACCACAACAATGAAACAAGCAATATTCCGCAGCACTTGCAGGCAGCACGGCTCAGCTACTGAGTGCCGTGGAAAAAAGAGGGAGGGGGGGAGGGGGCGAGGACAAGAAATGAAAGAGTGGAAAAGACGGGTGCGCCGTAGTGGAGGACTTGGGAAATTTCGACTCACCTCTAGAGTTCATTAACACGCACATAAATATAAGTACAGGGATGTGGGAACATTTCACATTATAATATGAGCTCTCTTTAAGGCTGTTCAGTTATACACTAGCACGCCGACATGTGACATTAGCCATCCCAGTCCATCGCACCGCCGAAATCTAATTGCTGTCCAGGTGCCGCTATTTCTGGCCGGACACATGACCCTTGTACGTCATAAACGAACCGCACATGATCGTCATCACCAGCGACATAGAATACTGACAATCCGCACGCATGAAGCAAGGACAGAAGGCGCGCCTTCTGCCGGCGAGTTCGGTACACATATAATACGAAATCAGCCGGCAGTTCGACCACCACCACTTTCTCCGCTCCTAATTGGCCAGAGAGCTCACCACGGCCGCAGTGCATGGCAAGCACGGCGGGTGCACAAGGAGTGGGTTGGCGGGCCTGCCTGCATCGGCGCCAGTATCTGGGTTAATGGCGACGCAAGCCCGCCCAGTTACAAAACACACGCTGCTGCCGTTGCTGCTGCTCGCTCGCTCACAACGCAGCGCACCTCTCTCGGAAGCAGGGAGAGGAAGCACCAAGGCCTGCAGCTCAGTCCGTGAGTTGCGTCGTGTCCTTTCGGTCCCGCCCAACGGAAAGATAGGAAGCCTCATTATGCCTCGTATATATCAGAGCACCGGCTGAGGGGTGTGCGACCAAAAACACGCAGCTATAGCTGCTTGCTGCCATGTGGTTGTTCTTGCCTTTCCCCCAGTTGCATGCATGCATGCGGGGGGCGTCTGCGCCCGTAAGCCTTCGCGAAGATAGAAAGGAAAAGTTGCGGTGTTGTTTGTATAGACGTAAGAGAGAGAGAGTTCTTGGGACATTAAGAAAATTACGAAGATTGCCGTTCAGAACCCTGTCTCGACCGATTATAGCAGTGCTTTCTTGCGGCGCGAGAGGAAGCGAAGGGATGATGACGAAGCATATAAACGGCGCACTCGAACAACCGGAGCGCCCGTGAAGTTAGTAGATAATGGGAAATTACGGAGTTGGACGTGTTTTCTTCTTCTCTTGTTTCTTTATATGTCGTTGAGAGGGGGCGCACGCGATTCTTCGACATTGTATTGTTTCGTTTTGTTTGTTTGTTTTGCTCTGACCAAGCCTCCTCGTCAAACCGACGCGAAAGTAACAGAGCGGGTCGACATACAGGACGATTACGCTGTTCATGTCCACGTCGCTCACGCTTTTATGCACGTTCTCTTGTCCGTTAATATTCTTCGGCCACTTCTTAAGCTTTCATTTAGTTGGTTCTCGTCATGAAATATAAGCGACTGTGTATGGGCGATTCATCAATCCGACACGGTTACCGTAACATCGTTACTGAACTCTCAGAGAATGCATTCCGTCGTGTGTGACGAGGATAAATGGAACTGTGATTGCATGACAACGCTTCAGTGACAGGTCGACATTGCTGTATCTCGCCGCATGACAGGCAGCCAGCGGACGTCGCGCGAGAAGCAGTGTCGTCGAATGACAGCCGTCTATTCGAAACAGATCAGCACGCGAAGCGTGACGTATTTCGCGGAAGCAAAACGAGCGGTCATTCTTCAGAGCTCTTTTGTTGTGGAAATCGACTTTCAGCCGTTGGTGGTCCGCGTCTGCATACATTCAACACTGTGGCCCGATTGGAGGTGACCAGTGTCTCGTGAACTCGTGCGAGCTAGAGAGAACGATCAGAAATAAGCTGGCTAATGCAAAACGGGTAATGCAAATAATGCAAAATGAAAGGTATAATATGGCACATGGTAAAAAAAAAAAGGAAATTGAAAGCGAATTCACGTACAACGGTCACACTCTCAGGATTACGTCCGGAACTACGTTGCAAACGTACGGCAAGACACTGGTTTTCGCAAGATATGCACTCTGAAAAGCTAATGCTGTATATAGTAAAGGGCTGGAAGAAGCCTGGACGTGGGAGCTTTTTGTGTGTTGAAGTTGTTATGAAACAGAGAACGAGCCGCATTGACAACAGCGATAACCAACATACAGCTAAGCACCACAGGAAACTTTCTTGACAACTGTACAGAACATCAGGGACAAGCTCGCAGACATTCTGGTACTGAAAGCGGGAACTGCATGGAACGTATGATCCGTCTGTTCATCCCATCCTTGTCGTATGATCCGGTCTATATTTGCCGTCATAAGCGATACAAACGACGCAAGCATATATGTCCTTTTCTGTTCGATCACGGTCGCGGCGGTCGCATTTTAGACGGAGGCGTAAATGGCACAGGTCCGTGTACTGTGCGTTGTTAGGGCACGTTAAAGAACCCCACGCACGTGATTAAAGTTTCAGGAGCCCTCCATTATACAACCTCATAATCATATCGCGGTTTTGGCTCGTAAAACACCAACAATTACGATTACTTCTGTTTCTTCACAAATCTCACGTTAAATTCGGCCTTCTCGCTTCACGGACGCGCGATGTCAGTGTTTCCTTACCCTTCGGAAAGGCCGGGGGTGAAGGCTACGCCTTTAGCCGTGGCTGCAAAAGTTTACAGAATTAAGATAAAAACTATAGCACGACACTGACACAAAAACAAATAAGATTACAACGCGCTAGCGACGCCTTGCGTAAAGCGTCGCGCCATCATGGCTGCTCTCGAAGACAACGACGAACGTTCGACGCGCGCGTTGAAAAAAACAGCCGATAAGAACGGCAGACGAATCACTTCGAGCTGTCGCGATAATGGCCTTTCTTTCACGTTCGGCCCAATTTATGGGAACGTAATTTACGCATTTTTATAGGCGCGTAATTTCTCGGGGGAACGGCCCTCCTCAAGCCACCGTCGCAGGAAGGCATCACAGTTCTGCGCACTCTGTTCCTTCTTTTTGTTTCATACAGATTTAAGGCTCGCTCACGCGGCCTCCCAAGTGAGCGTGATTTATAGCCCCGGCACTCGCGACACTCGGCCATTGGGACAAGATGTACACTGGCGAGAGCTTGCGCAAACACGACGTCAGCGAAAGACAGACTCGATTCCGAGTAAATATGGGCGAGTGGGTTTGCAGTCTCGACAGCATCGAATCGCCTACGGCAGTCTTATTTTTTCTTGCGTGTGTTTGTTTGAGCCTACCCGCATGCCTGTTCACCCTATCTGGCGTGGAGTAGGCCTGCGAGGTATACACGGACACGCTTTTTTGCCGGGTGGACAGATTTATTGACCAGGCGCAAACACAACCTGGATTTCCTACCGGTGCATCCATCGCGAATGAGGTGGTCGACGGCTTCGGGACACGTGTACCGTATTCACGCGCGTTTAAGGCCCCCTATACTCGCGTAGGACACCGACTAGACAACTTCAATATCAGTGGAAGAAGATAAAGCAAATACGAGTACGTAATCCGAGGAAATATGACCTTTTTCTTTTTTTTGTTCGCCGGCAACATCGTCAACGTTTACACGTTCCAGTGCTTCCAGTGCTTTCAACACCTACTCAACACTGTTTCAATCCTTCTTCCACGTTTCGACGTTCATAAAGATGGGTAGTGATATCGACAAAGGAAATCGAATTAGGAATTGTGCAGGTTGGCCCTTATTGGCTTTATATTTTGCGTAAACATCGCAACTTAGGCTAACAGGCCGCGGAACGTTTCTCTAATCAATCATGTTTTTATTTTTTCGTCCTTCGTTTACAAGATAAAACGAAAAAAAAAAACACGAGAAAAGGTGGCAAGAGAAAAAGCTGCTTCGTCGCAGCTTGACAGAGCTCCTGCCACTGCGGACCTGATACAGGTATGAGCAGTGTAGATACAGACAACAATGATGTAGATAAAAAACAAGAATGAAATAAGACATGTCAGTAAATAGCAAATTCAATTTGGCACGGCGGGGAGTTCCAGTTGTTGTGTGTAGTTCGTGGTGTGAAGAAACGTATCGAGCAGAGGACCGCACCCGGATCGCCAGCTCTCCCTGAATTTCAAGTCGGGCCGCACACGCAGCCACCGTAAAAATATAACAGAAAATCTAGACCATTCAGTACGTGCGAAATATGAGGTCATGCAGTTGGGTTAGTGACGGCGGCCGTGTTTATTTGTAAAGATATCAGTGCATATTTAGCCAAGCTTAATAAGATGTGTAAGCCTGACTTGCGTAAAATCCCGAGTGTCTTAATCGATTAAATACGGTACGCAGAAAGAAATAAGAATGCTGGGAGGGCAAAGCGTGTCTCGGTGCAGGTAAACATGTCTGCGCGCTCATCTTAAAAAAATAAAAGAGAAAAAAAAAAGGGGGGGGGGGGGGTTGGGGGTTAAGGTATGAAGGCGTCAAGGCATACCGCGAGTCTAGGAGACGATGTTCAGACGCCCTGACCAGCATACACGTAAAGGCTTGCAAAGCAACGACCTTTTTCGTGTGGGTCGGTCGGTGGGTCGACGCCGGCGCCAGTGCTACACTCCCCGAATTTCGGCGCATATAAATAAAGCACGTCTACGTACGCGGACGCGGGCTTCTACACACGGGTTATATACCTATCTCTCTGTGTTAAGCAATTCAGCCTGTTTTCCCCGCGGCTCGGCTCGGCTCGGCTATATACTTCAGCCGGAGAAAGAAGTCAACTTTGCGCGCTCCGCCTGAGCATGCCCCTTCTTTTCCTTTTACCTCCGATACAGGGATGGCGCCGTGGGTTTGATGCATGGCTGGCCCTCACGTGAAAGCAAGCATCCCGGAGATGCCAGAGTCGTTTATTGAATACGCCCTGTAGAGAGATTGAGCAAGAGAGAAATATAGTGATGGAGTAAAAGGGTGAGGGCGAATAGGGCAATCCAAAAGACACTACGGTAGGAGAGGAGGAAAGGCAATGAGAGAGATAAAAATGAAGGGGGGGGGGGGGGGTCTTGTAAGAAGAAGGGCCCTTTTTGCGTAATGCGGATTCCTCTTCCGGGGCTGATGCCGCGTGCTACATAACTCTCGACGGCTACGCGTCGAGCACAATCAAACGCAAGCACAGAGAAGCGTCCGCATTTTGGGAAGTGGGAGGGGGTGTCGTTCCGATACGGGACGTCCCACAGCGAGCACGCCATGCACGCGAGGTTCGCATTTTTGCGGCGCGTGCATATTTAACGTGGCGCCAGGTAGAGACACGATGACCTTCCGTCCTTTTGTTTCTTTTAGGATTAGTTTAGTATCGTTATGTATTGCACCAAGCTTTCGATCTCTGTTTGTATTAACCGACCCGAATTTATTTCTTTTCCTGCGCAGTTCCCCCCTCCTTAAGCGTTTGTCTTAAATGTATAAAAAAAAAAAAAACAGCGCGGTGAGTGCGTGCGTTCTGCAGGTATGCGATGCATAAGTGACGTGTTATTCATCCCTCCCATTTTTTTCTTTTCATGTTTTGTTTCCTGTGCTTATCTTTACGCGTGACCATATGCGTTCCTTTATAACAGGCAAGGTCACATCCTGTGGTCACTATGCAAAACCACGAAGGAAGAGAGGCCGCCGTTTCTGCGTAACGTGCGTTGAAGCGGATTGGCGATACGTAGTACACAGGACACCCCGCCGTTTTTGTCTCCAGATTCTATGCACGGGTGTCGGCCGTATCGAGCAAAATAATAATAATAATAATAAAACTGATGTGGCGAGATCTCGCGAAAGGGCGATCATTCACGTCTTCAGCAGTATCTTGCTCCCCCAATCATCCGTCCCGGAATTTCAGCAATGTATGAAGCTTCCTCTGCTCGCAGGCGCCTTGAGTACCATAAAAGAAGAAAGTACGCGAATTCCTCTTGAAAATTAATGACGTACGCACACGTCTCCATCAAAACGCTTAAGCGCTGCTTTCCCTAAGGGTGTCCCGTACACGATCTCGGTCTCTGATTATTCGGTATATATATTGTACAGGTTACCTCCGGTGTAGCGAGAATGGATCCGCATTCTGTCTGACCACCTGCTGCAAACGCATGCATCACGCACCTGATAGTATGCACTGAGTTGTTCGCCATATATCACGCGGCCTGCCTGCTATAGTAACGCGAACTTTCCGCCCGATATTGTTAAACCTGAAGTGCCCTCCACGAGCAACTATACACGAAACGTGAAAGTATAAATCTACTAAAAAAGAAAGTTTATTTCTCTTAAAGAAATCGGTTGGCGAAGGAAGTTAATAAAACATTTTATGTGCTACGAGATTCTTGTTAACATGCCAGAAGGTTGAAGCGTTTAACTACGAGAAAATTGCAATAACGAAATCAATCCAACTCAGGGCAGTCACAATCGAATGCAGAGAAATACCAGCGACAGAAACAAAACAGACCCAAAGACGACATGTTAGCATAAATGCCACGAAACCTAAGCCTTCAAATAAATAAATAAATAAATAAATAAATAAATAAATAAATAAAAGGATGAACGAAAGAAGAAACAAACAAGAAAAGAAAGAGTGTGGCGACTCAAACCAATTGCTTCAGGGAGAAAATGAGGAGGGAATCAAACTGAAAAATGGGACAAAAATAAACATGGGCCCGCAAAATATTATGCTTGCTGAAGCTTAGAAGCACCTCCCAACAACACTCTTATAATTGTAAGCAATGACAACTGCAAGCACAACTGCAAGCACAACACAAGAGTCCTAGGAAACAGATACATCCAGTGTCACAGTATCCAAACTCAGGTCGCTGTTAAGACCACACTGCAATTCTGTATATACGCGGATGCAATCTAGTCAGACGTGACGATGGCACCTCCATCATCTTGTCGCAAGTGCGTTATGCGTTCATTCAAGCAGCGCCTCCTAGCTTTGTTTTCTTTCTCTCCAATTCAAACGTGATACTATTACTGGCAGCATTAAACGTGAACGCGTGACGTACGGGTGGACGCGGAAAAGGTGAAAACGGTTAAAAAGAGCGCTCTGTTAATAGGGAAGCGGCGAGGGCTGGTAAGTTTAAGTTTTTTTTTCTTTTTTGTGACGCCCCTAACTTGACGCCTTAGAAAGCGGAGCTGTAATAAACGCCTTCGTGTTTGCGCAACCAAAGATCCGCCTCAGCCTACATCCTGGTAGTCGCAGCTTTCTCGCCAAGCTTCGTGTGCAGGCCAGACGAACGTGTACATGCTTCTGGCACGACGAACAGAGGAGTCAGAGCTGCTTTGTTTGCATTCCAACCTGCAACATCCGTTGTCCATTTCGTTTCACAGAGGCCCGTCCGCATCGGCCGCTATATACACGCCTTTCTCGTACGATGGATAATTCCTCTTCGTATAATACTTACCTGTCGTCATGTGCTCATCACAACGAGTCACGTCGAACAACGAGACGTGACTTACAATTACCCTTGCTATAGGCGTCAACCGGACACCACGGCTGCAAACATCCTCATCTTGTCGTCTATCTGACAGCCGCATTCCTTCGAATTCTACTCATTCATTTGCTCTGTAGTCAGAACGCAATATATATGTATAATAGCCAGTAGTTCCTGCGTTACTATAGCTAATATCATTACGCCTGTCCCTTCAAGATTATTCGTCGCCCCTCACCAAAGCATCAACGCCTTAGGTATCAATCTATGCCCATGGCTCGCGCGCGAGCAAGCCCCTCACAGACAACACATCAACCAGACACGAGCAATATGTTTAAACGCCCTTTGTAGAGACTTTGAAGTCCCTCTCTGACGTCCTCTTACGTCACTCGCGGCAATTTTTGCCTCTTAAGCACGAAATTAACGACGTCGCTTCAAGCGCACCTTTGCTCAAGATGCGTGACTTCAGACAAAAGATGTACAAGGAACTACCTTCCCCTATGCACGGTGGTACCTGCGAAACAGAGTAGTACATTATACTTTGTACGTGTCCTTCTAGTGGGTGATACATTCACTCATATCCTGATTGAATTAATAACTTTGACTCAAGCTAGAAGACGACGTACGGGTTGTGGTATGTTATTTAAGGCTCGACGCGGGCACGAAAGATGGTAGAGCAGGTTGTCAGCCTTTTATGCTCAGCCATGACTCACGCTAAGATGTTAAGCCGGAAAGCATACGCTTAGAATGCTACTTAAGGAAGCTTAAGTCCACCATTACGGTAGACAGGTTGACGAAGAACTCGGGAAGTCACGCCACGCTAGACGTTAAACGGACGACAGCGTATTTCAAGACATCACTTGAAAAACTTTTGTTCGAGCTATCTTTAGCAGGTTGCCGTTTAAACCAGGGAGGGGCCGGGTCACTTGCACACGCCCAAAGCAAACAACGTCACGGTATGCGAACCATATGGACGAGAGCCTTAAGAGATGTCATATTAATAACACGGGAGCCTATCCGATTGTCAAAAGCACGGTCATAATCAACGAAAGGCGGTCAGCTCTGCCAAGCAGGCTCGGCGCAGGATAATTGGATGAATGCATCACGTAGCAGGTCGCATCTTTCCTCTAGCTGTCTCTGCGAAGAGAAAAGAGACGGACGAGCGACGATCTCTGAGCTCACAGATACACAACGAAACCGTTAATCACGGGGCTTCCAACGCCAAATCGCCTCCTATCGAAGTGAATTGTCTGTCCACGCTCGTTATGTGGGGAAAGGTTATACAAACAAAGCGAGTCGGCATCTGCGTGCTACTTACTGCCAATGACATGCAAGTGCGCGCGTGCATGTGTATGTGGGCGCGTCCAAGGACGCCCGTTCCGCAGACATCCAGAGAGAGCGAGAGCTTTGGAAAGGCTCGAGTATATATTCGTTGTGAGACGAAGTACCGCGCTGTTCTGGCGAAGCCGAATTCCACGAAAAAAAGAACGTGATTCTACGCTTGGCGGTACACCACAATGTACAACGAACGGTACGCTATATTAATACAATCCTGCGTACACTGCAAGCAATGGCCAGGAAAAGAGAACTCTGGCCTGTTTTCCTGGCTATAAGTGGCACATTAAGCAGGAACTGTTTGACAGTCTATAAAGTATATGATAACGTGACAGGATTGCGAAGGTGTATTAACAGCGGCTTCTCAGTGTTCCGGCATAATTTTTACATGCTTAAAGCAATGAGGCGTAAGCACAGATGATCTTTAAGGAAACGAATAAAGAAACGTAAAGGCAGTCCCATGGTGCACGCCTGTGAAATCTGAGTAAACAGCTGAGCTGTAACATGATCACTATCTGTAACATGATCACTATCTGTATCATGTAGCAGTTGGCTGAGGGCAAGAGTGTGGGCTGTGGTTCGAGGGCAAGCGCTGGCCCCTTTTCCCTCCTGCATAACTCGGGACGTTCTTTCTTTCTTTCTTTCTTTCTTTCTTTCTTTCTTTCTTTCTTCTTTCTTTCTTTCTTTCTTTCTTTCTTTCTTTCTTTCTTTCTTTCTTTCTTTCTATACTGTCCTTCGCATAATCGCTATCACGCAGCAGTGTGGGTAGTAAGCCAAGGGCAAAACCCTTCTTTTTTTTTTTTTTAACCTTCTGCGTGACATCTACGCGGTTAACTGGAAATGCTCGGCACGGCTCAACCTCGACCTTAAGCAGCTCAAATATTAATATATTAAGCGTAGTTGACGCGCTTACACGCAGCTGTACTGCGGCTACGCTGCTAATACTGCAGGTGCCCGTGACAGTGACAGCGGGTGGCGGGCCAGACGTATACAACTGGATATTACCTTCTGCCCCGCCACGGTGGTCTAGTGGTTATGGCACTCGGCTGCAGATCCGAAGGTCGCGGGATCGAATCCCGGCCGCGGCGGCTGCATTTCGATGGAGGCGAAATGTTGAGGCCCGTGTGCTGTGCGATGTCAGTGCACGTTAAAGAACCCCAGGTGGTCGAAATTTCCGGAGCCCTCCACTACGGCGTCTCTCATAATCAGAACTGGTTTTGGGACGTTAAACCCCACAAATCAATCAATATTACCTTCTGTACAGTGGCCTTAACATCATGTAAAGGTTGTGACAGGCGTACATGACTACATGCAGGACGGTGTTTCCGTCAATTAAACTGTTTTAGGCTCGGAAATCGTGCGAAGAGATTACTTAAGCGATTCGCATTGTATACAAGCAGATCGCGACGATAGCTGTATAGCTATAGTCAGTGAGGTTGACCAGAAGTAATTAGCGGTTAAACATTCTGCGCAGGGCCCTATGGAAATACAAAACAAAGCACGCAGGGTTATGCGCACACAGTATACTGTCGATGTCTACCATGCATGCATATGCGTAGCTATATAAACTGAAACTGTGCGTCTCTAGCTTTCTGCATGGACGTTTTCCGAAACCATCAATGCTGTCCTGACAGTATATTGATTTGTGGGGTTTAACGTCCCGAAACCAGTTCTGATTATGAGAGACGCCGTAGTGGACGTCTCCGGAAATTTCGACCACCTGGGGTTCTTTAACGTGCACTGACATCGCACAGCACACGGGCCTCAACATTTCGCCTCCATCAAAATGCAGCCGCCGCGGCCGGGATTCGATCCCGCGACCTTCGGATCAGCAGCCGAGTGCCATAACCACTAGACCACCGTGGCGGGGCGTCCTGACGGTACAACCGAAGTATTTGGATTGCTGACTGGGTGCTTAGGAAGACTATGAAATAATCAATCTTAGCAGGTATGTCTGAGACCGTGACATTATCGCTTATTAAGATCGAGCCACCACGCACAGAAGCAAGAACGTTCTGCCATTAACAACCTGTATAGTTTTTATAGTTTGGCGTTTGAAGTTCATTTACATTGAAAGCTTCAGAGAGCACGCCACGGCGATGATAGCGATCGGCTAACCAGGCAATATTCGAGTGTTCTGCATAATCACTTTCTTTTCTTGCGGTCTTATCATCAGATCGCGGACTTCGATTGATCAGGGTTAAAAGTTAAGCGAGTTTAGCAAAACAACAACCGAGGCCGCTGTACCGCTGAGAAATCACGTCACCCAAGTTCTACTGCACATAATTACTGCATGCAAGATGCTTTAAGCCTGTGCCTCTGAAATGCAGCGCAACTCGCTCGCTCTGTCTGTAACGTGCAGGTACACGCACGACGCGTAGCGCTGACACAGGTGGCCTAGATTTTCGTACACGATGAAAGTGCGCATATATGCACATGGTGGGCCAATGACAAGGGGGTATCGATGACAGTATCACAATCACAATCTCTCCTCGGGCAGCGGCAATAACGGAGACGTGAAGCCGTATCACCCCTACAGGGAGCATCGTCAGCAGTGCATAGTCGATCGCTTGGGTAGCTCGTTTCCTCAAATGGGCCAATGTCGCGATGCCGCGATAGATCCGTGTAATTTACCGTCGACTCTATCATTCGCCGAATCGTCTTTACTGTGGCACTGGATTGCACAGGAGGCTGGAAGAGGAGCCTAATAAGACTCAAAGCCACTGTGCGAGCGCTTAAAATCGATTGTCTCAACCTGGTGGACTTGGTTAACCGGGATAGATCTTTTACGTAAGCACATAGGATAACCAATGATTCAAACGATCGCTCCAAATGATCGCGTGACTGGCAAAGTCAACGCAGTTCTTCGTCTCTGCACTCATTTAACCCTGTTCCCCTCGATAATACTCATCCTCGGCCCCTTTGCACGAACCTGTCAATTCCAGCAGGTCACGCATAAGGATAGCGTGGTGTTCTACGAACAACAGATTCGTGACCAATCAGTTCTGCGGAAATCAGCAGCAAGGTTGAAGCAACGATTATGAAAGCAAAAATTGACTTCCACCACCGTGGTATCCAACCGGGTTTCCAGGCAGGCGGATGCAGATTTCCCTTAACGTGTTTACTATATACTCCAACTTGCGGAATTCCGCAGGATGGATTTCCCATATGCATGCCCATGTCCTTCCAGTTGTCAGTCGCGTTGCCTATTTCCAGCCTCCTAGTTAACTCAATTGGCAGAGCGACCACCCTGGAACGCTGCTGATCCTTAGTGCGATCCGCGAACCAGGACGAATTATTTTGTCAACTTTGAAGATTGCATTTTCAGATGGATTGCCTTGAGTCCTCGTGCTACAAATGCGTGGGTACCATTTTTTTTTCCTTTCATAACAGCATATTTGCATGACCAGGCAAAGTTTCGATACTCGTGTAATGGTGCAACTCCAATCTACATTATGGGGAAAGCCGAGAGGGCTCGTCGGGTTCGCCCTTTCTTGTCACGAACTCTGAAGTGCACCATCTGCTCTGTCGCGCGCTCATGAGCCGCATCGTTGACGAAGGTGTCGAGAATTGTAACAAGTGCCTGCATTACACGGTGCACAGAACTGGTATCTAAATGATCCCACTAACGCTGCTTTCCTTCCTCCGCTTCTTCTTCGTTATGACGACTCATTGTGGCAAGCTCCACGTTTAGACCGCAATTGGCGACTGCTCCTCGCTCATAAGCGTTTAGACTAACCGAGCAGTGCTTAATACACCTTAATATATAGAAGAACGCAAAGGAATGAGCTTGGTTACGCATGGCCGATCAACCATAACGACATTACAGTCCAGCAATAACATATTACACCCTTTCTCTCCCCGTCTGTCTCCACCGTTCCCGGGCGATCCAGCTTCGTCGCAATGACGAAAATACGAGAAGGGAATGAAGACCCCCACACTTACGGCAAAATGTACTTCACGGACGACCCGTCAACGGCGTTGCGCGAGCGCTCGCATTCTGCAGTCCTGTATAACTGCGAGCAACCTGCGCGTTTGCGTTATACAAACCTGCCCACAGACTCACTCAACCGAAAGCTCTATGTCTCCACCAGGACAGTTCCCTCGTGGAGATATAGAGTCCTTTTTGCGCAAGCGCTAATAGTATAGTGCTTGCGAATCCGCGTAGCTCGCGCGCAATCACACAAACGACGCACTGCGAATGCGCAGTGCGTCGTTTTTTTTCTCTATAACTTAACGCGACCGCCATTAAGCGTCGCGCTTCGCTGTCTCTGCTGCGTCGTCGGCAAGACCGTACAGTGTAGTCTTTGGTTACGTTACATAAAGGGAAGCAGATGGAGTCGTTACGCTGCGACAGCGCACGTGCGCGTGGTCTTCTGGACGACGTAGTACACATACACTTCGGAACTTTCCTCGGATGACCACGATTGCGCGCAACGCCACCTAAGCGTATGCGCGCTTCCTTATGCACGTTATTCCGTTCCGTCTTTCTCAATCTCCCGATGCTGAAATAAGCGCGCGATTGCAATCTCGCCAGACGAAGCGCTAGTCGATTAAGAAAGGCTCGTTTGCCGCGGCTTTGTGTGAGCCGCCACCACGCCGCTCTGTACACTCCGTGCACACGTCTAAAGAACTGTTCGAAAGGTGAAAGGGCTAATATACGAAGCTCTTTCCTTCTGCTGCTGCTGTTGCTGAAAGCGTGAGTCGATGTGGAAGCGGCGATCGAAGATTTTGTGCTGGGAAGAGTGGGCGGTCGGCTTCCGAGGTGGGCCGCTTCGGCAACGGGGCTTTTGCGAGCGGCATCTTGCGCCAACGAAAGCTCGAAAGAGGCGAGATTTCAGATGTAACACATGCCCGAAACAAACTCGTGTTGGATATGACTACAAGAGTGACCAACATATCTGTTGGTTTACCCTTGTCAACAAAAGAGAGAAGGGGGGAGAGAGAGGCGAGATGTCAGCAATACCAGCGTCTGGCTTGGTATACCCTATACACGCAAGGAGTGAGGAGAGACAGTGAAAACACCACCCTCTCGGCATCTCTCTAATTTACGAAGAAGTGAACACAAAGGTATGCGGGAGCCCGTTTGAAGAGCCGCCTTCCCCGCAGACATTCGTCAGCTCCAGTGCTGAATAATTTGCAAGCGCAATCACCGTATGTAGACGTCTACGAGACAAATGATGCTGCGTATACATTAACCGCAAAGGGTCTTACTGATAAGCCATGCACTTACGGCGCGAAACCCGTTCGGAGGCGCGATTTTTATCGCGCGATAGTGTATGACAACGCTTTCGACGACAGCATTGCTTGTATTCTGATGAATGCGTGCACGAATACGTCAGGCTGTTCTATAGAGTCAGCACGGAAGTCATTTCGAAGCTTGCCACGCGTTACGCCCTGTTCGCACAGAGCACACGCCCACTGGGCAATCTTTTTCACACGGACCTCGCCTTCCTTGCGGCGGGAACAGCCGCACATCAAGCACAAATGCTGATGCTGATTAACTCGACCATACTGACGGCTTATAAGCGAACTCATTACAAGGAGAGGTCATGTACACGCGTGCAACTATAGATTATGCGTAACACTTACCAAACGCTGTACAAGCATCTATGCTTTAACCGTGACAGAGTTGTGGTGTGCTTGAAACAGTCCAGCACGCCCTTTGTGTTCAACCTTGGATTAACTTCTCTATTCAGCTGTTTAACTCTCTGCGGTTTTTGGTGTCAATCAATCAATCGATCAATCATTCAATCTGTCTTCAGTGCGCCTGTGCACTGGGACACCAATATTTAATTCTCATTTTCGTATATGAAGAACTCGCGCTATCAAGTCCATACTCGCTTTCGAAGTAAACCATGGTCGTGTGCTCCTCCAAAACAATGTGCTCGCCTCTTTCCAGTTAGGTCATTTTTATGATGAATTTGCCAGAAGCGAACATTGCCTTCTTGCGTTGATAACATGCATGGTTAGTAATGCCATAGACGTGGGAAAATGTCTGCAGGACTTGCATGGAAAGTGATATAAAGCAAGGTTGCCTGTACACAGAATTTCAATTCCAAGAAAAAGACGCACGCAGAACCTCATTAAGCCAGAATGCTATGCGTAAAATAGTTTACTTTAGGCATACTGACTAGTATGAATGAAGATAGGGCATATTTCAGCTAATTAACTGGCAAGGCAGAAAGATAATTGATCAGTGAGCTCCCCATTTAACTGTGTCAGATTTCGGACACTATAACATTTCAATTACATATTATGCTGGAACAGCCGGACACGTAGTTTAGCCTTAAAGCCCAATAACGACTTCTGATTAAGAAATTTATTAAATCTATATCAGTGTCGCCAAACTACTTATGCCTCGCACTCTCACGCCATCGCCGGGTTACACACAAGGAAAGTAGAAAACAAACCAAAAAGAAAATGCCAATGAGTCTCGCTCAAATGGCGTGATAAATCCCCCGCATAATACGGCCTCACCTCTCAGTCACGCCTCCGTTAAGTACATCGGACGTTAAATATTTGCGAGATTAGCGCGGACTTGATTTAGGATGCGCCGTATATCTTTCATCTTCAATGGTCGCGGTGAACGCATCGCATCATTCACTTCCCAAAAGGTCCTTTGGAAAAAAAGAAAAGAAAGAAAGGAAATAGTTGCGGGAAATTTTTCGCTTATGCTTACGTTTTGCTATATGATATACGGCCTCAATTACGCTCACTCTCAAAAAATATTTTATCGCCACCCGCATGCTTGACAGAAACGTCGCAATTACTATACACACGCACTCTTCAGTCGTGGTGGTCCAGCTCGTTCCTTCCACCTCGGTTGCCCCGAGCAGCCCAGCCATTAAAATGAACGTGCGAATGTATACAACCCCGATTTCAGCACGCGTTTTGAGCGCACAGCGCTTATGTATACACGATTGAACGGAGAGTTCGTGCTATAATTCACAGAGCGCCGGAGTATGATGAAGAAAACGCGCGGTGTCTGACAGAGCACGGCCGCAGCCACGTTCGGTTTCCAGCGGTCGTGAGCTTGTATGAGCAAGGAAAATAATAGCGACTGACCAAGGCGACTTGTATAGGGCGCTACGGGCGACTTGAAACCGGTGCGAGAGCGTCGTTCGGCGCGTTATCGATTATTCCAAGGTCGTTTCTAAGATCGATAGTTATCGCCGCTTTGTTCTTTATGTTCGAAAGAGAGCGAGGTGGCGTGTCTAGACTACTTTGCAGGGGCAGCTGTTGTTTTATGACCGGTGCATGTAAGCGTGTAACGGCAAGTGCGCGCTGTGAATAGATATCCGTGACAATAAGCGCGTGCATTTCGCGCCGAACAGATCAACTGCAAGTCTTGTAACAGCGCCGACAACTTTTGAAGAAGGGACAACAGACCCAGGGTGGAAAGATTGGTTTAACTGATTTCTGGGGTTTTACGTCTCAAAACCACGATATGATTATGACAGACGCCGCAGTGGAGTGCTCTGGAAATTTCAACCACCTGGGGTTCTTTAACGTGCACTGACATCGCACAGCACACGGGCCTCAACATTTCGCCTCCATCGAAATGCAGCCGCCGCGGCCGGGATTCGATCCCGCGACCTTCGGATCAGCAGCCGAGTGCCATAGCCACTAGACAGCCGTGGCAGGGATAGAGTGAGAACAGACCGCATCTCTCTGTCCACTCTGTCTGGTGTCGCTTCTTCAAAAGTTGTCTGCGATGTTACATGCAACTGCGATGACCTAACTACGCCAGCAAGCAGCTACTATATAGATGATTAACGCAGAGTGCATACCTTGCAAGCGTTAACAACAAACGCGTTGGTTGTTGGTAATTGGGAGATCCGAATAACGTCAAACTTTATTGACGCTGGAGAGCTTAATACAGCTGAACCGCTCGAAAAGCTCTCTGTGGAATGTACCACGCATCTGCTTGGAGCCAGCCAAAATGGCGGACGCTGGACGTAATAAACCAGACGCAACGGCTACATACACCTGCACTTCAATCTTGGATCTCTGCTATGCTTGCTAATACCATATACACCTAACCAAAATTGAAATGCGCTGAGTGCAGAGAGAGAGAGAGAGAGAGAAGAGCTCTTTAGCGAAAAGCGGAAACAACAGCCAGCTTATATTCGCTTACTTTCTATTCTGCAGGGAATGGGGTGGAGAGGAAAGAAGACCCTGAAAGAATGTTGGGAAAATAATGTGTCAAAACATTTCTAAAAATGAGGTCTTGTAACTGGTGTGCATACGCATGCGCGAACGCACGCAATATAAGGATCAAAGCTTGAAGAGAAAGCCAATGGACTCGCTTTATGCCATAAATGTCACGGAGACCTAACATCACTAATATCAGAGTAGGCTTAGGTTATATACGTTTTTGGCGTATATGTAAGGTACAGTCTATTTAAAACAGTACGAAAAGGAAAGTTAGCATCCACCCGTTTGTAAAGCCCAAAGCTACAGGTAAATCCACACGGACTTCAGAAGCTCTCGTTTCTGAGAAATCCGTACGGATTTTCTTTGAGCTACAAACGGGCGGATGCTAATTTTCCTTCTCCTGTTCGTCATTCTAACATGCGGAATTCCGCAGAACTTATTTGCTGTGATTAATACGACTCGTACGACAGTTCCGTGCGCTTGAACCCGCACTTTCACCACTTGAAAGAATGCGTTTAGCGTTGAGCCAGTGAGGTGTTTAATGCCGATATTAAAGGTGAATCTACCAGCCTTCCAAGCGGAACAAGCGCGAGCACCAACAACTGTCCTCGTCTTCGTCTTTTGCTGGCTCTCCTATCTGCGCCATACTTATGCTACATTTTATTTAAATGTAGAAACCATTCCATTCCCATTCATTTGCCATTATTTTGCATAGCGTGCCTGTGCACGCCGCGCGTGAGTATATCGTGTTACCAACTTGCCTCCACTGAGCCCCACCGTCACACTTTACATGACACATAAATATACCTGATCAAACCATACAAAACCTAACTCATTCTCATATCTTCACTGCCCTCTTTTTATTACTTCCCGCACATGATCTTCGAATAAGAAGTTTAAGTACTTTGCTTAATAGGAAGTTAAGTACTTCGCTAGATGTTTCAGCACTTTGCTACGTTCAAACCATCTACGTTTGCACCGCTCCTGAGCAAGCTAATATAGAAGATGGCTGGGCAACACAGCAGTGCGTATCATCAAACCTCACCGTCGCGTGATTCTACCAACAACGTGCGGGGTTCTCAAGCCACATCAACACGACTGCAACGTGGAGCTCAAGCGCAATCAAAACGCTTCAGTAGTACTCCCTTCGAGCAACGTCCCACGCTGAGTATCAGAGTACAGCAGCGCGGAAGGCATCGAACTTAAACGCTCGGAGCTGCAGAATGCTCATGCTCGCTTACGAAACGGAGTCGTGTGTACACACGTCGCCGACGTTCCGACAGAAGAGGGGGGGCCTGACTTGGGTTTCTAATTGCATTCCTTTTGGCGGCGGACCAGCCGCAGCATCCTCCGCGAGAGGTGGTCGGGTGAGCAGCGCGGTGTGTACGTGCACCCCGTTTCGAAAGACCCGTGAAAAGGAAACACGATTCCGAAACGCTGTTATGCCCACCGCCGCTGCTGCCGTTGCTGCTGCTGCTGCTGCTGCTACAGTGCGCCTAAATATGTATACACATATAGCCAAGTGGCAGCGCCCATTGCAGAAAACGAGTTTTCGATTAGCGATGAGCCTGCAGATGAGAGTGCGAAAAGAAAACAAAAAGAAGGAGAAATGAAATCGCTGTCAGGTCGGAACGGTATGCAAGGTGAAGTCATGGATGGGAGAGTCCGCAGTTTGACAGACAGAGGATGGAAGAAGAACAGGACCAGGAGGTTCTTTAGTTTGATAGAAAGACAGGAAGGAAGGAAAGGGAAGAAGAGGATTTTGATGATGAGACAGGAAGGAGGAGACGGGAGGAGGCAGTGTAGCGTTGTTGGGGTGGCTTTGACGCGAGCGCTGTGCGTGAATTAAGAAAGGCGGAGGGGGGGGGAGTCAGAGGATGCTCGGTTTTATATATGACAGATTCCGGAAACGGGTGTGGTCCCCTCGTCGGTCGGTCAGTCGGCTACTCCGTTTTAGTACAGCAGCTGCATATTTCTATAGAGCTAGTTTTTTTTTTTGTTTTTTTTTCTTCGGTTCACAGAAGAGGCCTCGAGAAGATAATCGTGCCTCCTGTTCGAGTTTGGCGGCGTGAAGAGCACGCCTATGACGCGTCGTTCAGTGATTGAGTGGCAGGCGGTCGCCATTTCTATATCGAACTATCGAAGGACGAGGGTCCACAGCACGTCCAAGAAACTGAAGAGCGCTTAATAGCGAAGGATGAGCCATGGCTATGTATGTTGCTGCGGCCTTTCTAGTTCATTGTTCATATTCGTAATTAAAAATAAGAAGGAAAAGAATGAGTGAAAATGAAATTGATAACGCCCCGCCCGTGTTTCTCCCCATCCACAAAGTGTCCGCGCGTTTCGTTATTTGTGCCGGGCTTTGTCAGTTGAGCTGTTATACTTTTGGAGAATGGCGGTTGCCTCATCTTCTTCTTCACAATGCCTACGTGAGCTCGTCTATATGTAATTATGGCAGACCTGAGAGAATCAGACAGCGTCATCACTCTTCCAAAGATGACGTCATTAGCTCACGGCCTGTGTTATGACGTGGTACAAAGCACGCAAATGCGACCAAGTCAAGAACATGACTTCCCTATGAGTCCTGGTGGAACACTTTTGTCGAACCAACTTCAACACACGCTGAAACCAACTGAAGGTCTCATCGCTCAAGCGGGCATTTCTTTTTCTTTTTCACACTTGCTCCTTAAAACAGCCGTTGTGCTATCCATGACCACTATACAGCAAGATATCGCCTTGAATAATGTTAACCTTGCGTTGAACAATGCTTAGAAGAGTACAGACTAAATGCACATTATGGAAGCTGTATGTATTGTGGAGCTTAAAGTACGCGAACTACACGTCTTTCCATTTGAATACCAGCTGTTCGTCGCAGGTCGGCCGGCGTTATCAGTATAGCTTGTAAACCACGACGATTTACCCATGATGCATTCTTTTATTTTCACATAGATGTACACCGAAAATATTTACATTTACATTTGCGTTTACATTTACATTTGCATTTACATTGCATCGCGGTCTTGCCGCACGGTGAAGTTGTGTGATGGTGTTGATGTTAGGTGCGCAACTCACATCTACCACAGCTCCTCACCGAACTGTTGTACTGTCATCCAAACACTGTAACCAGTGGCATGATTTCAAGGAGCCCGCACGTTATAAGCTGTCCTCAATCACACTGCAGACTTAACTGTTAATAAGGTGATACGCCGGTACCAGCTTTCACAATGGCGCATGCATTACCCTAACGTAAGACAGTTCTACTAATTGTACTTGTACGGTAGGCTGGATGTATACCACGCCTATACACTTATGAATGAAACATGCTATGGACAACACATTGCTATCGAAGTAGAATGGACGCACGACTTACCAATGTGGCGAGTGCCAACACCAGGACAAGGCCCGTCATGGCTGCTCGGGGCACTGCAAGAGCGAAAGACGAGACCGTTTTAACAAGAGTGGCGTAAATCACCCGCTTCATCGAATACTTATATGTTAAAGAGCATGAATATGCACAGAGTAGACAAAATTTAATTTAAGCGTGCCATCGGTATTCAATGTACGATGCAAGTGTATACTACATTCTTCTACTCATATGCGATGCCTAACATGACATCGGTAAATGGAACAGTTTTCTAAATCTTATGTTATGCATCAGCTGCTGAGAGCTGTTGTGATAATACTTAGCGTCAAGGACGGCGGGCTGCTGAAATCGAGGGTACGGGTTCGACTGCCGGCGACGACGGCCGCCTTGTGCGAAATACACGAACACCCTCGTACTAAAATTTATAGATGAGCGTTATTCAACCACAGGCAATCAAAGTTAGGCAGGGTTCCCCCCCACCTCCCCCCTCTGCGGTGTACCTCAGGTATCGCGCTTTTGCCATATGAAACTAATTACACTGCGGGATGTAGAAAATAGATTTGTTATGAAGAAGAGAACAAATGTTAAAAAAACAAAATACGTTGAACAAAGGATAACAGTAGACTGGACAGAACAGAGAAATGGTTTGGGAGGCTCGAAATTAAGAAAAACAAGCAAAATTGTCGCATTGGCCGTTTCATACGGCGCCATATACCTTCCAGACTTGTCTGACATTCATCTCCAATTTGTTGGCAGACGTAACCTACTGCGCTATACTGTGTGTCCCTTATTTGGAGAAGACCCCGGACGGGCCTTCGGGCAAATTAGTTCCACTGACTATACACAATCGGCACTGACCCAACTAAACAATCAATCTCACTCACTTAGCTACGGTGCGCCCGCAGACTGCACGTATACGGCGGTGGCGGCACAAAACACAAGCGCTTCTACAGGAAGAGACCGGCGCAAAAATAAATCACGTCTGTCTTTTCCCGATGTACAACGGCGCTCGCGCCGTATGCATAATTAGCCCGTAATTAGCGTTATTACGAAGAAGATAAAGAAGAGACAGCGGTTTTCTCTCGCCGGGGCTAGCTCGCGTCCTTCCCGTATGCCAAGGCCGCCACTATAGCGTGTAGTGTGCCGTACAGAAGGATTACGCACACGCACGCAGGGCCACCTTCGCGCGCTGGAACAGACGCACGACTTCTGCTTATGTGGGTCTGTTTTGTACGAACAGACGTGCGCGTCGTCTGGTATAAGAACATCCCCGTACTTGCCTTCCTTCGGAACCCGCAGGCGTGCACAACTCGGAAGTCACGGTGCCTCCTACGTATACGTCCGCAGGCATGTTGTGCGGAGCGCGCGATTTGCCGCTTTTTGGGACGCTCATTCGCCGCCCCCCATGCAGAGTACGGAAGTCGGCCGCGACCTTCACGAATACGCCAGTATGTGCGAGTGTATACACGAATTACGCGCGTACACACAGGCAGAGCTTGCCCTCCCTATAAAAAAAAAAACACGCACGGGACCAGCTGGGAGATGCAAGGAAGGGTTGCACGGGATATCTTCGCAAACAAGAAAGAAGAAAGAAAAGAAAAGCTTTCGAAGACGTTGCCTTGCAGGGTCTGACGGAATTCAACCATTCGCTTGTAAAATACACCACACTGGCCTTGGCTGGCTGTTAAAGCGAATACGGTTAGAAAAGCAATGTGATTGTAGGAAGATGGGCAACAGGAAGAAGTCTTACCCCAATCATGAAAAATGGCGCGACCATCTGTCGTGCATGTAGGCGTCACTATATGCAGTGTAGCATAGGCATACATGTTGTCAGGGTTAGGTTGTACTGTACACATCCTTTGGGTCATCTGCGTACAGCTCCTAATATGTATGTGCGTGCGTGCGCATGCGCCTACGAGTATTCAACGATTCTCGAAGGAGGTCTTGGTCGCAGTGCACACGACAGACCCATGCACACACCCTGCACGTATGTGCGTACAGTTACAAACGCACATTCACGCGACTCGCGAGATTGCTGATTCAGACACGACGCTTAGGTTAGGTTATGTACGCATCCGTGCGGGCTGCGTGTCCGCGTAGCGTACGAGGCGTATCAGATGTGTTTGCACAGGCGTCTCTTCTATACAAGCGTAATCTGCGTAGCACCTCCTTACTCCGCGAAGGGGGTCTCGGTCACAAAGCGCACGAGAGACGCATGCACACCTCTGTACGCACACTACATGCATTCCCACGAGACGCGTGCGTTTGCTGACCGAGACCCGCTTCGAAGAAAAGGAGGGGTCCCGAATTAGCCTTCTCCGAGGGCCGACTGATTGGGAAGCGAATGGGTCGACAAGGTTTTCGTGAGGTGTGCGGCGGTTGGCACACCCTCGGCGTTGTTCGCTGTTGCCGGCTGTGCTGTGCTTGTATGCTAATGAGCGAGGCCGGCCGATCGGGCCGATCGATTGTTGCGCTTTGATGCACGCGAGGTATACTGCGTGTCGGGCGATCCGTCGTTAATTGATACAATCGGTGGAAGCTGCAGCGTTGGGAGTGCATGCGTATATACAGGCAGGTGAAGCAGCTTTCTACGCGGCCTGCAGGGCCTGATCACGGCTTAAACAAGGTTGGTGGTGGTACAGGGTTTATTCAATATTCGTTACGCTGAGCTGCTGCCTCGTGAGGATCACGTCTTGTACAGCAGCGTGCGCGTGTAGTTTGTAACGCGGGTGGTCAGAGCGCGTGTCGACTACCGTGTACTTCTATCCCTTAACGACAACGGTCACTTCAATTGGACTGTGATTACCACGGCTCGCCGATGATCCTTCCGCACTAAAGCAAGGAAGCCTGTGAATTCCTAGTGCAGTGCCAGAACGCTGAAGCTCCCAATGTCAGACTCGTTAGCACGTGTAGTGCTAGCCTTCTCCCTTTCCTCCTCTTTCCATATTCCCCTTTCCCTTACCCCCAGTGCAGGGTAGCAAACCGGACGCTCGTCTGGTTAACCTCCCTGCCTTTCCTTTTCTTTGTCTTCTCTCTCTCTCTATTGGACACTTCGTAACACGTACATCTGCTTCTTTTAAGCCGCACTTGTCAATCGATTCTTTTCTTGTTCACTGACTTCTGCACAAATTAATTAATTAACTATTAATTTCAGAGCCTTGCGAGATGTTCGGGCCATATATAGTTCTTGGACAACAAGACAATGCATTAGCATTCCTCTCTATAGCGTTTCTGCTGTGCGTTACTCAGGAACTCACCCACATACACGATACCTCGTCCGCCGAAGGGAATGTCGCAGTGCCTTCCCAGAGGGCTAACAGAACCGCCAGACAGTAACCGCCAAAAAACAAACAAGAGAGAGAATGAACATTACTAAAGGTCCTGAAGGGGCCTCAGCACCCCTTATGGGGGCCGGCCCGGGAGCCCCACCCAGAGTCTGAGCTCGCCAGCCACCTTTTGGGACTTCTGGACGGCCTGGTGTTGAAGGGCCCTGTCGGGGCTCCTAAGGTGGGTGATCCATTCGTCCTCGGTGGCAGGAGACCCGAGGCTAGCGTTTAGCGAGGGACACTGCCACAGCGAGTGATTTAACTCGCACTTTGGAATTTGGCATTTAGGGCGTTCTGACCTTATATCTGGGAGGTATTTGCTGCAGACATAGGGGTTGGAGTAACTGTGCGTTTGCAGCAGTCTAAGCGTTAATTGTTGTGCTGAGTGAGGTGAGGGGAATTTCTTTCTAGATAACTTATAGTGTGAGCAAATCTCGTGATAGGAGAGGAGGCGAAAACAAATGAGAACAGAGGCGTACGCCATTCACTGAACAGCCTGGTTGGTATGGGGGAAAGATGTGGATGACATGCATTGTGTGATTCGTAAAATGACTTGCATTCATGCACTCTAACTAGCAGATGTAAACAGCCACTGTGTGTGTGAGAGTGTGCGTGTATGCGGGAGCGGAAGGCGGGCGAGGCTGTTTACAACCAAAGCGTCACGCATTTTCATTCATAAGTGAGCCTGTTCGTTGCGCGTACATGCTATGTAGTATGCGGAAGCGGCAGCTGCTGGACCACGCGGTGGCTTCCCCCATCCAAGCAGGACTTGCCCCCTCCCTTCCATGCCAGCGGGGGAGCGCGCAGACAAGGTGAGTCGTGAAGGTGCAACGGCGCGTGCCGCTCGTGTCGGCGCCGTCCTTCCAGGCGCGACGCGTGACGGCATTCTTCCACGACCGCAACGCACCGCCAACCTCACGCTCTTATATGCTTTCTATATACACCACACAGAGTCAGAGCCGCACAATATGCCTTCACTGGCCAAAACAAGCTTTCACTACGCGCCTGCTGAATATGGGAAATGAAAGGAAAAGCTGTTTTGTGTACGATGATAATACCACGGGGGACAATTGTCCCACGAGGAACAAGGGCTCGCGTTTTCGTTACCGGGCTGACAATAAGCGCAATGGCCGCGCTTAGAAGGGGTTGCTTGCCAAAAACTATACTACTGCAGATGTAGCCACGGATGTTTGAAGAATTTGTTCGTTTGTTGTCGATTGCCGATAGCGTGCGTTCTTCGTGAATGAATGCCCTGTTTGCTCGAAACACTGATCTATTGTGATTCGCTTTGCACATGTGCTGTCTCGAACATGTGTCGTGCATGCTGTACCCTGTAAAGACAATAATTTTTTCTTCGTTTAGATAGGGCAATTGACTTATTTGCTTACAGGTCCACTACAATATCACACATATTGAGGACAAATGTGTCAAATCTTACTCATTCAAGTTTAAGTTCACGTATAAACAAAACGAGCACGTTTGTGACGCGATTTATCTTTCTACGCGTGACGCAAGGAATATGCAGCACATGCAAAGATAGAAAATCAAGCACGAATAGCGCACAGGCTCAGACCGATACATTATATCCTAAGAGAAACGCCTCACATACTGATATGGCACCTTCGGGCGCCTATACTCATCGAAACAAGAACGCACGTCGCATCTCCTCAGCCGTCCCCCAGCTTCGACGGCGCTAAAGAAATCGCGTAATTACGTCTTACGTGACGTCACACAAAACACAATCACCAGATCACCACTGCGCAGGATACTAGTCAGCAATGGTTCCGTCCTCCGTGCAAAGCGAGTCGGTCACACAAAAACCGGTTCACCGGTGGTAGGTTGCGTCTGGTTCTCAATCGAACAGCGAAGACAGCCCAGTCGGCGCGTCGATGGCTGCTCGCCAAGGGGGGACGCCCGGCCGATGAGAAGGTGGACGCGAGTGCGTGCCAAAGCACATCCATTAAAGGATTCGCGCCCTTTTTCACGTCCCCCGCTGTGTGTTGTTCGGTGGTGGCGATCTTTTCCCGTCTCTTTCTTTCTGTTTCTCCCGCGCCAATCTTTAATCGAGTGCAATGGGACGAGACGTTATACTCAACGGCGCCTCATGTGCAGCTGCTGCTTTGCAACGCAGTGTTTGAGCTGCTGTTGCCTGTCGCTGCGAATCGACGTTATAAACTGTCTTCAGCGGCTGTAAATACTTGAGGAACTATATTTTTTGCCTTCTTTGCGGGTTATTACAGAGTCCGTGTTCTCGTTTAGTTGACCACATATATGGTAAGGCATACAGGCTATCGGTCGTCGAAATACGCAGTTCAAGATACCCAACGAATCCCAACTTTCAATTTTTCTTTCATAGGTGCACAGTGCACGAATAAACACAACAAGCCCACAAGATATAAACAATTAAAAACACAAACGAGCCGAATCAGGACAAGCGACCAATATGCATGTGCGTTAATGTGCACGCGAAACTTCAATGAAAACATTACTCTGTGTGAAACACAACGAATGCCGTTTTCAGGTGGTCCCTCGGTCAAACACAATATGCACAGCGAGTTTCACAAATGCTTTTCACTAAACACAAATGCTAGGCGGGAAACGAATTGCTTAAATTACTATCATCAAGTCTTCCCGAAAGGCTGTCGGAGAGCATACCTGTTTAACAGGCCATGACAACTTCCCAAATGTTTTCTGTCGAAGCATCTATCTCACTACTTCTGGGTCTGAGACTAAGTTCGTATTCATAAGGAAAAGGGCCTCTTACGCTGAAATTGTTCGTACGCGAACAATACATCCGAATCACGCTTCTGGCCACACATCACTGCCGAAGACGGCCGACAGGTGGCAAAGTGCACAAATTACACCATCTGAATTCGGTCTCGGCGGAACAGCTAAGAGCGTGAAAACCACTCTCCGATAACTGGACAGCCTCGTTTTAGTTTACCGGGCTGGCTCAATAACTGTCACGGAGGGGCCTTTGGGAATCTAACCACGGAAGCTTGCGCCACCGGGTTCATCTTACAGCGTCTCTGGCGAGTTATATACTATATGAATATGCGCGTTACGAAAAAGTGCTGCTTTTGTCGCGCGGCAATTTGCCGCTCCGCGCAACGCCTCGGCAGCCCTTAATTGGCGACAATCAACCACCCTCTCCCTTTCATTGCTTACCGGAAAGCTTTTCTCTTCCTTTCTTTCTTAGTGTAAAACGTCATCATCGGCGATCTGATTAAAGCAAAGCGGAGTCGCCGTCCCACACTAATTGGTCGCGCCTCCGAGCGAACAGATGACGAGGTGGGAGGCTCAGCCGAGAAAAAGAAGAGAGATAGAAAAAAGAAAGATAACGTATAAGGAGAGAAATACGCAAGAGAAGCGAAGTCGTGTCAAACTAAACAAACGTGTAAAGGAGAAGAATAAGATAAAGAGAAAAGCTAAGATTAAAAAAAAAAAGAAAATGAAAGGGAGGAAGCGAGGTGCGCCCCAGCTGTTGTGGTTAAACGTGCGTGCGTGTGTGACGTGGGCGCAAGGACGGACGGCGTCGGCAGCGCGTAGGGGGACGGCCAAGGTCGGCTTCCGCCGCTGGACACGCAGCGATCGAGCGGCAGACTGCGGCAAGGACGACTCCGGGGCGCCGGCCAAGGGCGTCGGACACCCCGCTTGCGGGGTGGACCCCCTGTTCGCCCTATCACGTGACCCGAAAAGACGACCGTAACGAGAACGCCGTGAAGCGATGATTAACGGTGACAGCTGTTAACGGTCCTGCGTGGTATCTTCGGGAAACGTCTGCGACGTCCGTTTGAGGTGTACCTACGTTTCGTTGGTGTTCATAGCGTTCTTTATCTGGCGAACAAGCGTCCGAAAAAAAAAAAAATCACTTCGGTAGCAAATGATATTAGAGAAGTGATATCGTGTTTCTGTTGACGTTCAACAGCGTTAAGTAGAATGTTTGTTTAGACCAAATTGAATATTTGTACGTGACTTACGACTTCCATCAATACATAAGAAGGTTTCGATTCAGGCTGTTTATGCGACGTATCAGCGGTTGTGACATTACCGTCATCACGTCCTCGTTATCCTGTAGAGCCGACAGTACTGCAATTTCATCTGGTGGCACTTCACTGTCGCTTCTCCTTGAGTGTCATTGCGCGTTCTTCTCCGTGAGTTCACAGTCTCTTTCATTTTTTTACTCTTGAGTTCGGACTCTGCTCTATAGTTTCGTAATGATGCGCGCAATCACTTACTCTTCCTCCTACACAAACACAGCGCACTCTCTCTTTGTTCTTTTACCACCGTCGTACAATGCGTACACGCGCGAAGAGAACAATCGTCGGTGACGAGGAGGAGGTCACGTGTGTATGTTTATATTGTGTTCGCAGGCTGCACGGCCTGAGCTGACCCGAAAATCGTTTCCTGCGCCGCGGCGAAACACCGGTGGCTCCTGAACGAACAACAGCGGCGGGAAAGAAAGAAAGAAAGAAAGAAAGAAAGAAAGAAAGAAAGAAAGAAAGAAAGAAAGAAAGAAAGAAAGAAAGAAAGAAAGAAAGAAAGAAGCGAGCCGAAACACGGGTGAAATGTATAGGTATACACGTGGGCGCGGAGGCAATCCATTTCTCCCATACGTCAAGTTGGGTTGATTGCGTGTGACGTGCTGCTGCCTTGGAAGCACTTTCGTTCACTGCAATGCAGTGTGTCGCGGGTGCTGCCCGAGTGTGCCGACGATTGTCTTGCGAGCGTTGAACGCCACGCAAGGCGACAGCTGGTGTAGCAGTAAACTCTGACTGGCTGTCTTACAACCGGTGTGGATCGTTATAGACGTCGTGTTGGGGTGGTGGCGTTGTCGTGTAGTAGCCCTGCTGCGGACTCTTAACAGGCAACTTTAGTTCCTGTTTGGTGGTGCGCGGCCATTTTGAAGAAAGAGAGAACGCGAATAAAGAAAGCGAAGTTCGGGTGTCGTGCGTTAGAAGGTGAGAGGCTACACGTTCACTGGCCAAAGCGGAAGTGGACGTGACAGCCTAACAATTAGGACGCGATCGCTCCGTTTCTTCGAACGCTGTTTATGGTTTTGAATCTAGGCGTATAATTGCCGGCTGACGAGCGCTGCGAGCTAAATTGTGACGAAATTGGAACGGGACAGCGTCAACATCATGACGCGGTCAGTTCACTTCACTGGGCCAGAACCGGTTATTGGTTTCAATATAGATTTAAGGGCCTGCTCTATAAGACGTGCGGCGAGTGATCTCCGTAGTCGATAGGCTGGACTCAATGGACGACCACCATAAGGTTGTACTTTTTGACAGTGCTCTGACAGTGAGCTTACATAGTTCAACGTCAAAGGAAGAGGGAGGGGACACGTACTTATCAGGTGTCTCAACTTTAATAATCAAAGCACGACGCCGGAAAACAGCGTAATCCAAGATATCTCCAGTGTCTTGGATAGTGGCCCTGACGTCCATGCTGTTCTCGTATATTATGCTTGTTCTAGATAAAGTTTTAAACGATGTCACTGCGGGATAAGTACTATCCATAAGTCGCTGACAAAGATATTACCCATTCTCAAACGCTGCCCGACTTCTCACGGGATCTCGGTGTGTCATTGTTCGGTGACTCGCATGCTCTGGCAGTCGTTCAAGCGCCTGCGAGACACCGTGAAACAAGCCTGGTCTCTTGACCAGACACGACAACGAATCGAAACGATACTGCTAGTCTGTACAGTTCCGTGCTGTACCGCCCAAGGCCGAAGGACCGTTTACGTACATTTCGCGTCCAGTAAAGAGATTATTCTTGTTTTTGAATGAGACCCTTTACATTTGAGTCATTCGAGGCGGCAAAGTATACAAAGAAATGGGAAGAAGCGACAGAATCGACTCGTTTCCGAAGTGACAATGAGCCAGCGATTTAGGAGGAGTCCGCATAACGGAGTCACAGGACGCAACTCGCTTAAGATACGCACTCTCTTCAATAGCACGCCGCATAGTCGGGAGCAGCACGGCTGCTGCATTGCTGCACACAACTACGCCGAGACGGGAGGCAAGGCAAAGGGGGTGCGCGAATATACGTGGGAGCAGTGGCAGCGAAAGGATTTCGACGTAAAGTTATGCGGCACGGAGCTATATAGGCGTGGGTTGTACTGGCGCGACCCTGGCTGCCACCGTACCTTTTGACGAAGCGATTAGCCTCGTTCGAATGACATCGAGAAGTGGACAAGGCGCCCCCTGGTGCCATGTATCCAGGTCGACCCGCGCAGCAGTTCTGTCGCGAAGCGAAAAACGGTTGGCAGTGCATGAAGACGAATGTTCCTGACCCGGTGGGTGGTCGCCGTGGGTGCGGCAATGCGCGTCCCTGGTTCGGTGACGGAGGGGACTAAAAAGGCGAGAAAGGGCAACATCCACTCTCTCGCTCTCGTGAATTTTTTTTTTCTTTTCTGATAATTCAGAGCGGACACGAAGACGCAGTTTGTCTTTTGTTGTGCATGCATATCCTGATATTTAAGAACACCGCGTTAATAGGTAGGTGTACGGTTAGCTAGAGAATCGAGGGTCGAAATGATGAAATGATCATCAGCGTCCTACGACCTCAGCTCACCTTCGGCTAAAGCACTATGAGTTCCGTCATAATTTTATAATGAAAGAAGCGACGCTTACCTACACCAGGACAATGTAGATAAAAATAGACCAATTAATTAATTAATTAATAATTAATTATTTGTAAGCGTAGGGATGCCACTGCTATCGGAGAAGACAGCATCCGTGCCTTTGAAAGCTTGGCGTCGACTTAGGAGTAAACCTTTGCGCTTGATTACCTTCTAAGTCTCCTAGGGGAGATTTAAGGAAGATCAGGAGAGACGGTACCATCTCCAGTCGCATAAAGTGGAACCCCCGGAATAACAACGAGATTTCGTAGCTTTCGTTTGAAGCGAAAAGTCGCAACGACGTGAAAGTACACGAGAAAGACAGGAAAGGACAGGACACTGCCGCGAAATGCCAATAGACCTTTTTCAAGCACCGCAGCGCCACCCGTGGGCGCGCAAGTGCTTCTGGGAAATGTGTGTACATCCAGCCGCCCAGCAGAGCGAAGCCCAGCCTTTTCAAGCGCATCTTTCGCTCCGAGTGGGAGCGAGGCTAAACGCATTTTTTGTGTGTTTTTGTAAGCAGGCGCACAGCTGCACGGGACAATGAAAAAGGAGGGGAGCAAGGGGGTCATTCGCGGGGGTCGGACTGGACGTACGGGGTGTGCGCTGGCATGTCTCGTCAACGTAGTTTCCCGGAGTCTCTGCAGTGTATATACGCGCGTTTGCGAGTGACCACGTGCTTGTATCTCCACTCTGCGTGTGCGGAGAACACCGAGGTGTGGACGCTGTATTCCTGTGTACGTGTTTGTGTCGGCATTGCAGTGTGGTCCTACGCAGGCAACTGCAAAATAGCGATGTGTTTGCGACGACGAAGTAGACCAACGGGCAGTGTGTGCTAAACGAACGAACTGTGCGCAGTGTGTGAACGAAGTATGTTGTGGATATCTCTTTCTAGGTACTGTAATTCACTGTTTTCTAATTAAACAGGTATGGTTTTCCATTTACCGCGTGGTTATTCCGGCTCATTTTGATACCCCTTCGTGCTTGGTGCGTGTACTTTTAAATGCGGAGCATTTCTTTTCTGTCCCGCTGGGCTCTGTTCCCGCTACTCGCTACTGTCGCTTGATTCCCTTTTCAATAAAACTTCACTTTAGTAAAACCACATTTTGTTGACAGTGGTCCTTGATGTATGCTAGCTCCGCCGACGTGCCATGTCCAGCTGTGTCGGTGAAATAGCGCACATGCGATCGCGTACACTTTCCTTCGATGCTCCATAATCTTAACTGCTGCACGAAGAAAAGATTTGCGAGCGCCTAGATGTTCACACGGACTGCTGTGTGTGTGAACATGTGTGTGATCTCGTTTTTCTGAAATGCTATGCGTTAACTATCCTGTTGCGTGAACATTTTTATTGCAGTACTGAGACTGAGTGTGTGAATTTTAGTTTTTGTGTTTATTTGTCGAGTTTCGTGATTGTTGACATTACGATCACGAGCTCGATTACGAGCTGTCATGTAAGTGACAAATGTCATTGCTGCAGCTCACGCGATGCAGTTGATCACTTATTCTGAAGATGCTGCCCTGAAAATGTTCGAGAGCAAAGCAGAGTATAGCCACGTTGAGTGTGCGCCTGTTTTGCGTACGTATACATCGTTTTCGGACGCGCAAATGTAAATGTTACGCACATTTCACGATGCGGATGAACAGGCTACGTCGACAGACTGCATTCACCAAACTCGGATTCGATTCTTATCGTGTCGTCTTCGATCCCACAGCTGCCACTGCGTCGGGCGCTTGCTTAAACCGAGCTTGCCTCCGCCGATGTACACACATTTCCCATACTGCACTACGCGCTCGCAGTGGCTTCTGGGATAGCTTGAAAAAGGTCTATTATAGTCTGCCTTGAAGCGTTCCTTCACATTTCTTAGCTGCCCGGATGTCTCCTCCACCACAATACTCCTCCTTCAAGAGCTGGCGTGCCGCCGCGACGTATAACGTCAGGCCTTGACGTCTCCGGCACCTGCAAAAAGCCATTCGAGATACGGGCACTCACCTCCATCCTCTTCGCCATGCTCCTCATTTTGTATGTTCTGTTTAATGTTTTCGCGTCACGGTATGCCGAAGTAAATGCGCGCTGAACTGAGTAATCTTGAGGAATTAAGGTTATGGGGCTTGACGGATGGTTTCCGCGCCATAAGCCCCCAACGACGTCTCTATTCGTGCACTGGGTAAATACGACGTAATCGACGCAACAATAATGTGCCACAGGAATGGGGTGCGTGCACGCGAGAGTTTAGAGATCTCGCGGCAGTGCTTCTCTCTCGGCTACGATGTGAAACGTTGAAATGACAATATAGCCTCGCCTCACACTTTCACATATACTTCTCCCGCGCACCCCGCTTCCGCTGAACCATTAAATCTTTGCATGTCTTGCGACTTGCGCAAGACGATTACTCTGGAGTTCTTTATCGTGGGCCAGGGACCTATAATGAGACATCGTCTATCACGAGGACTTACGCAGATGTTAAATGCTGGACTCATTGTTTGCACACAGTTCATTCATTCTACATCGCGTTGTCATTTAATGGCTTTATCCACCTTATCAGGTCAGAAGGTGTGGAGTCATTGTCTCTCTAAGGCACTGCTCAGCATCCACAAGAGGCAATAATGCATTTGTGGCATAGAAAATGGAGAAAGAGCAAGGGGAAAAAGAGATATTTATAGGGAGCTTGCACGGACGGCGGCGACGCTATGCACTCTGGGTAGGCAGCCATTTTTTTGTCAGAGGCGGCCGCGGAGTGGAGCAGTGCAGTCGTGTTTGTTATCCGCCCAGGTGTACGTTTGGGCACTACCCTACAGGAAGCCTTGGGTTACCGCGCTTGTACTGTAAATCCAGCTGTAGCTACGAGGCGCTTCTACTGCCTTGACCCCCCCCCATTTTTACGATCATGCATGTGCGGTAAAAACCACGGTCTTAATTCTCCTTTAGAAACGCATAGCCGCCGAATAATTTTGATGATATCGACGAAATTTCACGTAGCCTTTTCCTTCTCTTCTTCCGTCACTTGATCGATATCTTCCTTTACAGCGAAGGTCGCGAAGCCTTGGCAGAACGAAATATCCGGATGAGACGACGCACGGCTCGTGCGTGTATTTTATATACGACACATGAGGATGGAAGAGATCGCGCCGTCGAGTGAAAAACGATCTTTGCCTCAAAATGCATGCGACCTGGCTGCTTAAAACTCGCCGGATGCTTCGCACAGCGGGAATCTCGGAGAGAATATTCAACGCGCATGTCTCAACTCAGCTCGAAGGACACTGTTATAAATTTGTGGGGGTAAACAAAAGGTCACCTTATTGCGCACGGTGAGCTTTTCGCTCTGCTATTTTCGAGCATGAATTAAGTGGTCTGAATAGGGGCCCCTTGTATATCTAGCCTATCCGGTGCCGTACTCCCGCATATTTCAGTCGGCATTCCGCAGCTTGACATTCGTCATTTTTATAGTTTACGATAACGTGTGACCGACGCAACACTGGAAAGACATACTTCGCACCGACATGTGTGTCAAACAGTGGGCGTCACATGGCGTACAAGCAGCAACCGCGCGTTATGCTTTTGGTACACAGAGTAGGCAATCGTCTACCATCACAACTGGAAAATTCAAGACCAGCCGGAAACGAACTCCTTCCTAGATTCATCTCGTATATTCATGTCTTCTTTAGTCTAGGGGGCCTTCACGATAGACACTGAATATATCGAGACTGGGTAGGTATATATGTTCACTTTTGTTTGTATTGCCTTCTCTTGCCACACTGTTACACCATCTGCCTTTGTATGGTACAGCCAGCCGAAAGTCTACCACTGCTTAAACTACAATTGCCTTTCTGCATTCGTAGTCCCCGTTCCCGATTATAAGAAACTGGTCGATGCATTGAGCTGTAGGTACGAAGTTATAGTTTCTCATCACATAACTTTTGACAGTGACCTGTAAACGGCTCACCCCTCCCCTCCCCCCCCCCCGCCCCACTTTTTTTTTTTTTTTTTTTCATTTGCGCAGCCACAACCTTCAAGACATGCAGGCATCACTATGCTGGTTCTTTTCCAATTCCGGGCTCGACTCAATAAGCTGCGAGATATTTTCATATCGGCTACGAATGGATGCGTCGAATTCGTCGAGCTTGCAGTAGACATCTATAGTTACCCACTAGTACGACTGCGAATACCGCATGTTTATCGTCTTAAAGAAATCCTGGCGCAAAACCTGTAATGTGTACGCGATTTATTATTGCATTAATTTAAAACAATGGCAGATCAGATAGGACACATCTTTGAAGTTCTACTTGGAATCCTTTAGAAGGTCGCTAGGGCACAAGGAGAGAAGAAGAAGCACTCGGATACGCAATGGGGGCACAGCTGGCGCCGTATCTCACGAGGCATTCTGTCCTTGATTGAGTTTTATCCGAATGGAAGGTCAGCTGTCGCACAACGCTGGTGTCGGGGATAAGACAGACAGACAGACAGACAGACAGACAGACAGACAGACAGACAGACAGACAGAGACAGACAGACAGACAGACAGACAGACAGATAGATAGATAGATAGATAGATAGATAGATAGATAGATAGATAGATAGATAGATAGATAGATAGATAGATAGATAGATAGATTTCATTGACTCAGTGACAGATTTATAAGGTGTCACGTGTCGAATAAAAGGCGGTCCCACCTGTCAGTCGCTCAACCTGAGCCAACGAACGGCAAAATAACTGCGAGCTGCATGAAGATGTGTGAGCTCTGTCAAGCATGGTAGTCGAACAACACTGATCCCGGTTCACCCGGCCGGAGGCAAGAACAACAACCAACCATCTTCAGTAAGCAGCCTTATATCAGAACCGACCTGAGGCGCTCGCGAATGTTCCGCACAACATCAGCGTGGCACACCAAGGCTCTCCATATCAGAAACTGTGCTGATCGATAAGGTCGATTGTGTCTCTTGTCTGCAGTGCTATACCTCCTCCCCTCAATTCCACCTACGCCATTGTGTACGCTACACACTAAGCACACTAAGACGCCTCTGATTCAGCGATGGCCGCGCGCGGTCGCCCTCACCTGCACACCATTTCCGGTGGCGTGCAGACCGGTTAAGCGAGGTGTCAATCGTTTACCCGCCGCCTCTTCCTCCTCTCTGTCTTCCAGGTCGTCTCTTGTTAAGGGCAGAGGGACTCGACCAGCGCAACGTATTACGAGGGCAATGCACAAAAGTGTCGGCATTGCACCGCAGTCTCTTCAGAGTGTCCCGGCATCCGCATCTGGGTCAACGGCAGCGGCGGCACAAGTGACGCCGAGCCCGTCCTCCTCCAAAAGCTTTTGTTCGGCTTCTGACGTCCGCCTTCCCGAGGAAGTCGCGCGCGCCCTTCGGCTACGCGGCGTCCTTTCTCACTGCGCTGTCGCACGTGTCTCTGTCGCACACTCTTCTTCTTCACGCCCTGTCAACCTCCGTGCGCCCGCGGAAGTCCGTATACTGCACAACCTTAGCTTCCGCTCTCTCTTGTCTTCCTTTTCTGTACGGAAGACAGGCGACATCTAGAGTCCCTGGAGCGCTTTCGCTTCCGATGAATCGACAGCAACTGGCCTCTAATGTGTCGTTGACGTCAGTGCACGCTAAAGAACCCCAGGTGGTCGAAATTTCCGGAGACCTCCACTAGGGCGTCTCTCATAATCAGAGCTGGTTTTGGGACGTTAAACCCCACAAATCAATCAAATCTAATGTGTCGTTGAGGACCCGTATAACGTAACCAAAAGGACGCGTTAGTAAGGAAAGCTTAGCCTTGGAAAGATTGGAATATCAGATTAATTGATTGACTTCTGGGGTTCTGCGTCCCAAAACCACGACGTGATTATGAGAGACGCAGTAGTGGAGGGCTCCGGAAATGTCAACCACTCGAGGTTCATTTAACGGGCACTGACGTCGCGCGGTATCACGGACCTCAACATTTCGCCTCCATCGAAGTGCAGCCGCCGCGGCCGGGATTAGATCCCGCGACTTTCGGATCAGCAGCCGAGTGCCATTGGCTCATAGACAACCCTGGCGGGGCAACTTCGCACAACGTATACCGCGTAGTACTTCTGACAAAAAACAGTATTCCTCTTACAGCCCATTCTGTACATAACCGTAATCACCGAGCGCTTCGTTTGAGCTCGGACCCAAGAAAGAAAGGAATTTTACATCGTCCTCTAACACATGGTTCTTCTCGTTCTGTGCAGTCGATGTGCGATCTTCATCAGTGTTAATATGAAAATGATGACTTGATTAACTTGATGCACGGTTTTATCCTCGCGAAAGCTTTCATATCGCATCCCAGCACT
Organism: Hyalomma asiaticum; assembly: GCA_013339685.2. Lineage (NCBI taxonomy): Eukaryota > Metazoa > Arthropoda > Arachnida > Ixodida > Ixodidae > Hyalomma > Hyalomma asiaticum. The sequence continues at coordinate 38,258,432 of CM023484.1, read as the reverse complement.
GCTAGTTATCCGCGCGGCGTTTCCATCTGTGTCGCCGTCAGTTCCCAGAGTCATTAATCACGGTATCTGCACGCTAATTAGCGCGCGAACGCTTCGCGCGCTCACAGACGTGACAAAAAGATAACGCGCGCCAGGATTAGTCCTCGCAAAGACGGGCACAGAATAAGTATAATAGAGGGATGAGCCCGTGGGTATAGTGTTTCTTCGCTTTACCGCAAACTTGGCTACAGCGGCTTCCTTTCAAGGATGAGTTCGCACGTATTTTGCAAACACGCGTTTGCTTGCGCGCGCTTCGTTCGTCGGCGTGTAGTGTGCGCTTAACCATATGCGTCGAACGGGCGTAATTGCGTGCAAAGCGTCGTTCCGCTGTTGTCACGCATGCTTCTTCATCGACGAGCGTCGTCTATGGCGCGGCCCGAAACGGCGGGACATTGTTTCGCCCGGGAGCTTAGCCGCGAGCGAGCGAGCGCTTAAGCACACAATGCGTGAAAGGCCCAGAGCCAAAATGCCGCCCCCCCACCAAGCGGCGTCCTCACCTGCCTGCTTCCCACCAATCGCCTCTAATAAATCTCGGGGCCCCCTGGCACACGGGCCAAACCGTATCCCGCGCTGGCGCCGACTGCTTGCGACGAAGTCGCACGGCGCAGTTGCGCCTTATTAGGCCCCTGACACCGTGCCAGAGAGAGCAACGCAGTTTCGAGAGGAGCGATGAGCCAACTGGAGGTGCAGTTCATTGATGGCTACACGCGCGAGCTGCAGTCCTGGTAACCTTTTATGGTCACGAAGTCGGGCCAAATGCATAATGCTTCTATATAACTCGGAGAGATGACGTATGGATGTAGCGAGACAAAAGCAACGTACATGTACGTAGGGTACGTTCCTGTTTTCACATATATATACAATTGTCTCCTTTTCTTCGCATGCATTATTTTGCCGATGATCGATTGTTGTTGGCGAGCGTGCTGGTTGCACCACATGCCGTTGCCTTTATGCTATATGATATGGAATAATGAAGCCTTTCGTCGCCTTGTAGGCTGGCAAGAGACCCCCTCCCTTCCGTGAGTCTGGCGACACGTATTATTATGCTTCCTTTCTTTTCAGAACGTAAACATCGTAGGATCGGATCGAAACTTGAGTGACTAGTAGTGGGAATGCCCGACTGAATCTGCGCGCACGCTTCGTACAAAATGTAATAAAATCTAGTTCCGGGAGGCAGCTACGGTGGCTTTAACCACAGGGGTCACCGCCTCCTATACGGCAAAGTCAACAAGTGTGGTCGCAATTGCTGTTCCCAAATTCTTGCTTACTCCCGGACCAAGTGCGAAAGCTCTCGTTCTCGTCCAGTGCAGCGTAGTGAACAGGGCCCAGCCTCGTTAACATCCTACTTTTTCTTATAACATTTCTCTTTCCCCCTTTCTAACATCACCTGGATTATCATTTATAAAATTATATCCAGCTGCATATCTCCTTCACTTGCTCCTGGATTTCCGTGGTACCTTCAAGCTATCCCGAGAACGCAGCTAACTGTCCGGAGCAAAGAGATGTACGGCCGCTTCCTGGAAGCGCTACCTACGTGCTTACGTGCCAGGTAGCTCAGGTGACGTGACTTGTGGGGAGCACGCCCCGAGCCGTCACTGATTGATGTCCCTTGGGTAGACGAGCGGCCAGCGGAGAACAAATTGTCTATGTATGTTTCGCTTTCTTTCTGTATTTTTCTTTACTAGTTGTTATTTCTTCGTTCTTTCGTCAGTTTACTTTTATTTCCTTTTTCTGTACGGAGGAAAGAGAATGCAGAAACTCGGAGTCTCATTAACAGCCACGCGAGGAGCTGTTTAAGCAGCAAATGGGCGTTTATGCTCGTATAGACGATGGCGAAACGAGACACTTTACCAAGCGTGCCTTCGCTAACTATTTAGCGACGCTGGAAAGTGAATGTAAATGTTTGTCGTCACCGGGTACTTATACCGTGCGCTTACCTGGCATAGCATAGCGTAATTACACTCAGGAGTTAGCCATCACTCTCCATCACATTTATACCGCCTTACTTCTCGTTTCATGTTAAGATAACTTATTGGAGACCCTCCTGGCGTGCTTCTCTCCACTATAATTAATTAATATCTAGAGTTTTACGTCCCAAAACTGCGATATGATCATGGCAGACCCAATATATAGTAGAGTGCTCAGGAAATTTCGACCACCTGGAGTTCTTTAACGTGCACTGACATCGCACAGTACACGAGCCTGAAGCCTTCATAGAAATTCTGCCACCGCGGACGGCATTCAATCCAACGGCTTTCGGATAATCCATCCGCCATACTTTATTACCTAGTAAAAAACAACCAACTTCGCGCTCAAGTTATATTTACCACACGTTTTCACTTTTCTTGTTACACAATAAGTGACCAGTCTCACAAGTTTGCCAGTGATCGGCAAACTAACTACAATAACAGTCATTTCCCGGCCCTCATGTCTTACTAAGTTGTATTGAACAGTGAAACGCCAACTCGACATTTACGCAGTATTTGTATTGCAAAGCGTACAACAATGCACGCTTCAGGACATTGTCACCTGAGCTCATATACTCACATGCTAATGAAATGTGCTCTCAATGCTTGCCCCTTTTGTGTACCCTGCCGCTTAAACGCAGTTGTACGGTTAGTGAAAAAAAACTAACGACGCCAGCGATCAAACAACAAGGGGAAGGGCAACCAGAACAAGCCGGTGCACGGCTGTTGTCCGAGGAAAGAACTATTTACAAACGCGGCGCGAGACCCGAACGTTAGAAGGTCACCGTCGAGAGCGTGTTAGCGCGAGCGAACAATGTTCAACTCGGGATGGCCCCGTCACACTAAATGAGTACTAACAGTATCTGAGACGCCGCTTTAACGGACCCACACTGCGAGCCTTGTTTGAGCAGAGCTCCGTAACCATCCCTGCAAATCACGCTTCCCTCTCCGCGAGGTCTACGCCATGTGGGATAACGAACACCGTACTTTACACCCAGTGCATGTGAGCTTGCAGTGCATGTGAGAAAGACGTGGCCCATGCACTGCCGCCGGAAGAAAATCGCGTTAAGCAGCTAGCACACTCACTCCCCCCTCTCCTCCCGCCCCGACGCAAGAACAATGAAGCCATTCGTTTTCCCCGCCTACCTTCCCCTGGTCGCACCAGGGTGAGACAATCGGCCGTTGCGTGAGTGTGCGCTCACTCCTCGGGCTTGCACTTAAGTACGTATATACTGACCCTCGGATAAAGGCCCGTTGTATGCCACATAAGCGCAGAAAGTACGCGGCACCGAAATTTTTCGAACCGGTGTAGCGGCCCACCCGGCGCGGTGCACGCAGACTGACGTCACAACTAAGATGATCGATACAGAAGATTGAGCCACACACAGCCAAGTGTCTCGAACATGACCCGGTCACGTGACGCCGAGATCGAGTCTGAGCCTGTGCCGTAACTCGCTGAGGTAATGCAACGCAATTGTATGAGGAAAGTGTTGCCGAACGATATCAGGCCGACGGTGTATCGCTGACTCAGGACAGGAGGAGAGACAGCGTCGCCATTTCGCGTTACCTTTTCCTCCTGCACGTAACAGCCATGACGTAATATTACGTTTTGCCGTTAAGTTGCGTAACGTAACGCCCAGTTATCGTGCGTGTGGCTTCAGAAATACCCCTTCGTGTAAATGATCACAGTTACTAATTTCTGCATCTCCAGGCAGCTGTAATTGTGAACGCATGAAATCGTTATATTTAAGCGCCGAATGCAGGCGCATTCCTTACTTTGGCAATTAAAAACAATGCTTCGTTAAAACCGTACATTGTTTGTTTAAAGCCAGCAACACCTCGTTGAATAAACAGGTCATCGAGAAGTATTGCCAACAATAATCGTCCCATGCTGAACCTTCACGCTTTCAGTTCCTGGAGACGCAACCAAATTTCATTATATAGTAAATTTCACTGGCAACTCCATCGTTTACCCTCTCTATAACGTACAAACGCAACTGTGAGAGACACAGCGCAGCCGAAGGATTTATATTATCAGTTGTTATTCAATATTCACGTCACCCATGTCGCGGTACACACGATTGCATTCGCATTTCACTCACCAAATAAAAACAGCTGCCGAAGTGGCCGTGAATCGTAGACGTATATGCACCGAGCAGTACTTTAATCTGACATACCGTAACTGATATGTAAAAACGCTTAGTTACAGCACTACACGCGCTTCTTATCGCGGGGCAAGATAACGAGTGGCCTTCGGAGCCTCCTGCCTCTGCAACCTCGATCAATGCAACGAACGCCGCGAACCACTTCTCACCCCCGACACAAACGAGCTTTCGCCGTGCACGACCAGGTCCCGTAACGAAAGGTGAAAGCGCCCGACGTGGCATATCAGATTGGCGTGGTTTATTTCGTTGTTCTTTATTATTTCGTTTGATTCTTTTCGTTAACTACCTACCATCTGCATATACGGGATCCCTGCCGTTCCTCTATCTCCGATGTGAGCGTTAAAAAACACCGGGTGGACAAAATTGCGTGACTATACGGCGTTACTCTCCTGTCTATCCCTTTCAGTCCCTTTCCCTACCACCACGGGCGTTGAGCCGTGCTCCCGACAAGAACTGAAGGAAATAGCGTCGTTTCCTTAACCGAGAAGCACATGTTATAAAACGGTGAGAGTGACCGCAAAAGCTTCCCAATACGTCTGCATTACATGGATATTATACTCAACTTCATTATCGTGGCCGTTCGTAACGTCAAAGTATCGCGCATGATCTCGTTCTAGATTTTGTTTCTCTTTTTTTTTTCTTCCTGAACTGTCAGTGTTCTGGTCTTTTCGTACTGCACATTTTGTTTCTTCTTCCTTAAAACACCCTGCATCGTTTTACTTACATCTCTGAAATCACACGAAGTACTCGACGCGTCAACATCCTCCTCGTACACGGGTAATAACTATTAGCCCAGTAAGTTTCTTGTTTTGTTAATTTCATTATAGAATACTGTGCCTTGAACACTTGCCTCACGCTATATAGGAGAAATATACTGTTCTACGCCGACGTTTTATTATGTTCACATTGTTATATGTACTCTACATCCGTCGCCAACTACTTGCAGCTTTCGATAGGCGCGGAAACAGATAAAACAATAATTTGCAAATGTAGTTCTAGGCTTTTACGCACAAAAATCCGATGTGATTATAAAAGCGAGCCGTAGTAAGGAATTCCGGTTTAATTTCTAACACCAGGGGTTCTTTCACGAGCGCCTAACTATATGTGCACAGGTGTTCCTTCTGCATTTCGTCCCCGTACTAACGTGGCAGCCGTAGCCGGGAATCGAACCTGTGTCATCCAGCCACAAGAGTGCAACACGTTAACACAACTAAGCTATAACAGCGGGAATGAACATGCACAACACGAAATAAAGAACGCAATGAATCAATATTCCCATATGCTCTGATCAACGGTTACATCCGATTGAACTATGCAAGTTCCGGGCATTGTCTGTCAGCTCGTTAGAAACAATTCACAACGTCTTTGCAGTGCTGCCCACTGTACGAACTGCAGGCGTAGCTTTCGTGTAGGAGCACGACTAAGCGAAAAAAGAGAAAAAACCACGAACAAAATCAGGGGAGCCGTACCGCCCAGCGCGCATTAGCGCGAGAGAGATCAGAGCAGCAGCAGCAGCATATTCGGCCTTGCGCTCCATGGCCCCATTCGGGACGAACCGGGCAGTCCAACTGGTTTGCCCGTCACGTTCGGCCCGCCTTGGCGCGATGGCGGAAAGGAAAAAGAAACAGAAAAAAGTGATCGCCGGACACACTCATTGCCGCCGAACCGCGTTCACTCCGGCGGCGATCACTATACCTCCTCTAGCCCCCAGTCCCCTTTCGCAGACGCAGGCACCCTCGCGGTGCTGCAGTTTCCAGTCTACTGCAGTCATCTGCATTGCACAAGAAGAGCACGTGCTTCGTCGCCAGCAGCCGCGCCACGCAGCCATACATGAGACGGAGCCGTGTCTGAAGGCCGCTCACGATCGGAAGAGTATATAGACGTGGGAATAGCGGAGGCCGGCCGGCCGCCCTACATGCGGTGACGTCAGAAAGTGTCGGCTGCGACGCATTTAATTGGCGACTTTTTTTTTTTTTTTCAGAGCTTTTCCTAGTAAGAGAACGGATTTGATATTTTTCGGCAGTGAGAGGTATACTTCCAGTTGGTGATGTTCAGATGGAGGTTATAGGGTCTTACGTGCCAAATCGACGATGTGATTAAGAGGCGCGCCGTAACGGGAGATTCCATCTTGTATAGGGATTGGGGTTATTTTTTGTGAATACACAATCGGCCCCGAGGAAAAGAATGACAAGAACAATATTGATAGCATGGACGCAGGCCACCAAGTGATTTATTGTTTTCGGAAATGCCCATCGAGACATACACTTTAGCATCACCAACAAAAGCGCAAATGATTGTTTTGTTAATGGACAATTCTACGTATACGTGTACCTAGATAACATGAGTAAACTTGTATACCCAAACTTAGCCACCTGTTTACGGGTAGTTTTGCATTTAGCCACCATCGAAATGCGCCAGCCGTATCTACAGGGAATTAAACCCGCGCGTCCTTGAGCTTGGCAGTTCATAGCTGTAACGGATGGTTTTGGTAATAATCATTCACTGGTAGTTGTTGAAAATGAAGATGTGGGACACAAGCTTGGGGAAGCGCGGTAGAGGATGACTAAGTAGGGGAAGATCAGAGCTAGAGAAAGACTTGTTGTAGAGCTATACACGGTCGTGGGTCCTGTCTTGTTACATATTTTTGGTGCCGAAACCTGGGTACGAACGGGTGCTCGTTTGTTACAGCAGTCGTGGTGGTGGCGATGAAGACGGAAAACGAGCAAGCCGTGAGGTGGCTCAACTCCTGGCAAGTATTTCCCGCCACCCACTCGGTCTTCAAGCTCCGTTCAAAAAGTGTGACAGAAGTGTGCACGCTGCCGCCGTTCTTTGTTCATTCCTCTCATGTTCCATCCGTATATACCTACCGTGGCTGTCCTACGAGCTTGCATTCTGCGCGTTCGCGGTAACCTGCAACCAACGCTCACTTAGCGCGCTCTGTCACAACTACAAGGCGTGGCCCCTCTTAGGAGACAACCCGCAACTTCTGGCCTGAGATGACCCGAGCGCATCCATCCATTCACATATATACCTATACGTATATATGTGAATGATCAGTGTCGTAGCTCTGACACTGATCAGGGACCTCGAGATCCGAATAAGGAGGTCTCGACCCCGCTGTGCGCATGCAAGCGCCGTTTGAACTATAGCTTCATGCCCTCCCATCCACTATACAGACCCGCCACAACAACGCCCCAGAGATCGCCGCAACAAAAGAGAGGAGTCCGCGTCTTGTTCTTTCAGTGCAGTTGACTTTGAAGAACTGAGTGAGTTGTAATCACGGCGGCAAGCACGAAAAAATATATATATAATAATCGAGAGAGCGGCGATTAGCTCGGCAGCACACCGAGCTCCATTCCTACAGGGCGAACAACGGAGAAGAGGCAACGCCCTGCTTTTTTAAGTTATGTTTTGTGTGGTTCTTTGCTCCTTCTCTAAGGCAGTCCGGCGCCTGTGTCGAGAACTCTCTCAAGAGGAGAACACAATGAGGCCCACGATTAGAGTCGCCCCCAAAAGAGGTCCCCTCTCAGATCCTTCTTCTCGTCTCATCATTCAGCAGCGACCGGGCAAAAGCGCAGCGACAGCCGGACAATGTCCACCGAACCTGCTGGTTAAAAGAAACAGGGACGCCCGGCACCACTGCAACGGCAAACGTTTGTATAATTGCGAAGCAAGCATTTCTTCAAGCCCTCGAGCAAGAAAGAAAGAAAGAAAGAAAGAAAGAAAGAAAGAAAGAAAGAAAGAAAGAAAGAAAGAAAGAAAGAAAGAAAAATAAGCAAGCGCATGACGTTGACCAGCCGCTTCCTTCGCGGTCAGACTACCACTGGGAGACGTTGCACTTTCACTCATCTTTTCTATAGGTGCCACGGTGTCTGCATCTGTTATTTGAGCTCAGCCATACCCGAGATCGCGTGACGTCCCAATGATTCCATTGTCCACACTCGCCACGCTTCCTTCGCAAACACACACGTCGTGGATCAGATTCCGAGTAGTTTTCATTCCACGCCACAAGGGGCGCGTACATCTTCTTGCACAACCACCTACAGCGACGTTGTATAGACATATGCCCGTGATGTGTCCATCTCTGAGTGAAGGCCGCCTCGATTTGGCTTCTTACCTGGTATTCCAGAGCGTATACGGTCACAGAAATGAGTTGCCGTGCTTCCTCGGCGAAGACCGAGTATTGTACCAACGGCCCTCAATGCAATGTGCCGAAATTCGTCGTGCCGTATACATACCGCGAGGCTGTAGTTCCGATGCCAGTTAAAGGCTCGTCTTTGTGATGCCGCGGCAATGGTATACGAAAGAAGCTTCCCACGAGGACGTCGTCATCATCTGTATACGTGTGGTCTCACATTGTTCCTAGAGGAGACCCACACGCTTGCCATCCAGGGCGTTCCGCGACCACAATTTTTCCGAAGAAGCAGAAAGAAAGGATGAAACGGCAAGCTTCTCCAAGTTTCTTTGCGGTAAGTACAAAATGAAAATGCGGCGGCGCTCTGGTCGTGCGGTAGGCATGCAAATGCACGCTACGCCCCGCAATATCCATACACGTATCGTCGTACATACTGTACGCCTACGGTCACGGTTGTCTCGGTCCGAAAAGGACACCGCCACAGGAGGAACTAGCTTTGACGAGAATCACGAGCGCGTTGCCTCAAGCGCAGTTGTATACTTGTGCAAGGATGTGGAAGAGGGGGCAGTCCTGAACGAAACGCTAGGCCCTTCGCTGTTCGGGTTTCCCTGCACGCAGCCCGGACCGCAGGGAGCGTACACATCTGCATGTGCCACCATGGCGAGTGAGCAGGGAGGCATCCGCGCCTCACACGACTACTAGTTATCCCATGCCCCTGATTCGCGACGCAGGGCCGCGCGTTTGCGTTATATACACTAACCCGCAAGGCCCGTCCCGGCAGGTTCCACCAGCGCGGTTACCGGGCGCATAAGACTATGGCGCAAGCGACCGTGCACGGCGTTCAGGAAGCGAAATGGAAGGAGACGCCAAGGTATTCGCAGAGTCTCGGCCGAGGTAGAGCCAAGGAACAACGCCACTCTTTCATTTTATACCTGAGGGGAACGAAAGGGAAAGGATAGTAATAAGGCAAGCCAGGGAGCCGGAAGAACTTCAAGAAGACGCGGTCGACCGGATCCTTTTGCCTCTTTGTGCGGTCAACGACGCGGGGTTCAGCACGCGAGGGAGGGACTAAAGAAAGATCAGCGGTCGAAAAGATTAGGAGGAAGGCAGGCCGAAGGTCATCGCCTCTCGGACCCGATTTAAGCGGCGCGCAAAAAGGACCAGGCTAAGTCCGACATTTGCTTTCGACGACCGAAAAAGAAGTGCTGTGGACTTGGGTAAACTTTCTTTTTCCGTTCACTCGCTTTTCTTTCGGTTAATGCTGCGTTTTGTGAGGAACTGTGACGGCGCCACCAACGTTCTAGATATGAGTTAGGCACGCAAGCTCTCAATGACCCTTTCCCAGGGCAGAGCGCCGCCAAGTTCAAGAGCTGCGTTCCGTTGTGCTGAGATGCGTGCAGCGACGTGAACCTTAGAACTTGCGGGCAACTAAACACAAGCCATGTTCGCAGGGCTGTAGGAGAACTCTAAAACAATTTGTGGTTCACTGCCTAACCTTCAGTGTCACTAATGGCCGTCGGAACATGCTCGCTAATTAATAAAAATGTTAGTGTGCGCGAACACAGAGTCCTGTTCCGCCTGTTCATGGGTAAAGCCGTCATCATGCTCCGCAGTGATGCACGCTTTTGCGTGACAGGCGGCGTGTATGCTGCAGCTTTCTTTCTTCTTTTCGTCTGCCACGTCATCAGCTGTCCTTTCCCTTTCCAAAGTCCAGAGACCCACTGGATTTATTTCTCTATTTCTTATATGGCTTATTCCTGGCTGGAACTATTGCTCGAGACACGCGTGCAGGTTCTCCGCTTTCCCGTGTCTTTTGCTGAACCCCTTTGCTCCAGCGTGCTGGTGGTCAAGAACACAATGAGATTACGCGCTTCGCGGATCTCACGACGAACCGACCACGCTTGTCTGGAGTCGGAACAGAAGGAAAACGATCCATGCGTGCGGTCTCTCAAAGGAAAGCGACCCCAGACGCTGCATGCAGTGCGGTCGCTGCGGTCATCGAATCGAATCTGGCATGCTCGCTCACAGCCGAGCTCGGTTCCCTGTACTCCAAACGGCGAATTTGTATTGTAGACGTACGACAGAAGATAGGTTCGGAGACGTTGTGGCAAACGTGGCCGTTTACAGCTCGCCAATAGGTGTCTAAATGCCGGTGAATGTACGAAATGCAAAACCACAGTCCGTGTCGAAGAACACTGACACGGCCCATGGCTGCCAAGGATACACACAAAACGCCATTATACATGTCCTTCCAAATTTCTAGGCGCGTTAGTCTTGCGCGACAGCGCGTACGAACACAGGTCGTTCAACTTCAGCTCTGCGTTGCGAACTTCTTTCGTAATTAGCTTATTCTGTCGTTTTCCTGAGCAGCACTATGTAACTATACCCCATACTTCTTGACGTTCTTGCCTGACAGAGGTCGCCGCTGCAGGGTGTACATACAGTTTTTTGATTGATTTGTGAGGTTTTACGTCCCAAAACCAGCTCTGATTATGAGAGACGCCGTAGTGGAGGTCTCCGGAAATTTCGACCACCTGGGGTTCTTTAACGTGCACTGACATCGCACAGCACACGGGCCTCAACATTTCGCCTCCATCGAAATGCAGCCGCCGCAGCCGGGATTCGATCCCGCGACCTTCGGATCTGCAGCCGAGTGCCATAACCACTAGACCACCGTGGCTTTTTTTTTTTCTTTATTGACTAGACCACCGTGGCAGGGCTGTACATACGATGTGGACGCGTTTATGAAGCCCTTGAGCTGTGGTCGCACACGCGCATAGCGCCTCCACAGTTTACGCATGCGTGCTATAGCGTTAAATATACTCATATACAACACCCATTACTTCGATTTCCTATTTCACTCGCAAATCTACGCCGCTGTTCTCTGAACTTACCGCGTAACAGAGCACATGCCTCTCTTTGACCCGGCGTCGGTAAGATTAACTACTATAAAAATTTTGAAAACCAAAAAAGAAAAAGACAACTAAAAATGGCCGCTAGCGGGTGCCGATTAATCTGCGCGAATTAACGGCGCCTCTGTCTCCGTTTCCGCGTGTCACGAATTGCAAGCGTTCGCCTCAGTGCGACGCGGAAAGAAGATAACGACAAGGACAAACCGAAAACAAAAAACAAAAATAAAAATGGCATCCAGCAAAAAGGGACAGCGGCGTACAAGCAGCGAAAACCCCGCGGCAGAACAGATTGATAAATATTCCATGCCAGCGCGGTCAGCGAGTTGAACGGCCGCGCAGCGCCAATGTCTTGATTCGTAAATCAATATAGTAGTATAGATATATATCCTCGCGCCTTCTTCCCTCAGGGGAGGCATGTATATAACACAGGCGCGTTTCGATTCGAAAGGGAAAGGAAACGGCCTGGAGTAACCCCGACTTTATCTATTACGAGACAGCCGTTAATGCTGCGGCGATCGGGAACCCCTGCATATACGATCGAGGCATGCACGTATAGCTCAATTACGAGAGCGTCCTGTTATCACGGTGCCATCCGCAATCTGCGGCCCCTCCCCGCGAGCTGCAGCGCCCACAACCCTTTGGCAGCCGCGGCGTCGTATATAATAACGACCACGACGGGCATTAAACGCGTCGCCCAAGGGTGTCTCCCTGCTCAGTGTGTATCCGTGGGTGAGCATGAAGCCGCGTAATTGCGTTTGCGAGGCGCCCTATAGCTTCGTCTTGACCGGGAAGAACCACTAGCGCCCTCCTCGGCGATGCACAGAGGGCCATGGGAGCCGGCTGCACCGCAGAGACAGCGGTGCCCGGCATCATGCCCTTCGATCGTGCGAATACGCATGTATATACCTATATACGAAAGTACATGGCATGCAGATCCCGGTGTACTAAGCCTTGGACGTTAGCACCCATTCTTAAGCGCGTATATATATGTACTTGCGACCTCGCGCACGTGCACATTTGTTACGTTCGTACGTGCTTGCGCACATGCATGTATTATGTGTTTGTGCGTATGTATATATATGATTTCGTTCGCGCGTGTGTATGTGTGTGAGCGGAGCATTCGTATATGCGTGATTGCTTTGTGTGTTTGTGTTTACATGTGTGATTGTCCACGCGTTCTTTTGTGTGCTTGTCTTTGTAGTACAAGTCTGTGGTGTTCCGGACATTGCTGCATGTGTATATGCTTTGCTTTGCCCCGGTGCCTCTGTGCGTACGTGCGTACACATACATGTACGCACTTTTCTCATGTGTGCATATCTGTTTCGTTAGCGCATGCCCACAGCGTACCTCTTCCCGTTCCCATGTGCGTACATACAACTGTGGTCAGTGTATGCCAGGCGTACCCGAGTCCTGATAAACGGACCGTTCTGACCGCTAGGAGAGTGTTTTCCTTTTTTTTTTCTTTTTTGCGTCGTGGAAATGAGCTGAGGACCAGCTCTGGCTCTCTCCGTCTCTCATTAAGACGTTTCTTCATTCTCATGCGCACGTGGTTGATAGAAGAGGCGCGTAATTTCATCCAAACGCCGTAACGTAATTACGCTATGCAACGGCACTTCAAATGGCGTCACTAAAAGTGCGACCTGGGAGCAGAAGACATGCAGGCAATTGTGCCCCGTGTGTCCGCTATCTTTGGCACTGTACATAACAATGCGCGCAGGGCAAGCACTCATACATATACACGTGCAGGTGTACATTTCCCCATGGTTGCTCGCATGTGTGCCTGGCGAGTTCACTTGTACCGATTGATCATGTGACCCGCGAGTGAGCACTAAAACATACACGCGTACTTTAAATCAAACATTAAACGAGACGTGGCATCTCTGTAGCTCGTTGATGCATGCAGCCGACACTTCGCCACGGTGTCACGTGAGGCAGGATTGCGCGGGTTTTCCGGAAGCGCTTATATTCAAATTACCCCGTAATGACGCCGTTCTCACGGCCCGCCGCAAGTTCCCCCGCTATGAACAGCTATGCATGTGTACGTCCGCGGCTCTTTACTACGCTGAGAAGGCTCCCGCGGAGTGTACACAACGCTGCGTCGATTATACGCGAATTACACACACTCGGCGCGGCATTCCCGCAATTAAAACGACCCCTCCTCGCACTCTTCTTTTTTGTTTTCTCACGGAACATGCTTCCGCACGTTCGGTGTGATATTTTTAATAGCCGCCAACTTTGCGTAACTACGTACACGCGGAAGACATGCAACGGGCACTAACGTTATTCTGCTTACATAAAGAGGCCCGCCGATCCGCCTAGTGAAGAGGTGTGTTCGAACGATGTCGCGACAGGTATTCTAGAGAGCCTTTGCAAAAGCCACACACGTGGTGTGAAAGAAAAGAGGGGGGGGGGGGGGGGGGGCATAATGCTGCTCGTATGTCGTGGGGTGTTTTCAAAACAGTGAGGTTACTGCAACAACACTGAAGATCACAATTCTGACATTTTTTAATTTTTTTTAAAATAAAAGACATTGAAATATTCACATTAGCCAACAACATCAACTGTGAATTTACCCTAAAGCGTCGAGCAAGCAATGCCGCTAGACCTAAAGTCTCGACTAGGGGACCTATCTTCGTCAGGGTAGCTAGTGTTGACGAAGCAAATAGAAAGGATACAGTCTCAAGTTCTTTTTTAAATTTTTGTCACGTGTGAACCTTTGGCCGAAAGTCCGCGTGACGCATATTTCTGGGCCAGGTCCCTCTTTTGCTCAGGGAGTTTGCAACGCACCTCCTATCAAGCAACAACCAGCACAAGCACAACTCAAAAACGCCCCCCCACCTCCCTTTCCCCCCCGGTGGCCCCGGTCCCTTTCCTATATGCGGCAGGTGTGGTCGCCCTCTTCAAGAACGCCTAGTATACGATGTACACACCCACGCCTGCATGTGAGATACGCATGTCGGCACGTATACACCACGGAGTCGAATTACCGCACAAGGAGCGATGATTCCATACAAGTCCCCCGTATATTTTATCCGTATACTGTTTCATTCAAGCCCATAATGAAGTCGCATTGATTTCCGTTTTGCCCTACATATGGACCGTATCTCCGCCCTCCTATACATGACTACGCCCGACGCCATCTTGCTTCACGCGTAAAAGAACGACGTTTCTTTCATAACTTTTTTTTTGTTCTTTTCACGCATAGATATATTCTTTCCTTTTTTCTATATATATATATATATATATATATATATATATATATATATATATATATATATATATATATATATATATATATATATATATATATATATATATATATATGCTTCCTTTTGCTTTTTGCCTTCTGCTACTTTCCTGTCAAAGTTGCAGCGAGTGTGACGGTTGCTTCTTCTTACCGACTCTCGCTGCTGCTGCTGCTGCTGCTACGGCAACATTCCAGCATCGACATCAGCGAGAACAAGAGGGGGTTCCTCACGAGACCCCCTTCCATGTGACCCCACCCGCCTCTCAAAACCCCCCATTTGCGGGGCACAGGCGAAAGTTGGAGAGGAAGGAAAGTACGTGATTTGTGTGTCTGGCCACCGGCAGCAGTCGGAAACAAGCCGACGCCCTGTCGTATAGAAGGGAAACGCCGAGTGCGTACTACATCCTGTCTGCGACGACAGGCCCCCTGCGTATGCGATAGAATGCTGCCGTTGAGGACGCCAGAATTTAACGCTGCGAGGCGTTGTGTATAACGGCCCTTGCTCGTGATACGCGAGTACACCGTGCCTTATCTATGCAGGTGGCGCTGATACCGAGCATCGTGTGTTGCATGCCAGGAGGGTAAGATTGCGCTAAACGCGCCGCGACTCTGCGCTCGTTCCAACCGCAAACTATGCGATTGGTGCTGCTCTAAGCGCATGCCGATTCGAAAGCTACGCGTTAAGCGTTCGAAAAAAATGATCGTCAGAATTGAAAACAGCAATTATGAGTGAAAACGTTGGAGAGACGAGAAAAGAAAGCCACCCATAGCACTTCTGGTTTGTTAACGTATACACAGGGAATGAGAATGAAAAAAAAATCACAGCATATCCACGGGGTGAATGATGATGAGTGGGCGAAGCTCCGGAGGGAATCATCGGTAAACCGTGAATCTTTCGCGTAAATCGCCCAGTCGATCATCATGTAAAGGCGTGAGAAACACTGTATTCGTACGCAGGGGTCTCGCATTTAAGGGGGATATGCTGTGCTAGAGCCAGGCCTGCGCGGAACTGCAGGACAGTGACAGCGTAAGCAGGAGGAGCTACTTTCTTAGAGGCCACTTTAAACGCTTGAGGAAACTAGTGCAAGTAGAAGTGGTAGGTATCTCCTGCGCCACAACTTATCATTTTGCCAAGTAGGGAAGTACCCACTACGCCATAATTACCAGTGCCTCCGTAATGGGTTCAAAGCTACAAAGCACGCAGCTCTGTGTTCTTTCAAATGATGCCTCGACGTCGTTATACAATCCATTTTCGCGTCGTGTAGCGGTGTATTACTATTTTTCAACGTAACATTACGTTTGTTAATGCGATTCCGCGGGAGACATTATACCTGTTTAGGTCTCTTAGCGATAATTTTTCAACCACAGGCGTAGCTCAGTGAAAAAAAAAATTTTTTTTCACTGAGCTACGCCTGTGGTTGAAAAATTATCGCTCAACCACAGGCGTAGCTCAGTGAATGGCAATAAAGAAAAAAAAAAAAACAGGCGTAGCTCAGTGGTAGAACGCTCGACTGCCACGCCGAGAGCCTGGGTTCGAATCCAGGCAGAGGACACAACTTTCGGAATTTTTCTTTTTTTTTCATGAAAGTAGACGTGGCTACGTACATCACCAACGAACACCATGGGATGTACAGACCCACGCCCTAAGGAGCTTCGCCCCTAAAAATTAAGAACAAATTGTAACTGCTAGACAGGGAAAAATAGGTACAATTAGCACTGCGCGCAGGTACACTTCAAGGAGTGTAGCAGTGGTCCGGTGAGCACTTATGTGCGAAGGTATATAACATGGAATATCATGATTGACACACTAGGTCTCCCATATAAAGCATACTTAGTCTCACAGAAGGAAAATGGAGACCGGTGAGACTGCAAGTATCGTCAAATCGTACAGTAAAGCCTTTCATTCGTCCTTCACTAGGCAAGAATGACACGTGTAAGGGACACCAAGCGTCTGCAAACGCAGAGCCGCGCGGCCCTGTACGAGTTTACAGGCCATTTAAGGCCATTGCCACCTCATACATCATCATCGGCCGCTTGCACGACAGCCGCACCATAGTTCATAGAACACGCATGCATTCAATGCCTCGCACTTACGGACCCACTATATATAGCATCTCTGCATTGGCGAACGCAGCATGTATACGGCGACGGCTGAGGCGGTAACACTGGCCTAAGAGGACGCCGAACGAGATTTATGCACGTATGTACTACTCTACGCGTCGACCTTACAAAGCGGCGAGCTATACACTCAAAGCGAACACCGCGGATGTAAGAGGCTTCCCACGTTGAAGCAGGCGCTATTCATCTGCGCTCGCTATTTTCTAAGGTGTCACTCGCCATGCTGTACATGAATAATACAGGGAGGCTGTTAAACCTCGCTGACCTCGTCGACATACATGTATATCACGCGCCGAGACGGCCTTGCCGAAGCGTCTCACCTCCCTGCTCTATATGACTTCCGAACAATACAGCATGATGTGGTACGTATATATCCAGTGTAATCGGCTGTTGACATTATGTGTTGGTTTCTGTAGTAGCTCTGTTATGATTGTTCTCTGTCTACAGGACGTTTCAAAGGTCATCGTATACACCACTCATGTTGTAACGTTTAATAGCCCACGTTATTTCTTTTCTTTAGCTTACTTGAGGCTTATCCTGGCCATTTAGGGAGTCGAGCACACCTCAGAATACCTCATGGATGTATGCCGCCGTATATTCAAGAATGTTTGCCGATAAGGGAACCTGTCTTCGTCGTCAGGGAACCTGGGAACCTAACGAAGACAGGTTCCCTTACTGAAAAAATTTGCTGGACGCTGACTAATACACGTGTTCTTGTCGTTGGATTGAGCGGTTCCAACGACATTCCTTTCCCAGCGACCTTGTCATCACCTCAATCCTCGACGGTCCCTTCAGATGCCTGGCTTGTCTGCGTCCGCTGACCAGAGTGGCGCACGCGCATCCAAAGGCTTACGAACCATAAACACGGAAGCGTCTACGCAGCCCGAAAGGGTAGGGTTGGTCAGTGACTCCTATGGGCGTAGTACAGTTTCGTGTTATGCATGCGGGCATCGTACTGTTCTTACCGCAGGGACACGACGCGTTCATGGCGGCGTGGGCTCCCTGGGATACCACCCCCCGCTGACAAAGGTCGTAGGAGCGAGGGGCGACGTTCCCGATGCGCGTCGTGGAACTTGGCGCGTAACAAATGGCCGCAACTCGCTCGCGGCGCCGTCCAGAATGCGGCTTATTCATAAGCCGGCAGAAGTGAATGCGAATGAACACTGACGCCAGACCAGCCAGCCAGCTGAATGCGCAAGTAGACCACGTCGTGTCGTGAAACGCTAAACTGTCTTTAGTCTATTTCTCTCTCGGGCAAGGGTATATTACCTCATGGACGAACTCCGAGCATCCGAGTGCCTCTTTAAGACATAGACGGAGACGTCTAGACGAGAGGAGGATACCTCGATGAGGTCACGGGTGCAGCTCCCTATCCCGGTGTGTAAGTGGTATCGGGTGGTACCGGGGTGGCGGCTGCCGTGATAGAGCCACGTGGATAACAGCAAGTGTGCGGTGCTCGGTTCTGTGGTATAGTCAGTACTGGTCAAGTTTGGTGGTTAGATTCTTGTTGCATTTACCATTAGCAACTATCAAACGAGACTGACCCAAAAGGGCTCATGGCATGGAGACCACTTTAAGTCTGTGACCGACCATGAGAAGCGTCAGCCTGGAAATAACGTATCGCGAAGGGCACCTCGTCTTCGATAAGTGGGATATGAAGAGTGCTTTCCATCACTTTCATTTCTATGTCTTTACTCATTGCTTTCCAATAGTAGCACGTGAGGTGCCATTGCAATATATTATATATAAGCACAATGAGCCAAACTGTTACTCTTCCTGCTCACAATTCGTGCTTGCGGGCATCGACACTGCAGCGCCTATGCTTATCGGGAAGTGAATAATTAAAAAAAAAAAGATCATTTACGCAACCGTTCGGGCACGTAGCTTGGAATCTTTGCTTCACATTTCGTGGTATAGTAAATATCGCGAGGCAAACGACGTGTTTCATTCATTCTGACGGTAGCACACCCTGAGGGCCGAATTCAGAAAGCGTTTTTATTCGCAAGTGTACTTTCTGTCATTGGCCGACCGATTTCGCTGATGACATGAGCAGCATCGCCATTTGCACTAATTTTGCGGACACTTTAGCAGCATAAGTCGTTTTAATTGTGCATACGAGCCCGGCACTCAGCATAAATGGAACTGTGAATCCTCGAAAATTCTAACAGTGACCGCATAGACACCCACCGAGCATCAGTATTCATGAATACAAAACTTGGATGCCTAATTGCTATGCCTAGTCTTCGGTGTACCAAGAGCGGTCAAATGCTAATCCTAGTAAGAATCTGCGTTTATATAAACCACGCTTTCATTTCAATGACAAGAGCCACTATAGCCTTCAGTAACACTATATGATCTCCTGTAACGCCAGTCCCTGACTGTGACTGGGCACTAAGGGGCGCAGGAACGGTAAGACGAGGACATCAAGTAAGCCAATCGATATTCTATTACGTATACTCGTTTCAAAGCTGCCAAAGAACATACCGAATCACATTAATAATCAAAAGCGAGAACCAATCCTCTTCGACCAGCATGCTGCTAAGTCACGTGGTTTATGGCTCGATATGGGTAGCAGCACTGTCGTTCATGCGGAGTCACTATGGAGGTTTATGTGGTGCGTAATACACCTTTGGGCCGCCCCTAGGCGTCGGCATTCCGGATGCTCCTGGCAAAGATTAACGGTGCGACGTGGTCGAGCGTGTCTCCTCTCGTTGCGTAACGGACATCACGGCGTTCATCTTCTGTCAACTGCTGCCCCCGCGCGGGCTGCAATAGTGGCGCCGCCGCGGCCGGGAGGATATAAACTGTCGTTCCGGCTCGCATGCGGCGTTATTTATTCGCCAACCAGGCTGGGAAGGAGAGAAGGAGAGGGGGGTAGGCACCGGGTCTGATATTTCAAATCGTGTCAGCCATGCAGCCACGCCAGGGTGGCCGAAATTCCAGAACCACGGCGCGCCGTATATTATAATAGAGCGCCGGAGTGCGTGCGCGTCATCTGTAACCCCTGCGAGATAGGCCCGTCAATTGCACGCTTGGTCGTGGCGGTATCGCATTGCCGATAGATGGGTACCCGAGATATCAACGTCACCTTGCAGGCGCCGCGTATGATCGCGTCTGTGTTATGTTCATGCGATACGGTACTTGTTTCGCAATGGAGTGTGAACTTCAATAGGCCACCCTTTGATTTATCGGGAGGCCTCTCCTGACCACGTCCTGCGCATGTCGACCATTTTCGGGGGGTACATAGGTACTCTCAATTTTTGCGTGACCCAATGCCCAGCGCCATGACTCATTGGAGCGGCAAGCAAGGCAAGCATCCGGCCCGCTGCTTTATCCGATACGTACTTTGTGCACTGAAAGGAAAATGGGTGACCGAGAACACAGCTGCCGAGGAGGGCGTACCAAGCTATACGGAAAGGGTCAGAGGTCATGAGTTCCGTGATGGAGGGTGGAACGTGGCGCCGGAACTTGAACGATGACAGGATAGCCATTTAGACACATGTACTGTGATTGGCTAACGCGAAAGGGAGCACGCGCGATGAGAAAAAATAAAGAAAAGAAAAACAAGAACAATGGCGTCAGCTTGCTCTGGCGGGTAATACATATTTTCAGACAAAAATAAAATAAAACTTTTATAGTGTACGCAAATTTGAAATATCATCCCCCCCCCCCCCCCCCCCCCGAGGTGGCAAGACGGGTCATACATCTCTCACTTTCACTTTTTCCGGATGTTTGCTCACTAAAAAGGTTTTTCCCTGAAAGAATGACATTTAAAAAGGCATGCGTAAATTCAATGCGTTTACAAGTCGAGTTTAGATTCCACTGTATCGACAGGGTACCGCCCCGAGGAAAAGAGAGGCCAACGGACATACACGGCCACACACTTACAATGGTAGACTACTGCTCGTAAACCACAAATCTTGGCGTTGTATTACACTGCCCAGCCATCTTCTATAGAAATATGCTACTGGCTGTCACGTGTCCTTACGTGCGTACCATTGCTTGTTGTGGGCAAGGGGACCCGGTTGCAGTCCACACTGCACCTACAGCGTTCGTTTGCCCTTCAACAACGTATCCGGAGTCCTGCAGCAGTTTGTGCTTCTGGAGAACAATTTATCTATTGTTAAAAAAAAAAAATCCACGTTAGTTTACCAAGGCCGACGACCTTTCCGCCTGCTCTAAAAAGCTTCTTTCTTTCTTTCTTTCTTTCTTTCTTTCTTTCTTTCTTTCTTTCTTTCTTTCTTTCTTTCTTTCTTTCTTTCTTTCTTTCTTTTTAACTAATGTTAGGTAGCCCTTCACGAATCCCTTTTCGTCCACTTTGCCAGATAAGCCAAAGAGCATACAGCAGAGCCCAGCCATCTTTAAAATGATCCAGCAGCACTCGCCAAAGCGACCCCTTCTCTCCCCCGTTAATACGTTTAACCGCATCCTGCGTTTCCGCGTGTGTATACACACCACACACGCACATCAGGTTTATAAACCGCGATAAGGACGAGTACGCCTTTACAGTGCATGCGTACAGCCCTGTCTACATAGCATACAGGGTTGGCCAAGGAGCGCTGTACGGCGGAACCACATGCTGAGTCCAGGTATTATACCGCAGCCGCGCAGCGAGCGAGTGCGATTGATCATGTGTTCGGAGCGGCGCGGATCACGAAGGGTCGCTTCGGGGCCAATCATTTTCGGCCGCACTGTATGCATGCGTCGCGGTCATTACGGCCCGATGTAAAAACACGATAAAACGGAGAGTGAGAGGGAGAGATTTCCATCGGGTCGTCTTGGCAGGTAATGACTGCAGCATGGCTGCTGTTGCTGCTGCCATCCACAACTGGTAGTGGGTACCCCTCCCTTCCCTCTATACGGTGCATACAGTACGTTATAAAACTCTTGCCTCCGATGCACATACAGTGGCTGCGTGCCCTGGAAGAGGATCACTTGAGCGCGTATATATACTTCAACATGTGCGGGTTTCATCGATGATTAATGAAGTGCCTCCCTGCCTGCCGGCTTCCCCCTTTTTAAAGTATACGTATAAAAAGGAGAAGAAAGAAAGAGTACAGTATGTATAAGCTCGAATGCCGTAATCTGACGTTTTGATCGAAGCTCCTTTTTTGAAGATTAAATGGCCCTCGCCCCATGCAGCTACGTGGTACGAATCTTAGAACATTATTTTCTTTTATTTATTTGTTTAGTTTCTTCTTCACAGGCGCATTATTTATGCCTATATTCCTGTTATGCCGGCGTTGTAATTTGTTGCCTATATGGGAGGGAATTTAGCGGTTGGGATGATGCATCGGAGAGTGGTCCTACCTGCTCCCTTAGTTTATTTCGTGCACTTTTCTGGTTTTTTTTTTGTTTTTTTCATGCGTGTGCGGTTGCACACTCATTGCACTTACGGTGCTACCGTTCCATCGTCTCGTGCCAGCTGGGATAAAAGCTGAAGGAATGTGGCTGTCGCCTATTTCCTTTTACTTTCTTCTGTAACGTTCTTTTGTCGTTTTTTTTTCTTTTCCTTTCATTATATATTACACCATATAAGCTGTGAGAAACAGTGCACAGGCCACACAGAGAGAGAGAGAGAGAGAGAGATAGAATTGTGCAGAAAGCAGGGAGGTTAACTAGAATCGCACTACCAGTTTGCTACGCTGCATTGGGTTTGGGATAAGAGGATATAGAGAGGTTAGAAGGAAAGGATGAGAGATAGAGAGAGAGTACAGATGTGTAGCTATACAGTGAAGTTACTTTTCCTTTTTTTCTTTTGTTTCTCGTGCTTGTGAACGCTAAATGCCGAGCACGTTGTTATGTTCTTTTTTTTTCTTTAGCGGTAAGAACCGTGATTTTTCTAAATATCATCACAAGAGCTGAATATTAATAAAAAAATATAGGAGTATGGTTTATAGGGAGGGTACTACATAGTTTTGTACATAATTCATCTATCTTTTTATTACCGTTTCTATATGGTATTCTTTTTTCAAATGTTGTAGATTCAGATACATCGTATCTCAATCGACGTAGTTGCCTGTCGTCAAGTGCTGACAAGTGATTGCGGCCTTTTCGATAACAGGTTTACCCAAATTGAAGGGCAATAGTTGACGAAAGAAAGAAAGAAAGAAAGAAAGAAAGAAAGAAAGAAAGAAAGAAAGAAAGAAAGAAAGAAAGAAAGAAAGAAAGAAAGAAAGAAAGAAAGAAATGTAAGTTTTCTCTTAAACAGTTGGTATTCAATCGCTATGTTAGGTATAATTGTTACAACAGAGCCCGCTGACCAATCAGAAACGGCGCTCACGAATGTACTTCAGTGTGAAGTTCGAACTTTGTGTCTTAAGCACCACGACAACATGTAAGCGCTCTCGGACCACGCTTGTCGGGCATCAACACCAAACTTACGATGACGGCTTAACAAGTTAAGCGAGTTTGTCGCTTCATGAGAGAATACGCACTTCATCAAGCCGTCAAGCGGAGCCGCCGCCGAACGATTGATTCACAAGGGCGAGTGATCGATCGAATCTCCCAGACGTCATCATCGTCGGATCCTTGCGATCGGCAAAAACTCAATCTCTAGGTGTCTATCATCGACGGGGCTTCCCTACAATCAAACTGGAGCACACTCACCGTACACGCGAGGCCGTGCACGGATCCTGGTTTGCATTCTTCATCGCGTGACTGCGTAACAAAGATACAAAGCCCGTTGTGGACCGAATCAAAAAGTTACCTGGCGAGGCCAGTGAAAAGGTGGCGGTGTCCTCTCAATCAACATGCTTGCTTATCCCTTTCAAGCTCTTTTTTCTTTCTTTCACTTTTTTTTTTCGTGTGAACGTGAGACGTACGCGTTAAAGCTTACACATCGAATGAAGCGCTATAAACGCCGAGAGCCGGGCTCAATAATCGCATTTGATGAATCGTTTCGCAGAGGATGTGATGGCTAGCCAAGCGCCTTGTGCCGGCAAGGCATTAAATACAATAGAAACCCTCAGACACCTGCCTGAAAGGAGTCACTTGTAATGCAATAAGTCAGATGAGCGGACAAGCTAGAATAAAACATATACAAGAGCAAAAAGCGTGAATTCAGGTTACGTGTTGTGCGTTTGCGTATGTTAAACTGTAACGTAACTGCAACACCAACGTTAGATATTAGTTTTGTAATGCATTTCCAGCGCTAACTAAGGAAAGAAAAAGGAATAGAAGACTACAGGACAACAAATAGGCAGAACGTTACCTATTATTAGCTTTGCCGCAGCCGTAAGACAGAGACACAGCCAACGTACATGACACTTGGCACACTTTGACAATATTAGCAGTTGCTTCTGCAATGGCTAATTCCGGGTACGTATTCAAAATAATTGGCTCTCTCGATGAAGGCTGCAGTATGCTATATA
Source organism: Hyalomma asiaticum (assembly GCA_013339685.2). Lineage (NCBI taxonomy): Eukaryota > Metazoa > Arthropoda > Arachnida > Ixodida > Ixodidae > Hyalomma > Hyalomma asiaticum. The sequence continues at coordinate 38,234,476 of CM023484.1, read as the reverse complement.
AGTGCGAACTTGCCGCGAAATAATGCTTGTTTTTTTTTTTTTTTTTTGTTATGCACAAAATATCTCGCTCCCGATAATCCTCATAATCGGCTTCTTCATCTCACTGTCTGCATTCTTCGATCTCTTGCTCTCGACCAGTTAACCACCATTCTCCAGAACAGACTTGTCCAGCGACTTGGCTCCATTCGGCTTATCACCAGGTTTCACAACTGTGTACCGCATCGCAATAAAGGGAATTTCGCTGACTTCGTCCTGCACGATCGTATTAGCCTACAACGTCCTATAGCCGGAAAACCTGTCAGAATAAAACGTGAAAAGCAAGATGACGCCTCCGCTGAGGCCATTGGCTATCAATGTCAATGCCACCTTTAGGCGGCAGATGTTTTCCAAGGACTTGCAATATCAATACGATGCCTTCGCCTTACCCTGCCGTTTACTAAAAATAGATACTGTTGGGTAAAAGGAAACAAGAATAAAGCGGTATCTGAGACATCGAGTTACTCTGTACCTTCCTTTCATCCTTGAATTTCGGCGTAGAAAAAAGAAAGAAGGCCATGACTGCCTCCCACGGAGTGATTCCCCTATTAGTCCCGGCACATTGGAGCGCCCCGACTACACCGGAGGCCAGCGTTGCTGCCTTCGGTTTGGCTGCATGGAAACCGTGAGCTCGTCGTCTTCGTCGTAATCAGGCAAAACTCCTCAACAGCCATCGCTCGCTTCCAACATTAGACTAAAAGGACGACGTGGGCAGAGCTATGCACTCTCGGCGTCTAGTGGACGCAACGCCATGCACGGCAGCAGCTGCAGCCACCTGTTGCGTTTGGCGGCTCCCTGTGACGAATCCGAGGCTGGCCGCGGCCTCTGGCTTTCTCTGATCGCTTGGTCATTTGTGTCGAACGACCGTATCTGTGATCTTCCGTCGCCTTCTCACTAACTTTCCTTTTTTTTGTTGTTGTTATTTATCATGTTTGTAATCTTGTTCGTATTGTTGCTTCTCTCACTGCTTGTTATTCCGATGTTAGCGTTACTGACTTCGCTTGCCTTGTTTCCCGTCTTTGTCTTGACCCTTATACGCATACGTCAACTTCTTTTTACTCATCGTATACTTGTCTTCTTCGTCATATCTTTCAACTTGTTCTTATCGTCTGACTCGTTACCTTCTCGTCGTTTGTGTTTCTTTTTTTCTTTTTCCCTTGTTACTTCTCACTCCTTCATTTCCTTCTTTTTTTTTTTTTTTTTGCTCTTGATAGTCACGCCCCTGTCTTGTTCGTCATCTCCTAACCTTCTTCATCACATCCCTCGAACTTCTTCCGTTCGTGTTTTTGGCTACACGCACTTAAAATCTTCTTGTTACCAAAATTCTCACACTTGTGATTATCCCTCGTTTTCGCCTCTCTTCGTCCCGGTCCTCAATTTGTTCCTCTGCTCTCTGTCGTCTTCTTGTTTCACACTCTTCTCGTGTCTTCTTCCATAACGTCCTCCTTCAATTCCTTCGCGCACTCTTCTCGTCCACTAACTTCGCATTCCAGCCTTTCAGGAAGGCTGTTATCATTGACTTTGTTATTGCCACCTTTTTCTTCTTTTCTTGTTTCTCGTCTCGTCCTTGTCTGTCCTTCTGCCCCGTCTCACGTCTTCTTATTACTTGCTCCCACATCTCTCTCTCTCTCTCGTCTTTTCCTCGAGTGAAGCCGCCGACTACTTTGCATAAACGAACGCTTCCACACCGCTCGGCGTGTAAGTATATCCGACCCCTTAGGAGTGCCGACGAGACGCCACGCTGCGAACATGCAAATGAAATGCGACGCCGCAAAGGCGGTGCGGGCAGATGCGGCGGGACACGAGCGCGCTATATACTATATAGTGTATGGCGTATCGGCGTTTTGTTCGCGGTTTTGTTTCTCTGCTGTTGCACAGCGGCAGCCGTGTCTGACAGCCTCGGCAGTGCTAGTTAGGGCGACGTCAGTGTATCGTCTCGAACACGGCGGGATCTCCCCGAACGAGAAACTCTCCGCAGTGGCTCCCCCACACTGAGGAGACCGGAAACACGAGCTATATTACTACGCTTCGCAAAGCAATGTACATGGACAGTCCCGATAAATAATCTCTTGACAGCCTCCAAAACCTGTAAAGAGGTAATCATTCTACGCTTTTGGGCGATGCCCCACATTCCTTCTTTCATCTTTTCATTATTATTATTATTATTATTATTATTATTATTATTATTATTATTATTATTATTATTATTATTATTCGAACAGAAGATCAGAACGTCTACTGGCTACCTTCTGGACATATTCGGGACACACTTGGAGCAATCAATCACACGGGGGTCTGACAACACACATGTTGAATGTAGAAAACTTGCACCTTAATAATAAGGCGCGTACCATTTGTAGACATGCTGTGATAGGAACATAATGCGTTCCATACTAAGTAGGCATACGTACACGTCGTGAAAACACCGGTAGCTTCGTAGCTATAAGTATGAAGAATCGCGTATTTATGAAAGCATTGTTCTAGGCAGTACGTACCAGCTAGGCCCTCCTTGCCATGGCACCGCGAAGGACACTTGAAGCTGGTGTGGAAATAAAACTCTGGCTTGCATCACACGCACAGAGCATGCGCATGTCACGTATTAAGAGAGTTCGACGATCGTTCGATGGATCCTTTTCAGTGAACCGGTAGAGTTGGAGAAACGTTTGCGGATGTGGAATCCGAACAATAGATCATCTTATGTTGAAAAGAAGAGAACAAGTACGAGAGAACAGGCAGGAAGGAAGCGTGTCTAAAGGGATACAGGATTCTACAAATCATTAAGGGTGACTCAGCGGAAAGCGAAACGAGAGTTGAACTCCATCGAAACAAAATTTGCATGCGTCTCGAGCACGTAATCGTCGAAAGAAAAAAAAAAGAATGCGTTTAGGAATGCCGCCTGGTCGGAATTCAACAGGGCCCAGTCATCTAGGGGCGGTCGGGCAGGAAATACGCGGGAACAGTCGCTGGCTTCAGGGAGGGAGAAAGATTCTGTGTGCATGTGTTTGTGTATGTGTGTAGAGTAGCCGAAGCTACAGGTCGCCGATCTGTAGTCAACCAGGAGGGCTGGCAAAGGTGCGGCTGAAGGCGGCAAATGTGCACCCTGCCCTTCCGGTTTAGATATTACGGGCACCTTCTGCCACCACGCCTTCCCCAGCACCCCCCCCCCCCCCCTCCCTTCGCTGTCAACCTGCAGCCCTCGGCTTCGGCATGTTCACCTGTGGCTCCGAAACTTCGGTGCCCGCCCACCTACCAATCACACACAGAACGCCCTGTCAGCAAGAATTTTCAAAAGTCCTTCAAAGAGAGCACCAAGCATGCGCTCGTTCAAGCTTTGGCGATGAGCTTCCAGACAGGAAGTGCCAGGCTAGCATAATCGAAAAGACGTTATCTAACAGGTGGAGTGGTTCCGCCCTCACACCGGCAGGCTAAACCCATCAGTTCCAAACTAAACACAGATTACCACCGTCGAGTACAGCTGTTTCCGAATGAAATCGAACGCCAGTATTCCAGGGTTATCAACGTGGGACATGTAATCGCATGGCGAACAGATCGGCTGCTATTAGCTATCGGACAAGAAACACAGGTCAAGCCCCCACATGGCGTTAAGTGGGCTCTGCAAGAGGTCATCTTCGAGCCGCGACGAACCTGCTTCTGCAGCTAAGTCTCAGTCAGTCCTGGTTGTTCGAATATTTCAAAGCGTCCCAGTCAGAAAGCTGACCATGTTCCAGGAAACCAACTTACACCAGCAAATTGGCCGGGTGACTCATCGTGAATCGAATGCACTGTCGGTGGGAAGCGTCCCAAAAACGTGGTACGTATATCGTTGGACCAATGTTTATATTTGACAGTGCATGCGAGGACACAACAACACGAAGTACAGCAAACATGCTGGAGCGACAATACAGTCTTTTGTTGTTCCTCTACATACCTACTTCCTTTCTTCTCCCTTATCTTTCATTTAATCTCTTCGCTTTCCCCAGTACAGAGTAGCTTACCGCAGATATCTACTCGTTGACATCGTGGCCATTCCCTTGCTTCCAGCTCCCTCAGCATGTCTTTTTGCTTGCATGGGAGCGAAACTAGCTCAGATAAACGACTCGCCTGGTCGATGCAGGAGACACAGTACGGTTCCGTACACATACATATCCGAGAGCCGGAAATAGCAAGTATGACGTAATGCTTACAAGCCACGATGCATCCACGCCGATGCCGCCTCTCTAACAAGGGCGTTCACCCACAAGAAACGTGACGATGCCTTCGGCGCCGGCCATTCATCAGACTTAAGACATAACGATCGTGCGCTATAGAAGACCTATACTTATGGAAGGCCATAATTCGCAACAGAGACGAGTAACGGTAGAATGTCAGTGGAAGGGCAAGAGAGGGTTTTTTCCCCGTGTATTCATTCATCCATGATCTTGAAAGCGGCAAAGGGCAACCGCAGGTTGCGCTTCACACGCAAGCGACGCCGCATAGAGGGCGCCCGTTGCATGAGTGCGAATAGGGTACCGAATCATCTGTTAGTCAAAATGTATACATCCAAAGGAACCAAGCTATAAGACTTCGAGAACGCTATTGAGACTTTCCAGGGATGAGTTATTGCTCAGGCGATGATATACGCTAAAGCAGCTGCGCGCCAATCAAAAATCGTCGTGTAGGGAGAGGACGAAAGTACTATAAGGTATGGATGCTGCCATTACGGAAGGGCTCCCTGCCGTCCACGAGGAAAAGGACGTCATTCAAGATGCTTTCCAGGAACGTTCATCTTCGGCCGGGGACATCGCACCCCGTTTGAAGCCGCAATTCTATCTGCACTTAGCATCACGGGCCTGTCAACGAGCGAGCCGCCGGCCCCATCTCTGTCGAAAGACCTCGCCAAAGGGCCCGCGGTGGCGAATCCGAACTCTTCCTTACGGCTCGCAACACAGCAAGCAAATACTGTGAGAAGACGTACGCGTCGTCGATGCTGATTGCGCGTAACAAACGACCGGCCGGGCTCGAGGGCTGTACACGCCGAAAACGAAAGCGTGAGAAAAGCAAATCAAGTCCCGTGTTCTCTCGCCCCGATGTGATCGCGAGAGATGCGCATGCTTGATGCGCTTGCGCAGCGGGAGGAATGCCGCGTACGGCGACAGCTTAATTGGCGTGGCCCCGCGCGTTTGATGACTGGCTATGCAGTGGGAGAGAGGTGGAGGGGGTGGGGGTGAGGGGCGGTGATCTTAGTTCGCGATCCGAAATGGCGATAATTGATGGCACACGCTACACCCTCCCGCTAGGCCTAACTGTAGTGGCAGCGACCGTAACGAGTCTTGCGGGGTGCAGAAGGAAGCGCGCCGCAGCAGACGACGTTCATCACCGACACTTGTCTACGCGCGATGACACAGGATATGGCAGACGACAACCGTGTATACACTCCGAAGCAGCGGCGTAATGACTGACGACAATAACTAAGGTGCTTGCCCACCGACGTCGAAAGTGATCATGGTGGTTTGCTTTCGGCGCTTTCGGCTCTCAGCCCACTATATACAGTGAATAGAATTGGCGAAAGCATTTGCGCTGCTGGAGGCAAGGTGGCGAAATCGCAGAAGTCATTGCACCCTGATCCGGTGTTTGCGACATCGCCACGCGAGACTGAATGCGTGCGCATCGATTCCACTTGGGACTGTTATTATAGGGCCGCGGTCTGGCCGCATTTGGGAGTCATTTTTAATCGGCTTTGCCGTTTCGTGAACGTTTATCAGGCGCCTACGAATGAAACTTGTAATTCGTCGCTTCTGGCCAGTTCGACTGCAACTGTGCATGCGCAGAAACGTGCGCACTCGAGCTTCACGTAAAATGATCCAAGTGCAAACGCTGCGCTTGACCACTGTTACACTAAGCGGAGTCCTTCGCTTCGTGTTCCGGCCTTCATTAAGCGTTCGAACCGCCGACATGCAGAACCACACACATAAAAACCAGGTACGCTGGAGGCCAAAGGCAATGTCAACAGGGTTCCAGTGAGGTGTCTGAAAGGTTTTCTGTGCACGCCTTGCCCATAACGATAGCCAACCTGAAACTTTTTTCTAGTTCCACATACCGGACGTCTCCACAATAAAACGCTCTACCAACGCCTTAACGCTCTACCAACGCCTTAACGCTCTACCAACGCGTTATAATAAGAGCACTTCGCAATCATCCACGGCCACCCGCAGGGTCGTTCCGGAGCGGTGTTGTGGATTCCACGCGAACAGCTTCAGCGAACTCATAGCCGTTTTATATAGCGTAAATATAAGGGACGCACCGACCACGAAGTGCACTCTTTCCAAGGTTCAAAGTTCACGATCGCCGTCCCCACACCTCCTCGTTTCGCACATTATTATCTCGGGGGAGAAGAGTCAACAAAATTTTTTTACTGCCTTCACTGTTTCTCGCTTCGTCAAATGCATCGCGCGTGCGCGGTACACAAACACACAATCACACCTCCCCCGAGCAAGACCACCGCCCGGCATATATAGACGTATACACTACGTCCACGTGGACGCTTCTCAGTACCACACACACACACACACACGCACACACACACACGCACACACACGCACACACGCACACACACACACACACACACACACACACACACACACACACACACACACACACACACACACACACACACACACACACACACACACACAAACTCCCGAGACCCGGTGAACAGTCATCACACCCCCGTATACCTCCCTCTCGCCTCATCCTCAGCTTCACTGCCTCGCTTGCTCGCGCTTCGCGAAGCCCCCTCCTGTCCGGCGATCTTTTTTTTGTTTGTTTGTTGGTTGGTTGGTTGGTTTTTTTCTCCTTTCGCCACGGCGTTCCGCTCCTCTTGGCGTCAGGAAGACAGCAACCGACGCTGATGGTGTCAATGCTCTTGCCGCTCGGCTCGGCCAACTCGATTACTACCGGGCAAGCTCGATTAGCCAGCCACCGAGGCGGACGGACGGCCGTTTTCGAGGCATTCCTCTCTTTCGACGCCGACGACGACTCTTCTCCGCCGACGACGAGGGAAACAATGCCGCCGCTGGGGGGAGCATGAAAGTCGAGAGGGACAAACGGTCGGGAGGAAGAAGAAGAAGGAAGGACAGTGTGAGCGAGTGAATCGCTGTGCCTGCGTGACGCCGTAAGCGCTGGATGTCCGAGTCAGCCTTGCAAAACACTACTGAAAACTTCATCAGCATCTTCTTCTTCGTCCTCTGGCAAACTTCTTCACAGCTGCTTGCTCTCTCGCCTTTCCTTCCGCCCGCATCTCTTAAGATTGCGTCTTGTTTTTTGTTGCTGACCTTCACGCACCTTTCTTTCTATCTTTCTTTCTTGAATAGAGTTTGTTGTTTCAAGAAGAGAAAGGAGAAAAAACTTGGAGTTTTTGTGGAGTTTCCTTGGGGTCCTACACCTATGCCTCCTCACCCTCCGTCGGCCGCGTCGGCTTGCCGCGAACAGAGAGGAAAATTGCAAACGAGCGCCGATACTCGCTGATCCGAAAAGTTCTCGAGAAACCAACGACCCTTGCAGGAAAAAAAAAAAAAAATCAAAGAAGAAGAAAACCATCGACTTTGCTTTCTTTAACGCTTGCTGAGAAGCCTCTGTGTATTTAAAGAAAAGAGGAAGAGTATCCTAGAACATAGAAAGTTTCAGAAAGGAAGGGTACAGAAGTTCTTTTCACTTTAGTTTTCTCGGACAGAGTGCCTTGGCCGAACAATGCAGCCTAGTTGCATGTGCCCCTGTTTATACAGGTGTAGTTGTACTCGGTGTCAGCAATCACATACCGCGTCGGCTCTTAGTAGTGCCATCTCAGGCAGGTCGCCAGCATATGGCCATACCTGGCCCAACGTTCGCAAATATTGGCAGTAATATTGGTTCAACATTGGGTTCTCGTGCCCGCGCTGCACTCGAAAGGGCGTTGGGCCCAACGCTGACAGCGAGTGGTCAAACGTCGACGAAGTTGTGAAAATGGCTCGAACAAACATTGTCCGTCGTGTGCGTACCTAATGTGGTCAAGCTTGCATAAAAGGTAGCAGCTGCAGCATTTCTTGCGGGCCTTTTTCGGCAGCTCGGCCGTTGTTTATTTACCAGTATTTCCCGGTGGCCGTGCCACTGCTTTTTGCTAACCTTCCTCGTCGGCTGTGCCAGTAATAATTAATAATAGGTTCTGGTGTTCTACGTCCCGAAACCACGAATATGATTATAGGAGACGACGCAGTGGAGTGCTCCGGAAATTTCCGACGCCTGAAGTTCTTAACGTTCTCGTGGTGCTGTCATCCTGCTCAAGTGGCATTCGTCATGCTGTCCCCATCCTCCTCATTCCACAAGGTGTCCTTGTCATGACTCTCGTTCTAATGTCGCCTTCTTATGACGTGATAAGCTTCTTCACACCGTAATTTCTTGCAAGTTTCTTCGTCGCGCAGCTACCGTATCTTTGTGACGTCAGAACCGCCAGCTGTGTGATGTCCTTTCGTCCTTCTCGTCACCACTGTCTTCCTCATGTGCGCCAATTTAGTTGTCTTATCTCGTGTTCTTCATGCTGCTAGTAGTTCACCGTGCCGTATATAGTCATCGTCTTCTTCGCGACGTAGTCCCTTTGTCGTCTTCGAGTTGCCATCTTCTTGCCACCATTGCCTTTTTTCATCATGATCTCAAGGTCTTCTTCGTGCAGTCACCGTTTTCTCCGTCTTCATCGTCTTCGTCACTTCATCATCGCGCTTGCCGTCGTCGTGTCGTCGTCAACTCCGTCATTCGCTTTCAAAGACCAGCTGTCGCACTTTTCGCTGCTGTGCCAGCGGCACGTGAGGCCTTTCCCTTCAGTGTAGACCTGTCTCTCTCTCTTTCTCTCTCCAATTGTTTTCTTTTCGCGTCGCATCCGTCTCTCGTCTCCCTCGCATCGCTTCCTTCCTCCACGCCTCTACGAAGACCCGACCTCAACGCGTCGCTTCCTTTCGGCCTCGCCTCGACTACGCCGACGGTGAGGAGGGTAGTACACGCCGTGGCCCGCAGTGCATGGACGTCGCGCCGGCGCAGAGCCGCGCGCACGTGCGCGCGATCCAAGTGGCGCGCTGATGAGAGTATTGACACCTAGCTGGGCTTCGCGAAGCCGGTCATCGAAGATGGCTACACGACCGGCGTATATAGTGCGAGTTACGGGCCCGCCCCCTTCGCGCCGCCTCGTTTCTTACCGATCTCACGCGCGCGCGTTGTATATGTTCGGCAACATCGCGCGAGCGGCGAGACAGCCCTGGCGGTGTACGCTACGCATGCTCACTTCCGTGTTGGCTCGGGGCACGGCCAGGGAGCGTAACGAGCAGGAGGGGGGTTTTTTCGTTTGGTCGGGCATCTGTCAGCTCTTCTTCCTTGCCTCGAAGACGCCCCTTTCGATCTTTTTTTTTTTCATGCACTCTTCTTGTGTTAGTTATTCGTTTTTCGCTACGGTCGTCGTCAGCGCGCGACGTAGTGGAGCGGGATAAACATTCGACGGACAGAGCGTGAAGGCGAGGAGTTCATCGATGCAGTAATCGATGCTCGCACTGAGCTCAGTTCATATCGAACTTCAGAACAGCCTTATCTGTTTTAAGTGCTCGCTCTCTCTCTCTCTGCCAAAACACAAGCCTATACGTAAGGCGTACACCGATGAAAAATTAACTAAATGGAATCAGGTTTAAGATTAGTTAAAATAAATCGGATAAGTATAATGAAATAAAATGTGCGCATTAAGGGTAAATAATCGGATATATGAGCAAAAAGCTAATGTAATTCGAAGAAGGCGACGACACACACCCTAGAAGAACACAAGGGAAACATCACCGCTCCGCAGTTCGCACAGCTTTCACTGGAATGGGACTGGCTTAGATATCTTTTTTCTCTAAGTGGGCGCAGTATTTGCGTACTTATAGTAGTGAAATAGGAGGAAGAGTTGGAGATACGGGCGTCGTGAGATTAATGAACAGGTTAGGGCTGATTCGCTAATCAGCAAGATATGCGACTGTGCCAGAGAAAGGCCTATTCAAAGGGGCTATAGTCCCGCGTGCTTCAACGTTCCCGCCTTATGAAAACTCCATCCATGCTCCATAAGTGAGCCTCAGCAAGTCTCTATAGAGCTTCGCGTTTGCGCAGACTGTCTTACACATCGGGTGGAGTCTGAAGTCGAGTAGATCTAGACCGATCACGTTCACATATACATGTATTTCAAATAAGCAAGCCGAGCGAGTCGGACCGCCCTTCGCAGTCGGACTGACTCTATACCAGGCCCAACCCGCCCTTGGTTCGACCTGTTGGCGTTTCCACCAAATTCACCGCGGGGTTTCGGCGCAATAACACAACTTGAAAACGCGCATCCAAAGGCACCCGGATCGTATAGGAAAAGTCTCAGGCAACGGGTGAGCACGAAGTTTCTTTTATTTATCTCCTAAGAAGTTTGCTTCGCGGTGAAATCAGATTGCCCGACATACAGTGTACGTATTCCTCCCGATTAAATGTATTACAAGCACATGGATTTCAGTCTTCCTTTCTCTCACTGCGGTCTTTGCATAAACATTGTGAATTCCTCCTGATCTATTTTGATTTACATTTACAAACCTGGTACACATAGCGCCTGTGAAAGGAATGAAACGTGCGTTGAATGTAATCGACAGCAACTGTCCCGAAACATTGGCGGTGAAGAGCTTATAAGCGTAGCAAAAGAGGCTCGTAAACAAGCAAGCTCGACCGTGTGGACCACACGATCGGCCTCTTGCAGAAGCAAAGGTCATTTAAGTAATTCACTTTCGTACTTCAACAAAGACTTACTACACAGGCCTGTTTTTTTTTTTTTCATGAAATTGAGAGCTTAAATATGTGACAGAAGAGAGACAGACATAGGCGCTTCACTGATTCCACCCTCTTTAATATGACCTGCGGTCTAATTCACAAACTTCTCGTTTTCGGCCAACCTGGCTTCGCTTTTCTGAAAGTAAGACGTTTTCTTTAGTACGGGGCCCTGAATTTTGCAGCAGAAACAAACATGTAGAGTAAACCTTCATTAAAAATCAAAGTTTCCCACGATTCAAATTTGGCGCTACAAACTAAACGCACAATTAAGGCACTGGGAAGCACTCCCTAAAGTGTTGCAGAAAGATTGCTCCTTTTCTTATCCACACCCGCTTTCTGTTGCCTAGAAGTATAACTATGTGCAGTAAATGCGAGCACCGATTTGTCAAGAAGAAAGTTCTCACTCATCAGTGGACACTGCCCTCGCCGGCAGCTCTGCACGTGACACACTTAAGTGGAGGGCAATTTGTGTACTTGCACGCGGCATCCTTCATCCCATACACGAGTCTCCTGAGAACGTGTTTGCCTAACTGGCTACCACTTGCTCTCTGTGTACATACAGCGGCTCTCAGAAAAACCCACAGCATAAAAACGGCCAATCAAAAGCACGCTGACATCAAGCGCAGCCAAGGCGAAAACAGAAACAACGCTTCGCACACAGAGAGAAGGCGATAGCTATACGTAAACAACACCATTTCGCAAATTATACCCCTTCTTGTTATGCGCAACCAACTGGGTACACACATAACCTCGTTTAAGCCCAAAATGTGCGACGACAGCGCACCCTACTGGGACGCCCGCATCGGCGAGGCGTGACCGAGAAATTAAGACCGATGGCGGGAGATTCGGACTCGGGCGTCCCCGACTCCCGCCGAATCTCGGCTCTCGTCGGCACGTTCGGGCTCTCGGCGGGCTCTGGCAGTTTCCGTTCTCCATCCGAAACGTCGGCACGTTTCACGAGCATCTGCAAGAATGCCTCTAAACGAAACAGCGGGTTGAGAAGAGAGTATATAGGACAGAGAGAGGGATGAAAAAAAAAAAAGGTAAGAAAAGGGTGGGGAAGGAAGGGCTACAGCCGAACAGGAAACAGAGGGCCTAATATACGGGTTTAGGCTGCATTATATGCGAAAAAGAAAAAAGAAACAAGAAATTTACGCGGTTAAAGGGGACCAGATTACAAAGCAAGCGGAGTCCCTCTTTGTTCTTCGCCATCATTTCCCTTTCTTACGCTGTTACCGTTTCTTTGTTCTTTGAACAACGTCTTCCAGAGGCGTTTATTGCTCTCGTGAAGACACCCCATCTTGGTTATTTATTTATTTTTTTTATTTTTTTGCCGTTTCCTCTTGAGCCCGTTGATTTTCTCAGAGCTGTTAGCAGCTCTATATGCCTGAGCTGCATCCAAGCATTTGTCGTGGAATGGAGGGCATGTAAGGGGGGGGAGGGGGCGATGCAGCAGCAACGGGTTGATGGAAGGTAGGCGGGGGCGGAAAAGGGGGGGAAGCGAGACGTAATTGGACAGATTGGTGGGTGCGTGCGTGCCCCGAAACTATAGCCGAAACGGAAAGGAAAAGAGAATTTGGCTCTTGAGCGATGAGCGCGGCGTGCGCACGGGGTCGAGAAGAAGCCGAGCCAAGTCGTGCCGTGGCTCGTGAGTGAAGACTAGACTAGTAGAGCAAACATTGTCCGTAGCTGTAGCCATGCAGGGGCTACGATCCTCATACTCTCACTTAACGACCCTCTATCCCCCCCCCCTCATTTTTCTTTTACTTTCCCAACACACACGTATAAAAACGGAAGAAAAGGAATGCGATGTCTTGAACGTGGCACGCTCAAACCACCCTAAAAGAGATACGCTCGTTATTGCCTTCTTTCCTTCTCTTCTGTGTTGCTCCAGTTTCACCCTTTCCATGAGCATTTGCATCTTCTTTCTTTCTTTCTTTCTTTCTTTCTTTCTCTTTCTTCATTTCTTTCTTTCTTTCTCTCTTTCTTTCTTTCTTTCTTTCTTTCTTTCTTTCTTTCTTTCTTTCTTTCTTTCTTTCTTTCTTTCTGCTGCTTTCCTTTCCCGGCGCATGGTTCCTCCATTATCTTGTTCCGGCACACGTCTGACTACGGCGTTGAGAAAGCTGTGGTGAACGAGAGATGGTAATAAGAAAGAGTGAAGTATGATCCTCGATTTTTCTTTTTTCTTTCCATGTCTCAACGCATAGCTTTCAACTACAAAAACTTGAATACTTTTCAAACTTTCGTAAATCGTATATAATGGAGTCGACGCAACGCTCCCTGTATTCGGTAAGTAGGGAATAAGAGGAAGTCTTCAGAAGGTAACAACCTTAATTACCTTCTCGCCCTCCTAGAATGATAATGCCAGGAATTGCCAAGGTCGCCTCGCGCTATATATCGGTGTGTCATCAAAAAGGCGTTGTTGCACATCTAACAGTCGACGCAATGTCCAACGTTTCGCGCAAGCACGCAGCGTCCTTCGGGGAATAGCCATTCTCAGGAATTGCTTATGCGCTCTTAGATACGTCTACGTGAATTCAATGGAGTCGAGTTGAAATGGCTTTTCAGGCGGGTCCGCGTTTATAAGAGCTTGCTGGTAGGAAAGAGGGAACTCGTTGAAATCCCCTGCATTCGGTCGGTTTGAATCACACCAGTCCGCATGGCAATACGCATCTCAACGCAGTCGCGACGGGTAGCGTCGAACTGCTGAATCGACCCGTTACGGAGCCTAGTTCGGTCTTGGGACTTTCGCGATACCGCGTAGCCAGGAACACTGCTTTCACGTCGACGTCTGTCGAGAGTGGAAACACTGAAATGCCGTTTCATCTGTAGTGCGGTTACGGATATGATATACGATTGGTATAGCTCGTCACTATAATGACACAACTCACGTATTATCCACTTCCATGAATACTCGACTCTTTAATGGGCTAGGCAATCGAAATTCAAGGCAATCGCCTCTTCAAGAACGGAAAAGTCCATCTAGAATATGTACTGCGTTACATGAATGCCTACAGATTTAATGTGCATTTCAACCAAAATTCTCGTGCAATCAGTGTTTTACTACGCTGATTACGTTCCCAAATGCTGTTTTCAGGGATGCACCACACTCTAAAATGCAGGACGGTTCATGAAGTGTGATCGTGTGTGCCAATGTAAACCAGAAAACAAGGAACTAATTTTGTCTACGTAGCTTCCGGCTACGTATATACACCGTCAATTCCATCAGTTCCGTCAGTTACAGTGTATATGAAACCCCCAACGCAGTGGTATCCGCAAGCCCTCGGTCAAATCGCGGAGTACAGACGCGAGGGCGTCCAAACTGCAGTGCCCTTTCCCTGCCTCGCACGACTTCCGATACTGGATCGCACAACCCGAGAGGGCCATCAGAGCAGCCGTCTTCGCGTAGTGCGTAGAAGCTCAATCACACTTAAGGGTGGCCGACGCTCCTCGGACGTTCCGCATCCCGGCCGGCCGGCATCAAACACGAGAAAAACTTCAAACCCAATCCTCCCAGCAATGCTCGCGCGCGCGCTCTGCGGACGTTCTCCATCACTCGTCACGACGCGGTGCAGGGCTATTGCACTTTTTGTAACACCCCCTTCATTCGGACGTGCATCTGCCGGTGCGCACCGCATATTCCAAAAGGGCGGGCGAGCATCGGCTATACAGACCGCCGGGCTAAGCAGGATGCGCGCGTCGTGTCCGCCTGGCCGTGGTCGCGCACAACGCGCGGGGGACCCCCTGGCGCGCCATGCAGTGCGTACATAACACACTGCAATAGCTGTAATCCAGGAGATCGGGCATGACCGCCGCATAGCCCACGCCGCCAATCCCCCCCCACCAGCTCTCTCTCCTCTGGAAACACGTGGAAATCTCGGTGCTGTTGAAAGGTATATGCGTACAGCAGTGTAGCGTTGGCGCGTTCCCAGGAAAGGAAGGACACGCGAAATTCAATGCGTGACGAGGAGGCGAGAGAGAGAGAGAGAGAGAGAGATGGAGTATCAGAAGGCAGGCGAGGGCAAACGTGCAGTACAGTTGCGTAGTCCCGAGAGGCGTGGTGGTCGCTCGCCGGCAGTGTATATACGGCGTATACACGTATGGTTATGCGTGCACGGAGAGATATGTATGGTACAGTGTATCGAACGCCGCATTCCAGCTTCTCGCGATGATATGAATCAGTTCGTGGGCGAGTACCTTCTAATTCGCTGTCTAATACACGCCCATGTATCTCCGTGGGAGCGGGAGCGGCGACGCCCACCAGTCGCACTGATAGCGGCAGGGTGAGAATTTCGTGTGCCAGCACGGAGTATGCTGCTATAAGAAGCGTTATGCGTGTTTCATAAAGATTAAAGCGCTTCAGACAGGACGAATACGGCATAAACTGTACGTGTCTCAACCAGTGCACTGCATTCGTTATATGGGAGTTATCAAGCGCAGACAGTTTCGTTATACCGAAATTTTCTTTCAGACATGCTTGTATGGGACATTTGGAACCTAAAGAGACACTAAAGTGAAACATTGAAATGGTTCATATTCACAAACTCTGTTTCAGCAACTCTAGTCGCAAATTTCGCCATATTATGTCCCATATGGTAGAAGACAAAATGAATGTCAAAGTCTTATTCTTGAATTTCGCACCGAAACTTCGGGATTTATGACGTCAGAAGACCCATTTGTTCTTATCATGTTCTCGCCAAATCCCCTAGCCCAAATGTTGTGAAAACTCTGTTTTTAAACCTGTGGGTTCTGTAAGGATAATGCACGTCTTTTTTATGGTAAATTATTATGTAGGCCTGTGACATCATCTGACGTCACAGGCCTACATAAAGACCTGAGATGTCATGAATATTAGGGCGGGTACCTCCGGCCACCAGCATTTTCTTTTTCCGCGTTTACTAGCTTACCAGCAGTCTCCTACTGAGAATATACGTGCTTTTGGTATTGCGAAATAGGCAATTTAGTAGTACGAGAAAAATAATTTTCTTTTAGTATCCCCTTAGTACCGCCGCTGTCTACGATAATGGCGTAGTAACATGTAATAATAGTAATATGGTCGCCTTGGTGGTGAAAAGTCAAAGTTATGAAGCGAACCAGAAATAAGGGCTTCGATGTCTGCGTTGTCTGGTTAGCCACTCTTTTCTCGTGCCAGTGTTCTCACGTTAATGTTGTTTTCTTTCTTTTTTTTTTTAGTAATAACCAACTAACTCAGCTTTCTTTTTCTCTCAGGAGCGCAACTATGGTGCCACTTCGGAGCCACATCAGACGTGGACCGGGAAGTCAACCCGTATATCGAGAAACTCGCCATTAATTTCTTATGACTGCCATTCACGATCAGTACAGGCGATGAAAAGCACAGGGTGCCGGACGAAGCAACCTGGCTTTGTAATAGCGACAGGTGCAGGCTGCCATTTCCCTCTCTCTCTCTCTTCTCTCATTTCAACAGTCGTTTAGGTTACCTCTTCTATGTATCCTCACTGTGCTAAACTATGTCCATCTGAGTTCTTGCAAGCGTTGAGCCTTGCCCAGATGGTCCGGAACGCTTGCACCGAGACCCCTGTGACGCAAGGACACTTTGGTGCAGGCATGTCCTCCTGCTGGCGAAACTTTTTTTTCGTCGTGTGCACCACGAGATTCGACGTCGGGTAATGGTGCTCTGCTGGCTCTTGCAAGACTGCCCAGGCTTCCGGAGGCAAGCATTCTTCAGGCGTCGTGGGGGCCAATCGACAGCAAGCCTGCGCAGCAGGTGCACCTGAACTCGGAGGATATACACCGAGACCGTAGACAGAGTTGCAATCTCGGGGGGGTGTTGGAAAACGAAGCGAGAAGAATAAACTTCGTTATACCGAGCCGACTGGCCATTTCCGGAGCGCAGATTTACCGGCGGGAGTGTTCCCCTATATACAGGTGTGCGTGCGTGTGCACGTATTGTTCGTACGAGAAATAGCCCGCGCCGCACGGTACGAGCCGATTGCGACACACGGTACACCTCTTCAAGCCTCTCTCGCACAGGGCGCCGTGGTTCTTGCAGCGGCGGCACCACAAGAGAGATCCGGGTGAGCGAGCCAATAAATAACGCCTCCCAATCTCGGCTTGACCCCCAGCACTATATACTACGACCATCGCGTGTAGCTCGTCTCGGAGGCAAGGCGAAACAACACACAAATGCATTTGTAGCACTGACCCAGCATTGTGGCCTACAGTTTACACTCATAGGGGCAAGAGTGTTCCAGCGTCAGAGGAGGGCGCCCGTGTAACCGATAACGTACACGCGTTCATACAATCGCGCCCATCAAAATGCTTGCCACTATACGGGTATGTGATGACTCTCCGGGCGTTGACATGGACGCGCTCCTGCTCGGGAAGTTTCGTGCACTGCGCGACAAGAGGGCCGACGGCGACGTATACCTTTCCGGTCAGCTGGAGTATAGAAAGCTGTTGTTGTTGTTGTTTTGTGGGGTTTAACGTCCCAAAACCAGCTGTGATTATGAGAGACGCTGTAGTGGAGGTCTCCGGAAATTTCGACCACCTGGGGATCTTTAACGTGCACTGACATTGCACAGCACACGGGCCTCAACATTTCGCCTCCACCGAAATGCTGCCGCCGCGGCCGGGATGGAGTATAGAAAGCGTGCGCTCACCTTCATGCTTTACATATGCCCAGCAGCGTAGAGATCGTGCCTGTGTCATGCCATGTCAGAAACCGCGAAGTAACAGTTTTTAAACGCCCACGTTTGAAACGCGTTACGCTTTATAACCACTCGTGAAGTCTTCTCTGGTAGCGACGTCACGCGGGTGACACGGTTCTCTGTGAGGAAAGCTGAGGATGGTCGTCATTCTCGCAGTTTCCCCAAAGAAAGTGCGAGCAATGTCGCTCAGTGCACGCATGCCTCGAGGTCTCGGTATTTCCTTCCTTCCTTCCTTCCTTGTTTCCTTTTCCGCTAATCTTGCCTGCATGCGTTAAGCAGCCAGCTGAAGAGACGGTGCATCACGCATTGTTATTCCTGAAAGAACAAATCATCTGTATGGCAGGCATTCTCTGCTTAATTATCGCCGTTTCGATACCTAAGATATTATACCAACTGAAGACTTCATGAGCCCTTGTGCGGCGCTTATAGCGACTCAAAAGAACGACCCTCGGTCTACTAATGTTTTTGTTACGTTTCCCCGCTTTCCACTATAAATAAATCCACGAACTGACATTTACGCCCTAGTTGGCATTGAATCTGACCCTAGTTAGCTTGTCCACGTCCTTGGGTCATCTTTCGTGTTATTTGCATCTGCACACAGTAGTGCACTAGGGGACCTGGTGCATTTTGCTTCAAATACAATCGAACTCTCCACTGTTCAATAAGATTTCCCACCCTTTGTGAGACCAATCACGCTCTCGAAAACGCCAGTCCAAGAGAGTCAGTGCACGCAACTATAGTGCGGCGAAGCACAGACATGCCCAAGGCGAGGCGGCGAGAAGTGTCGGTCACTGTATGGTTCCCATCGGGATAGGGGCGACGAGGGGAGAGAGCCGGTCTTCTCGGCGGCAGTCCGTTTATTGCCGGCGTGCAATATGGGATCCGTGTGTGTATACGGCGAGGCGACAGGGGTGTCTCGGTGCAGGCGTCGGAGGGGTGGAAATGGAGTGCTCGTGCCGGTGCATTTGTATATTGCAGATTGTATACCGGACTAAGAGAGAAAGAAGTGAGCTCGTGAGTTTTGGGCGTGAAGTGGGCGCCCATGCCAGCCGAGTCTTGACACGCTGCCACATTGACCGTGCCGTATAGTGTCATTGCATCCGAGAGTGGGGAACGAATGCTTATTGAGTTGCGGAGGTGAAGAGGAAAGCATCCGTAATAGCTTCGTCGAGATGGTGATATGCCGGCCTGATGGAAAGCACTGGAAAGCGAACCTCGGTTGACCTCGGCATTGAAGTGATCTCTAGCGCCTCTCCTCCTCTATATGGCGCCGGCGTGTGTGTGTTGACGACGGAGAGCTGCAGCAAACGCCACCACTCGGAACTCTCACTATAGCTGCCCAAATTGTAAGTACGCGGACTGCAAGTACAACTCCTCATTTTGAGTGCATAACACCCTTGCATCCGGCAAGTTATCACATCCAGGCGTCAAAATGTATAGGTGGAAGACCCGTATAAACCCAGTAGCGCTATAGCAACAAAATCGTTGAATTGTTATTTCATGCTGAAGGTCACGGTTCGCGATTTCATGTAAGGTATTAATGCCTGCAGTACCGGCCATGCCCCTTCTGACACATTCTCAACGCTTTCCTGAAGGCTGCGACCTCAATAATATAAACAAGCAAACGCTCCCTAACGAATGGAGCTATTCCGACCTACTACAAAGCCAGCCTCAACATTAGTCGAGACTAGAATTTTGATTATAACGAAGGGCTACAGCAGCAAACTGCCCCAACTCCCGCGTGGACAGACTCGCCGCTGTTTTTCAGCAATAAACTACATTACGCCGAAGGACAACAAAAGAAACTGCGCACAGCCCTTTTTAAAAAGTAAAACGGTCAAGTACAGGTTTGCAGTATATTTATATGAAAGAACACCGGTCCAGCTGGGCTGAGGTACAACCGGAAGAGAACGTACACAGCAAGCTTAGTGTGGATGCCATGCAACTGATATCCGCAGCCCAAAGTGCATGAACACCTTTTGAAACCTTAAACGTCTTCGGAGAGGTGTAACAAGAAAACTGAAGCAACGAATCATGTTGTTTCCGTTTTCTTTGCTGACGATGCCATGAGGCCTCGAGCAAGCAACATCCTTCTCTTTCTAATTCACTAGCAAAATCTTCATAGACACGAGCCATGTCCCGCCGCCGTTACTCTGTAACGCCAGCCATTGGTCCGACCAGTTCGCAGAAAATCCCGCTGCACGCAATCGGACGTTGCCTCGCACTCGAAGAGGTCACACATTGCGCATTTCTGCCGGGCTAAAAGTGCAAGTGCATTAAGAACGAATCTGGCCTGACTGAATGCTGTATTCTTTATCCGGACGCAGCAAGGGTCGATATCGACGAACGACATGGGGAGCAAGAAATGGAAAAAACAAACACGGAAGGCCATCAGGATAAGTCAAGCCGTGCGGCTTGCGAAACCCGAATTCGCATACAGTACCGCCTTCATTCTCATTTATTGACCGTTGGTTATCTAATCGACGTTACGTACTGGTCTGACCGTAACCTAACGGGATAAAGAGGGAGAGTGTGTCGCGTTGATGTATAACGGTGACGCGTCAAAGAGGTCAATGCCTTTCGCCAGAACAAGAAGGTCGCCAGTCAGTATACGTGCTAGACAAGGAAGAGGACGTGCTCTTGGTTTCTTGCATTGGAGGCAGTGGTTCGACGCAAGGAAACCGCGACTGCAAGAAGGACCAGTCGACGTTCACGACTCGCACTCTCAAGACGTGTCCGTTTCTCTTCTTCGTTTTTGTCTTCTAACCGGCAGGCCAGGCCCAGCGGTTCTCGTCGCGGTCGCAGAGATAACAGTGAGACCCGTTTTCTCCAGCCGGCTTTTATATACGCTCCCTTCTTCCGTTTACCGAACGGCGCTTGGAGGCGAAAGTTCCCGTTCGAGAGACTTTTATATCTCTCGCTCTGCCGACGTTTAATGGGCGAAAGCCGTTGTACACGGAGCCGGAGATATCCAGCAAAGGTCCGTCCGCCTGTGTGTCCGTCGTACCGTGCAAGCCGGTCCCGGCTCTTCGACCGATAAGACCTCGGAAAGAAGAAGAAACAACTCAGCGAAGGAAAGGACTCCGTTACAAGATGGAAAGCAGCGAGGTCATGAACGAGACGTCGCCTGCTTCGTCGTATACGGAAGGTGGTGGGCAAAGGCGCCGAACGGTTTCCAACGAGGTAACGTCGGAAAGGAGTTGAGTCTGTGGGAAGAGGCAGGAAATGTAGGAAATAAAATTTGTGGAAACAGAGAGACGTTTGTGCCTGAAGTCCACGAATCAAGTTTCTTAGGGAACGTTCCATCAACTCTGCATGAGCAGTACCAGGGCTGCTATTCCGGACACTGCCATATTCCGGCACGTTGTCACATTCGCAGTCTTAACAGATCTGATTGATTACTGATTACTGGGGTTTAACGTCCCAGAACCACGATCTGGTTATGAGAGACGCCGTAGTGGAGGGCTCGAGAAATTTCGACCAGCCTGGGTTTCTTTAACGTGCACTGACATCGCACAGTGAACGGGCCTCGACATTTCGCCTCCGTCTAATGCAGCTGTCGCGGCCGGGATACGATCCCACGACCATCGGATCAGCAGCCGAGTGCCACAGCAACTAGACCACCGTGGAGGGGCTCTTGACAGATCTGACTGGCAAAGAGAGAGCGCTAAGGGCTCCCTGATTGGTGCAAAATGCCATCGTTATACTGTATTTGTCAAGATGGTAAAATCGTACGATATCCAGCATATAGTGCCCCAGAGGCGCTGCCATCATGAGCTCGGGATGTCGTCGTGTTCTCCGCTCCCGGATTTCGTGGCACGTAGTAACACGCCACAGGTCGACTGGGCGGCATCACGTCGTCGTCGCCCATCCATCGCCGGGCCTTCTTCCAGGCATTTTCTTTTTCTTTTTTGTAACTCGATAACGAGTACAGAACAGTGAGCGAACACAGCGAGCCAAGCTCGAAGGCGCGATGAACCGTCCTCATCCTAATTCTATCACTCATCGCCTCTTGTGAAGCAAGCCCTGCAAGAAATAATAACGCAAAAAGAAACGCTCCATTTCCTTTTTTTTTTTTTTTTCATCGTGACGTGACGCACACGCGTCGTCTATATGGCAGCCAGTTCGGTCGCAGGCAGCGCGCGGTCGGCCCTACTCTTGCCGCTACGCATATACGGCTATCTTCTCGCCAAACGGGAATTTCTTGGCATCGCCTGGGGCACGTCTTTCCGACACCCACGGGCGCCGACGCCGCCGCTGTACGCCGACGGTGTCCGGATGATAGCCGTTTTACTGGACCCGTTTCATTCTCCCCTATCAGTTGGCCGCGTAATGGGAAAGAGTGAGAGCTACAGGGAAAAAAAAAATCAACACTTTCTCTTTTTGATGAGAGCCGTGAGTAAAAACAAAAAACAAAGGAGAGGGGAGAGGGACGTATCAGGTCTTCCGTCACTTCATACCCTCCCTCGTTCTTCAGCCGAGGCCTACAACGAGTGGTGGACCGATCCGCCGTTCTGGCGAAGAAAAAAAAAAACAACAGACAGCAAAGAAGCGCGCTCAGACTATACTTTGGCGACGCAACCGGAATGTCGACCGCCGTTTCTGCCGCCACGCCGAGGAATCCGTTAAAGACCTTTATCAACGCCTGCGCCGAAGAAGACTCGCCCGCATGGTGGTCGCCGCCGGCTTTTCCGCGTCACCCACTCCCCCTTTCGACTTGAATTATAGACAAGGGAGAGCAATGTGTGCGCGGTACAAGGCTGAACAAGAACTGCATCAAGTATGGTGCTTCGTCGTCTGCGGCGCCGTTACCTTTGTCGGAGCAGCTGGTTGGCTTTCTCGACCTTCACACATCACCTTCTTCCTCTTCTTCTTCTTGTTCCAGGTCAATAAATGCTACCTGTCCGCAACTTTCTCTCTGTACCAACGAACGGTCCCCAACTGTTCTTCAAAACAGCGCGCACAGGGTGCTGTGGCGGATGTTGAGTGCGGAAAGTATGCACGTACACATGACTCCGCTGCGTCACCCGGGAGTACCGTGGATACCGTATCGTGTGTGCAAGTTATTCCGAACCAGGAAGAAAAGAAGCGACGATCTTGAGCTGGTTTGGGGTTGTGTGCGCGCGCAGAGTCCAAGGGACGATCCGACCTGCCGCCAACGGCGGCTTTACGATCGAAAGTATGGACAACACACGACGTGCCCAAGAATAACCGTTCGTTGAGCTACGGAACGCGCGCAAGTTCAGAAACCCTTAGCTCTCCCCCTACAGCCAAGGGGCGGTAAGAGAGGAGGCGAGAAAGGCCGCGGTGCCCGGAAGGGTCAGTTTAAATGTCTCTAATCCAAACTGCGCGACCAGGGTGGGCAAGGGCCATCGTGGATCGTGGCGTTTATTACTTTACGAGTCCCGTTTAACGACCTTAGCGGGTTCTGACCCTCGACGCTTTGATGACTCGCTCGAATATCCTCACGGCCAGTTTAACAAGCACCGCTATATATATAAGCACGGGCCGTCCCGCGGACAGTGTAGGCTGGTTTTATAGTTTCTCGAGCGAGGTTTTATGCGACTCATCGAACGAACCGGCCGTGCATGCTTCTTCCTTATGTGTCCTCAACAACCAACCCCCTGTACACTTCGTTCCAACTTATCGCTTTTTCTAGTTTTATGAGAACGTCTCAAGTCACTTTCTCGAAATGTAATGCGCCCTCAACTTCCGCATGACAGTGAAATCTCCATATTGAATCGCAGTACGTATATATATAGTGCCTACGCACTATAGCGTATAGGTCTGCCAGAATTGTACAGCTGCTACAGCAATGTATATCTGCGCGCCCTCGTGAAAGTTTCTCAAACCAACTAGCGCATTTTTTTATGTCGTACCGTTTAGAAGAACTAAACATTTAACCGCCGTTTACGAGTTGTTGACTCAGCTAATCGCCAAGGGCATACCATGATTTTTATTGCCACCCAGGTCACAGAGAAAGTATACCGTTGTTCCTCTTGTTTGTCTGCCAGCGGTCGCCCCCCCTTTTCAGTGCAATGACACGCGACCCGGCAAAGCCATCGAACTTTCACCGTGACACTCTCTGCACTGTTCGCTCTCTTCCGGCATATAAACACGTCACGATAAGGACTGGATTTTTGGATGCAGCTTCAGATCTGCGCTGTGGGATGCGCGGAATGATACTGCGAGCCGAGAGGCTTCGCGGTTTCGGTGTTCTGCGAATAATGTTGTGACATTTGGTGATTCACTCGCGCAAGTGAGCTTTTGAGATCTTTAGCACTTAAGATTGAGACCGTGCGAGCTACACAATACGTTTCGGGACACATAAGTTGTCACTGCTCGGAAACTCATGCAAGATTGAAGACTATTATACAGCGCCTACACCACGCGTGCCTGTTAAATCCACTAACACACTTCACAAAAGTATACAAATATAAATGCCGAGCCCGTAGAATCAAGGAAAACAACTTTAGTGACATTCTGTATAGACGTGTTGGGGTGCATTTTTGAACATTGGCATGGGCTGTAATCGATGTTGTCTTTACCACGGGTGGCCGCGAATATATACGACTCTCACAGTTATTTGACAAACTATATTTATATTTTTGTGACTGTCCTGGAGGTGCTACTTAATTAACTGACAGCGTCGACAGCTCTCCGTCACGTACGCACTCTAAGGCGAAGCTGGCTTCACGGTGTTTTGTCCTTGTCAAGTCTAAGTGTCGCCTTGTTCATAGTTGGTGTTCTACAAAAGCTAATGTGCAAAAATTCTCGCTCCAGCGACAATTCGTTCGGACTAAAACTGATCCCAAAGATCATATACCTTTCCTTACACGTACGTCGAGCGCAATTTTACGAGCCCAACATCCATCAGCCGTGCCATGTTTGATGCGGAGGGTCGTCCGCAGACTAGCGCGCACTGCGCTTCCTCACAAATTTCGCTTATCCACTCCATTTGCACCCGTATACTCCACCGTGATGGGCAGCGTTGCTAAAGCGTTTTCGCCACTAGGCTATGTTTGGAAGCAAGTCCACAAATGCGCTGCCTCGAGTCCAAAGAGGCACGAACGACCGAATCCTCGGGCGCCCTTTGTCGTTCCTGCACGCTTTCGCTACAACAAGAGCACGTCGCTCATCCGGTGAGAGTCGCCAGCTCGTCCATGATGACCATCTTAATCACCTTCGTTGGCAGCGTCGTCGTTCACGCTACCGTGCACGCACCGCGGCTGCCCAAGCGTTGCCAAACGGTCACTCCCTCCATTCTTTGCTTCTCTCTGTCGCCTATAGAAGTTTTGTCCTCTCGCTACGTTGTGCTGTATGGAGGCGAAATGTTGAGGCCCGTGTACTGTGCGATGATGTCAGTGCACGTTAAAGAACCCCAGGTGGTCGAAATTTCCGGAGACCTCCAGTAAGGCGTCTCTCATAACCACATCGTGGTTTTGGGACGCTAAATCCTAGAAATCAACGTTGTGCTGTATAGGCGGAACTGGGCATCGAATGAGGGAGGAGTTGCCCAGCGCGCTCGGCTGGAAGCTGTGCGATATCAGAGCGAAGGAATACACTGTAAAGATGTATTCCTCTATAGTGAATATGCCAAATTCATTGCTTTACCAACCAGACGGTTCTCTAGTTCACGCCGCTGCTGCCTCCCCCCCCCCCTCTCCTTTATTTTCTTTTCTCTGTCCCTCTCTCTGAAAAACAAAGTGTACTAAGACCTAGAACATCGTACACACGTCGTGAGAGTGTGGTTGGTTAGCAGACCGAAACCTGCAGGAAAGACTCCCTGGCGGAAAGTAGAGTTTGATTACATAATATGAGCGTTGTCGCAACAACAATGACAGGGAAAAAAGCAAAAAACAGAAAAGTCAAGTTACCAAAGCTCCAAAGCTGAAACGCTAAGAAAAGTCAAGTATTCGCAACTTGTATACAAGCATTGATTCGCAGTGTAGAGGTACAAAACGTAAAATGAAACGCCACGAGCTGTAGAAGGCTAACTTTTATACGACTGTCGAGATATGACCTGCGCGGCAATAATGCTACAAGCAGAACAACGCCAAATAGCATTGTCTTCAAAGGCGTTTGATATGCCATGCAAGACCAGATATTCAAGGCGACTAACAGCGTTATCGTACTTGCCTGACTCCTCAAAAGTATATTTGGTTACCTCTGCAAAACTGCCCAACAAAAGCGAGGGCGAATCTTGGATAGCCTCTCAAGGAGGGCCTCCTAAAGTTGTCTAAAGTAGCCGCTCAGTTTATGAGGTAAATAGCCTTCCGTTTCACTGGCGGACGCAAAGTGTCACTGTCAGATCACTCTTGTCAAAAGAAAGTACTTATTCGGTAAAAAGTTGACAACTACAGAATGCAGCGCTCTGCGAAGCGACCAGCTGACGATGCCCCTGTAGGGGTCGGAACACTTCGCTCTCTCCAGGAGCCGACTGCGCCATCAGACTCGGGCGGCTGCATTTTGAACGCTTTCGTTGAACGAGTCCAACATGGACCAGTGGTCTTGCGGAGCGCTCGGAAAAGACAGTCCGAAGCTGCATCATCATTAAGAAGGGCCGCCTGCGACGTCGACTGGAACGCTGGTATAGGCATAAGCCAAATATACGTAGCTAGCCTCGATCTGCTGAAAGCAAATTGAAGAAGGAAGGCGCAGACAATCCTTCAGCTCCACCTGGAACATTAGAGACACTTCAGTTCCTCTCGCGCGGTCATCGCGTTGCTGGCGCCAAGAATTATACAGTGGTGTCCATCAGTGTAGCATACGGCACACTCCTTCGAGGTATACGCTGCACTGTAACACAGGAAGGAAAGTGCAAGTGACGGCAGTCGCGGTGTTCTTGTGGGAAAAGAAGAAGTCGTTCACTTGCCAGCGAACTGCTTCCTTTCTAGATCGCGAGCAGGCCTCCCGGAGCACGGGAAAAAAATGAACGCGCGCGCGCTCAACTTCCACCACTTTCGGCGCTCAAACGATGTCGAGCACGCGGGGCGCACGTCACTTCGCTTTTCCCGCGACGACGGCGTTTTTCGTATTTACTTTCGTTTTTCCCGGGAAAAGAAGACTTGTCTCCGGATGGAGCATATCCTACATTACGTGTGCGACATGGGCACAAGCAGCCGCGCTTGGGAAAGCGTTGCAACTCGGGGAAACCCCCGCGGAACGTTATGACGCTCGTGAGCTTTGCATGCATGCACTGCGTGTGGAGGAAGAGCCGAAAAGGTAAAAAAAAAAGCGCGAAAAAGCGAAGAAAAGCGATGTTTGACGCTGATTCACGATGAGCACTGTTCAGAGACGCCGAGTAAAGACACGAGCGCGGCTCGTAGCAACAACAAGAATCCTTTTATTCGATCCGCCCCTCTACTATATACCCGATGACAGGGGGCGCTCGCATGCCCACAGCGCCATCCATCAGCGACTGTACAAAACACTCAGCGTCCACTACATCTTCCCTCCCGGGATAGTTACAGGTTCAACCTGCGCGGTGGTTTCGCGGTACGGCCACAACGCGTGCGCCTAGGTTCACTACACTGAGGCCCACTTGCTTGCACAGGTAAAGCTTGCACAACAGGTGAGGGAGGCATCTCTCCAGGCGGCACAGGTGATGCGCATGAAGCACTTGGTGACGATACTTCCGGCGATGACCTCGAGGATCGTGCTCTCGGTGGACTTGAAGCTAAGGTTCCATGCGTTGGTGATGAAGCCATTGCTGTTTGTCCTTGGACATCTTGGTCACCCACGAACGGCACCAGATGGCAACGGTTCCTCTGGACAACACCACTGGGAGTCTCAACCACATACGACCTTGGCCGCTGAGCTGGGCTGAGAACACGACCGCTGCAACCTATATCTTTTATCCACACTTCCTCCCCCATATTGAGAGGAATCAGAGGAGCAGCACCGTGACGGCGATTGTAGTCCTGCGCCTGTTGCAACTTCGCTGCAGTATTCTGTGCTTGAAATTCTTCGTGATTTGGTAAGGCCGGAAGAAGTCGTTCAGGCAGAACAGGAAGACGAGTTTGCAGTCTCCTCCCCATAAGCAACTGAGCTGGAGAGACGCCCGAAACGCCAGGTGTGTCTCGGTATGCGAGCAGGGCGAGGTACGGATCCGAGCTTTTCTTCAGCATATCCTTCACAGTGCGCACCATGCGCTCTGCCTCTCCATTACTCTGAGGGTATCGAGGGCTGCTGGTCTCGTGGCCGAATCCATACGCTCGTGCAAAGTTGGCGAACTCCTTGGACGCGAACTGAGGCCCGTTGTCCGTCCGCACCACGTCTGGTATCCCAAAGCGAGCAAAACAACTCTTGATTGCAGCAATGACCGCTTTAGCTGACGAAGTTCCCAATGTGACTACTTCGGGAAATCTGGAGTAGTAGTCGACGATCAGGACGTAGTCGCGTCCTTCCAAGTGGAACAAGTCGATTCCTAGGCGTTGCCATGGTCTTTCCGGTGTTGGCGTTGGTATCAGTGGCTCAGAACGCACGGCTCGAGTCTCAGCACACTTAGCACATTGAGTCACAAGGTCTTCTATATGCTGATTGCAATGGGGCCACCAAACGCACTCTCGGGCGCGCTCTTGACAGCGGCGGACACCTTGATGTCCTTCGTGAAGCAGTGAGAGGATGTCCTTGCGTTGAGGCGACGGGATGACAATGCGGCGATCCAGTAAGAGTAACCCATCGTACACGCTCAGTCTTTCTCGCTCCTTCCAGTATGGTGCTAAATGGGTCGGGACTCTCTTCTTGGACGGCCAGCCTCTCTCACAATAAGTAATAATCGAAGAGCATTCACTATCTAGAGCTTGAAGACGACGGATCTCGTCAAGCTGACTTGCCAGTTGTGGAGGCAGATCCTTAAGCACTTCCCCTATATAGATTTCCAAGCTGCTGACCGCTTTGGAAGTTGGCAAGTCGCAAGGCGCTCTTGATAGTGTGTCGGCTGTAGCTAGCAGTTTTCCAGGAACATACTTGACAGAGAACTGATAGCGCATCAGTTTGATCCGCATACGTTGAATTCGAGGTGGCAAGACGTCCAGATCTTTACTTGAAAGGAGGGCTACAAGCGGAAGATGATCGGATTCGACCTCAAAGCTTAGTCCGCGTAGGTATTGGTCGAACCGGGTGACAGCCCATGTGACAGCCAGGGACTCTTTTTCCGTTTGACTGTAGCGTCCCTCTGTAGCAGTGAGAGATCTGGAAGCATAGGCGACGGCACGTCGAATTCCCGAAGGTTGATCCTGGAGTAAGACGGCTCCGAGGCCATGAGAGCTTGCGTCAGCCGATACAACAGTTGGGTAACGGGGATTGTACATAGCCATACATACGTCGGAGCTGAGCAAAGACTTGATGTTCTTGAACGCTTGCTCTTGGTTGTAACTCCAACTCCATGCGTTGTTCTTGTTGAGGAGAGCACGAATGGGTGCAGAGATCTCAGACAGGTTTGGAATGAATCTAGCCACATGGTTTACCATTCCAAGTAATCGGCGAACACCACTGACATCGATTGGTGGTGGAAGATCCATGATAGCCTTGACTTTGTCCGGGTCTGGACTAATTCCCTGCTGGCTGACGACAACTCCTAAGAACTTGACGGAAGGGACTCTGAATTGACACTTCTTTTCGTTAAGAGTGAATCCCGCTTGTGTTAAACGCGCCAAGACGTCAGCAAGACGCTGGTCGTGCTCTTGACGGTTCCTACCGAAGACGAGTATGTCGTCTATCATGTTGACGACTCCAGTGATGCCTTCGAGCAATCTCGACATGAAGCGTTGGAAATACTCGGGCGCTGTCGAAATGCCAAAGGGAAGACGCTTGTAGCAATAGCGGCCAAAAGGTGTGATGAATGTTGTCAGTTCTTCGCTCTCACGAGTTAGTTTGATCTGGTGGAAGCTGGATCTTGCATCGAGCTTAGAAAAAATTCGTGCCCCACCAAGCTGGCCTAAGATGTCTTCAACTGTTGGCAGAATGTAGCGTTCCCGCTGGATAACCTTGTTAAGCTTCGTCAAATCTACACACACAGCCTGTACCCGCCCGACGGCTTCGGCACAACGACGAGGCCTGACACCATGCGGTAGGCGTGTCAACCTTGCGAATGACTCCTTGGGTTTCCATTTCATCCAATTCCTTCTTCACCTGCTCGAGTAGAGCAGAGGTATTCGTCGAGGAACACTCATGAAAGGGGCGAGCGTCTTGAGCAACGCGAATATGGTATTCTTCTTGCACTTCCCCGAGGCCACGAAAAATTCTTGCTTGAGGTGGCGGAATACCTTCCACAGAGTCCAAAAACTGAACGATGCCCAAGTCTTCAATTGCCGGTAATCCCAGAAGGTGTGTCGTCTGGTTCTTGATTGACCTACAGTCTTTGCACCGAGGGCCTTGTTTATGCCACTGCAAAGTATCAGTGAACTTTCCCAGAACCGCACAATCTTTGATTTCCCTAGGACCAGACACCCTCGGCGTCCACTTTATCCAAACACTGTCCTGTCGAAGTCCATAAGCTGCGCACTAGTCTGCCCACTTCTGACACCATGTTCAGAGTACGCCGAGGTAAGGACACGAAGCGCGGGCTCGTTAGCAACAACAAGAATCCCTTTTAATTCAGATCCGCCCCTCTTACATATACCGATGACAGGGGCGCTCGCAATGCCCACCAGCGCCATCCCTCCAGCGATCTGTACAAAACACTCAGCGTCCACTACAAGCACTACTTTGACAGGGGTATCGCACGGTATGCGGTGACACTATATGGCTTTCCCCATCCACGAATCGGGTACAGTAAAACATCGTTGTAACTAAGTTGAAGGGGCAGTTGTAATTACTTCGTTATAACCGTTAGTTCGTTATAGCCAATATCCATGTCGTCTACGGGAATTACAAGAGGAATTACGATTGCTTCGCTATACCAGTTAGTTCGCTTGTCACAACGCAATTACGAGTGAGATGCGTTATAAGTTTACTTTACCGCAACACGCATGTACCACTGCAGTAGATTATTCCTTATCCCGAAATGAAGGATCAATATGAACCACCGGAGTATATAGGTGTCCTATTGAAGCTGCGCACTTGCTCAGCCAAAGAGCTTCACCACTATCCAGCTGCTCTATTTCAGAACTTTCCCTTAGTTGTGCACAATGCGTCGCCATGTTATTACCTCGCTATATGCACACAGGCAAGTTGTACTGAATATAGGCTAGGCTCAACGCAAACAAAGGCCCTATATGGATCAGTACATCGTTCATGGCGTACAGAACTGCCTTTACGGCGCTTCGTCAGCTTTTTCCGTTGGAACACGAATAGCACTCTCCTCTGGTTGCCCGCGTAATGAGAGGGCTTAACAACGACGCAATTGTGTTTCGCCCTGTACCGTGTCGTTCGTGTCCGAGCTGTTCGCCTTTCCGCAAGGCCGTGACGAGACGATTAACGACCCCCGCCAGAGCTTTTCTGTACTTCACAGCCTGGAGCGCGGAAAGGCCCCGTGAGCAAATACGGGCGTCAATTACTAAAGCGCAACGCGGAAACGCCACCAGTGTGCCCCGCGGGGACAGTTCGAACACTCTCTCAATAAGGGCTCTCTGGGTCTCTGGCAATCAGCCGCGTCCCGTCTGACTCACTCGTACCGGCCAAAGGAAAGCGTAGCTGAAAGACCTCCTTGTCTAATGGAAGCGATAAGAACGTTACAAACTACTTTACAGCTGTCACGCATACGAATGACCAAACAGTGCAGAAACTAATTTTACGAAGGAGACGCTTCGCTTTAGGAAATACACGGAATAGGTCACTGGGTTGGCGATACGACCTCGTTGGCATTGACTCTTGAAACAATCTAGCTATAGCGCGAGCGATGCACAAAGGCCGAACAGCACAAGAGTTCCTATGGACTAGTTGGTTCATGAACATTGTGTCAGAAGGGCGCAAACTATAGGTGCAGTGAAGCACAGAGGACACAACGCTGAAGAACACCAGTGAAGCACACTAGTCAAGCACACTAGTCAAGCACACCAGCGTTGCGTCCTGCATGTTTCACACAAGCCGAAGAGGACAAGAGTTATTATGGGCTGTAGTTGGTTCACGAAGGTTATGGCAGAAGAACGCAAACTACACTGTACAGTGAAACACACAGGACGCAGAGCTGAAGCACACTAATGAAGAACATTAACGATGTGTCTTCTATGTTTCACTCTCGCCAGTTTGCGCAGTTGTGCCGTATATAAGGCGAGCAAGCCACACGTGTGTTTCATGTGCCTTCTTTTGTACGCGTATCTTGTTCGTGCTGTAATTGGACCGTCTCAGAAAATCGGTAACACACAGTACGTCGTGTATTCTCCAACAATTGCGCGCATAACAAAGTATGCGGGCGAGTTTTTGAAATGTAATTGACTGCAAAGCTTTACACGTAGTTGCAGTGCTCACTACCGAATAGCCAGGAAAGAGTGCGCTCTCGTAGCAGAAGGTCACGCGTTGCGTAAGCTGTTTTCTTGTTTCAGCAAGAATACAAAATGACAAAATAGCAAGATGAGCCGCATTGCTGTCTGTACAGGAATGTAACTTGCGCCTGCGCGCGGGCTATACGCTATATATGCAGCTTCTTGATGAATGGCGATAGGCAACGACATTCGTTGAAACACTGAAGCTTCACATCTTCTACAAGGACAAGCGTCTGTACGCTTTCTTGACTACTGTCAGAATGAAAGAACGAGCAGTACGTGTGGTCGCGCTATGCGGCCGTCTATGCTATATATATGCACACAGTGCCGTAGCGGGCAAGAAGTCTGCAGCCTGCAAACGCGATACATTCCGAGAAGAAGAAAGAAGCGCCCATACGAGGAAAACCACGAATCATTATACCCAGACGTTAAGCTTGCTCCCAGACAACGGAGACTATTCACATCCCCACACACGCATAATGAGTCAGCAAGAGCAGGCAAGAGCCAGCAAGGCGTGCTTTCCGGACGATTATGATGAACGAACTAAAGGTACGTGATGCAATAACCGGGATTCACTCATGTTGAAAAGCTCGTGCGTGTAGTTGGAAAAGAGAAACGCGAGTCGATCCCTTCTGAGAAACAGTCGTGCAGGCAAACCTGTAGTGATTCTATGCGCCTCGTAATCCCCTAAGGCACGAATACAGGCAAAACAGTAAATGTATGGCAATGCTTCTGCAGCTTAACGAAGCCGTTATGCACTAACCGTGCACACGCACGATGACCTTGTACGTGGTACCGCCACGTACAAGGTCGCAATGTTACCTTGAGACTGAGGATGGTAAATGCTCGTCTAGCTGGAAGCCCGGACTGGGGCTTTAGTTCCTTTGTAACTATTGAATGTTCTTTTTTTTTGTTTCTTTGTCTCTTTCCCTCTCTCGTCTAGATGTCGGCACAGAGGTCTCAACTGTTGTCAGAATCTTTCAGCTCGATTGAACCAACGCCCGCGTGCGAATGTGTTTTCATCGCCAAAAGTCTAGACGCTCTCCATCACAGCGACGGCGTGTGCGCCTTTCCCAAAGGCAGCCCACCCAGGGATACTGTAAGATCCGCATCTTGAGTAATCTCAAAATGGCCACAGCTAGGCATTTACTTTTGAAAGCGACACCCGTTAAAAAGCAGGTGAAAGGAAAATCCGCCTCGATAATGCTTGTCGTATGCTTTCGATTGCATTCAGGTCCTGAATTCAGCGTCCCATAAATCTGGAGACCAGACGGGCTTAGAACCTGTCTGAAGTCCTTGTTGCAATTCTTCGAGCTTGACTGAACACTTGCGTGGGTGACGTCACTGCCCGTGGTGTAGTGATAGTTCGAACACTTTCGCAGAAGAACGTCAGCGTCTAGACGCTCCTTTATATATGCAGCAGACACGGTATTGGTTAAGATCCGTATCTTAGCTAATCCCACCGCTGTTTTGGAAGTCTCCAAGACGATGCACTTCAGTGGAAAGTAAATTCACTTGGACAGCTTGTTCAAACCAATCACCTTTACTTCCGTCCCGGACATGTTTGTGAAAAAGTTGTTTGCTCGAGCGAGCCGCGAAATATTCGTCAGAGAATCGAGCGTCGCGAGCTACGCAAGATTTCATCACGATGTGAACGTACGTATGTACGTGCGTAGTGTACACTATATTCTTGGCAACACGAGGGGTGTGTGGTTATAAGACAGCATCGTAACTAATCCCGAACGTTGCCGACGCTTTTAGTCACGGACGACTCACTGCGGTGTTGCTTTCACTTGGGAGACCATCCAAGGCCCTCCACTCACTGCCAACTTCGTCTAGAGCTTCTCAGCAGCCTAAGTCGTCGCGTGTACAACTCTTTTTTCTGTTCTACAGAAACATCTCTGCACGTTGCGTATAACAACGGCCACGTTGTCCGCGTGTAGAGATATCCAGAGAGACGAGTTCATACGAACTTCGGCGGCCTGTCATCTCCTATCAACGAGAAGACCGGCTGCACGCCGTACACGAACCTCCTTAAAGCGTTCATTAGAGGGAACGCGGACGTTTCCATTTTTCGTTCACGCACTTCGAGACCCTTACAACCGGACCTTCCACAAGCTTAGTCCCAGAGGGTGAAAGATCACTCAAGCACCGCGCGTCACGGCCAAGCTCAGATTTGACGCGACGTTCCTCCCCGGGCCGCCTCTTCATCATGCCGGAACTATAAGGCCTCGACTTCGAATTAAATCCGGCCCCGCCCCACAATTTCTGCAGCGCCCGAACGAGCTCCATAGGATGGGACGATCGAGCCAGCGCTCGACGTCAACGCACCCAGCACCGAAGCAGTGCTATAGATTTTTGCTTCAATGCACCCACGGCAGCGTCAAAAAAGCTGCGCCACAGCAGAGAGGAGCAGCAACACCTCGAGCGGGCCTTCTTCTTTGAACCTTCCATTAACAGCTTTTGGAAGCGTCAAAGGATGCGGGAAGGGGGTGCAGCCAACGAACAGAAAGGAGAAAGCGACGTGTCAGAAAGAAGCCGGCCCCGCCGGCCGAAGGAAGGAAGAGATGTCAAGGATCAGCAGGTGCTCGCATATTCAGCCTCCAAAACCGCGCGCCGTCGACGTACGCGTGTTCTTCGGCCGTGCACTGCGCCTCGGCGCGGTATATATGCACGACATTGAGGAGTCGAAGAACGTTCCTTCCCTCTGACAGCCCGGGGTCAGCGGGGTCGCAGCAGAGAGCGAAACGCCGCGCGGTTGCCCTTCGGCTCGCCGCGCGCCTGTCCGCGCGGACGTGGTTGCGCACGAACGCGACGCGTCTCTGCAGTTGCTGCAGAACCCATATAGCGATGCTCTCGCAATAACAACGGCGCGGGCAGGCTAGGCAAGCAGCAACGTCTACGGCATCAACCAAACAAAACGGCTGCCATCCCCAGCGACGTCAATTGCGTGATTGCTCGGGGAGAACGGGGTTGCCCGAGGCGGCCGCCCGGTGCAGCGAAATGTGGCCCGGTCGGCCGGCTGCCGCGTTGCCTGTCACCCTGACCCCCTTCGACGACGCGGGGTCGGTCTCGCGCTCCATTGGGGTACGTATACGCGTCGCACCGGAGGAGAACGACGGCGATGCGAGAGGCGTGCGAAGCACTTCTCACTGCTCGGAGTGCGCGGCCGCTTGGGCCTCCGCACTTCTTGACGTCGCTAAGAGGCCTCGGGGAGGACGTATTTGCGACGTTTTACGAGTAGGTGACATTTCCTTTGCTTGACGGCAGGGCTTGCCAGACGACATCTACTTCGCTTGATAGAGCGCATCCTTGATATACTGTACTGCCTCAACAATGACTTCCACTTGCTGCAATACGACAGCAGACTTACGGCGTTTATTTTTTTACGGGGAGAATAGAGGATTCGTAGAAGAACGTGTTACTTTTTTCTTCTGGTGACTACATTGCTTGCTACGCGCGATGTAGCACCTGCTGTTGTTTTTGATGTTTACTAACCGCAAGAAAAAAAATGCAAATTTAGATGCGAAGGGGTCCGCCACACCGAAATCGGCACCGAATTTGAAACACGTGCTCATACAAGAAGAACGCACGGCTGTATACTTTCCCAGCATCTATGGCAACGCGAGGAGACTTGATACGCGCATGACAACGTATTTTTTCTTATTATACGGCGTTCGTAAACTACACATCAGCTGTTATGTATTAACAGCGACAATATCGTAAGTATGACTACTAAAGAGCGCGTTATCCCAAAACAGTGCGTACCTTCTCCCAGAATTGTAGTTAATTCGGAAAACGCGGCCGTTGCCCTGAGTATACGCAAAGTGGGCCGCGACAAGCTAGTTCCGCCCAGTGAACTCGCTGACAGGAAAACAGAACGAGAGGCTGACCTGCTGGTACGGACATCCCGTTCCGTAGTGACCCTCGCAATCGAAGAGATGGCACGCAGCCCGACGGAGGACTCCACTCACGCTGACCGCGACGGCCCGATTTCCCATTTTCATTTTCACTCCCCGCCCTACGTCCAGTTCGCAGCTATACAAGACGTCGATTTGACGCGGAGGGGCTCCCTCTCTCGACGTGAAGTCTTGACGGGTGCCGACCCTGACGGCGGCTGTGTGCATTTGGAAAAGGCGCGACGACCTTGGCATGGCTCTGGCCAGGAATCTATGCCACGACAGAGGCGGTTAAAGCACACACCCGTCCACTATAGGCGAGAACGGCCGAGCCTTTCTTGATAAGCGTGGGGCTTACTCCTTCTTTGTTGTCCTGGAAGTATACCGGTGATCACCGCTGTTATAATGGTTGCGCAGACGGTTGAAGGGCATCCGTCTCGCACGCGTCATGAGCGTTGAACGAGAGGAGTTGTGCATAGTGTGTGCAGTATCTCAGCGAATTAAACGAGATACTTGGAGCGCACGGCTTGCCAATTGCTTTCTATATCATCGCTTCCCGCTGGGGACACTGAGCTGATTCGTTGTTGTATGCACTCAATGGAAGCGAGAGACTTTTTGAAGTTTTGCAACTCAGTATGGTCCCTCCGTGATCCCCCAGTTCACTCCAGCAGCACGAAATACGCCGGCCATCGCACGGTCCGAGTATAGAGCTTCAGTCGCTGAGCATGTGTACACTGCGAAGGCAGGAAGCAGTAAACTGACAAGCCCGGTAGGAACAGCATTGCAATTCCCATTCCCCAGGAAGCACGGCCTCGCTGGTTCCTTCTGCAGAAGCGGTGAAGTATGTTTAAGTGTGTACGGCTAACAAAGTCGGAGAAGCCGACAGCGTGCTCCCTTTTACTGTGCTCAGGTGCCCTACACCGTACCACGAAATACGGAATACCATTCCGAGCTGGCCCTCCCTGATTGGTCAGTTCTGCCTTGACAGGCAGAAGTGACCAATCTCTGGCCAGTTCCGGATCCCTGATTGGTCGCTCCTGCCTTGACAGGCAAAACTGACTAATCAGAAAGACAAGCACTGAATAGTATCCCGTATTCAGTGGTATGGTATGGGTCTTCAGTGTTCGTCATTCCTTCTGGTGATAGCAGTATTAAGTAGACATATGCTCTTTTAAGACCACGAAATGCTTCGTAAACGAAAGAAGCAGCTAGCCGAGCTACCAATCCTGGGCGGCCGTAGGCCGTAAAGTGGCCTCGCGGGCACAACCAAACACGGGTGTAAACAATCGGCGTAACAAGGCGATCGCGGTCATCGACCGACGTGCGACCTTCACATGTACGACCGCGGTGCCCCTTGCTGGCGCTGTCTATATCGTCCAGCGGGCATTTTGGAAACACATTCCTCACGAAGAAGCTGGCAGTCACGACGAACGAATCAACTTGCGTAACACGAACACAACAAGGAGAGGAACGCGTGCCAACAAGAAAGGGCTTACAGATTCATTCTCGGACACTGCCCGTATACACGCGCATCTCCTCGACCATTCGAAACGCACCAAGAACACGCGCCGCGGTCGGAGAGAAAAACGACCCGTAATTTCAGTCAAAACGCCGAGCAAATGCGCACGGGTTGAGAGAAAGCTGCAGACTGGAAAAATAGCAGCAAGCAAGCTAAGGGAGCAATCCTCATGTTCCTGCCCGAGAGCTAGCGTGAGCCCGGCGGCCTTTCGCTTCCGTGGCCCTTATACAAGAAAAGCGCGCGCTCTTCCAGCGTGAACGACGGCGGCAGCTGTCAGGAGACGGATCGGTTCCTATTACTCGACCAAGCAAGCATGCCAGCGCAGCGTGCAAACGAACGGATGGATGTTGTGCCGCCTCGCCACGCCGACTGGCCAGCATGCCAGGTCTGTTGGTGAAGAGGACAGTGGCAGGATGTTAAGAAGGGCAGCGGCGGCGGCTGCAGCAAGCAGGCGGGCAGAGCCCATTATGCCCGAGCGTGCCCGTGTGAGCTGGTACTCTGGTGCCCCTTCGATCATCACGGCTCGTGTATATACATATATGTATACGTAGCACACGCAGCGGTCAAGCAGTCTCTCGGACGACCATCACTCGGGGGCCGTTCGCTTTCATCTTCTTCTTCCCTTACTAACGCGAAAGCAGCGCGGGGCTCGCTTTCATTCAGGCCGATGCCGCGTGCACTGGCTTCTCACACCGATGCGGCGCCAGTGCAAAGGCCTGCACAACCCCGTGCCGACTTTCTCTCGCCGCTCGCCATCATCCGCGGAGCACAAGGGTAAAAACCGGAAAGCGGAGAAAGGATGCGAACTATATTACCGACTCCGTCCCACCACCCGGCCTCCTCTTCATTTACTAGCCTTATGGCTAGTTTCTTTATTTCCTTGTTCTTTCTTTCATTTTCTTTTTTCACGAGAAGCTTGATTACTTTCGCCAGTTCGCTAGCTCGCGCAAAATGTTCATTACTTCGAACGCCTCAAAAACTCGCGTCATTCTTCGTCGCGCTGACAGCTAGGTTAACTAGGAACCTTATACCTCGTGTATACCCCTCCTTTTATTTGTTTTTGTTTTGTTTATGTATTTATTTTTGAGGAAGGGCGGCAACAATAATTAATGACTGCAAAGAAATTCGAAGGAGACAACAGGAACAGGCGTTGTTAGTCGCGTCTCGCGTTGCAGTGTCTCTCGCGAGTCGTCCGTCACCCAGCGGTTGCGCACCGATAAAATACGTCCGGCGCATCCGGCTTCAGTCTGATCTTACTCGGCATCTTGCCAGCGTGGCTGGGCGCGCTCCGAGGCACAGAGCTAAAGGAAATACTGTACTGCCGAGCGTTTTGCAGTTGTTGAAGGAGCTGGATGCTTTCGGACATGTCCTTCCGCAGGCTGAACTTGCCGTAGCGTAACCATAACTCAGTTTTATGCTTAGTTTTCACATTAACCATAACTCAGTTTTATGCTTATTTTTCACATTTGAGACAAGAAGTGCTCAAATCATCGGGTTGCCTCACCAAATGTTCGCCTGTTTGTCTTCCCTGAGCTCTGTACTCATATGCGTTTGAATCTTGCTGATGCGATCTTCCCGGAAACCATAAAATGAAATGTATCACCCCGAAATCGTGCTATCCTTTAAACAGGCACGAAAATAGGATAGTTGAAGGCATACCTTAATGGCGAAAATTCGTGTGGTATTTTCGATCGACGATATGGCAGTGACTCTCTCCGTTCTCTCTCTGTGACGATTTCTCCGTGCGGCCGAAGCAGAAACTGCGTGGCTCTGAGGTCGAAACCCTTGTTCGCAGGTCGTCGGAATGATATTTAAGCTCGGGATATAAAGCTATGGGCCTTATAAATGCAATTAAAATCTACTCCTGCGATCACATGATTCAATTTCCGGGAGAAACACGATCGCACTAACAGTACCGGATGACACGGTTACTACGGTAGGTTGGTTGTGGAAAGAATTTATTGTTCCAAAAAACGTATTATATAACATCTTATTAAGGAGATTCCACTGCCTGTAGTACATATTGAATCCATCGCATGTGAAATTATCACAATAATCACGCGATCTTCGTGAAAAATAAACGAAACAGCCATGAACTATGAACCGAGAGGTCGCAACATTGTATCCGGCATGTACAACCATTTTCATCGATCGGCATCATTCAGTATACTTCGTGTAATGCACGCACTGGCTGGGTCGTCTTGGCTTCGTGAGAGTGCCCGTACGCAAAGCAGAAAGGCAGTAAAGAATGAAACGGTACGGCTGCGGCAGCAATGAATAAAACGCGTAGCTTACGTTTCGAGGACAGCGAAGTGCGTCCAATATTTCCGCTCCCCAAAATCTATTCCGGCACAGCGACTCCCCGCCGCGATGGAACGTCGCCAAGTGAATGTGCCCAACATTTCGCGGAGCGGGCAACGCCAGCCCGGCCATACAAATGAATGAGCGAACGGAGCGGAGGCAAGGACGTGCTCTCTTTGTGGTTGGTGATCGAGGTGTGTGTGTGTGTGTGTCTGTAGCCTGCTGTGCGGTAAAAGCGAGCAGCCTGCTCCAGGACCGGAGAATGTACGTGGAACTTCGCTTACCTGCTTGTATATAAGCAGTGCTGAAGATTAACAGTCAGTAAATGCCACTCTTCGACTTAGTTAACGAACATTTTAAGACACAATGCCACACAATGTACTACAGTGCGCGACCCTTGCCGACTGCCTGTCCCCAAAGAGGAGTGCTCCTCGGCGGGACCAAGCCTGTAGAGCGTTATTAATACTGACCTGGCCTCTTGTTTACTGGTATATTTTGTGCTTTGCTGTGTTTCGCCTGCGTCTTCGTAATTTTTTAACGTTATATTCCCTTTCCCTTTCTTTCCTTTCTATCGTCCTGTCCAGTTATCGCACACTGTTCACCCTCATTTCCTAACTTTCCTTCTGTTCAGAATCTCATTCTCTCTTTCTATTACTTTCTCCCAAAGGAGTATATGCTGCATGCGTTGTCCCTCTCGGTGGCAGTTGTCGGCTTGCTCTATTTCCTTCATGTCCTTGAGCATATATGTATGGATACCAAATAATAAAAATAATAAGACACCATACCGACGTTGTCACTTACTGACAGAGCAGCTGAAGCTCGATCAGGGACACGCGGGCTTGGGTTAGGGCAAGGTAGCAGCAATCTGAGAGTGAGCCGCTGTTCGAACTCGACATTATAAATGAATTAACGACGCATAAGCAGCTCCTTACAAAATGGAGGTAAGCAGTCTCTCTCTCTCTCTCTCTTGTTTTCATGCAAATAACGAAAAGTTAGTAGTCATCACCGCAATATGGCGATCTCATTTCGTGATTAAAAACGAATTAAACCGCAGATAAAACTATCGGTTCATTCAATGATGACAGTACGAAGGCCTGTCTGATGTATCCCGAGACACATGCAGCTAAGGACAACGTTTCGCTGCGGAGACAAAGAGGCGTTTATCGCCCGGCGGCCCATCCTTCTCCAAAGGAAATACGAGGACCGTAAACCGAAATTAGGATATCCACGACTGGGAGAACAGAAGTTTGCACTTAGCGCGCTTAACAGCCACCACAGGGAAGATAAATCACAAGGCAAGCAGGGGTCAAGCACGTCCGCGGGTCGAGGGCAAGTGAATACTCCACATGGACCGTGACGAACACAACGGTGGCGGCCATAAACAGTTTCGCTGTTAGAAAGTGTTAGAAGCTTCGAAGGCATGGGGTTCGGATCTCACCGCTGTTACCATGTAGGCAGGCCGGTAGTCGAACAGCGAAGAACGTTTATTGCTGAGGCGAAGGTGGTTATATATAGAGCAGAGACGTGACGCAAAGGTCCCGTGTACACTATGCTTGATGCTTGACCTGGCGCAGCTCTGTTACATAAATAGTTTCTCGAGCCTCCTTAGCGGCACTCAGTGACTGCCTTCGGTTCCGCTAAGGAGTCTCGCATGACGTCACTGCAAATGTCATGGCAAGCACTTACGCGATAGCGGGAACGTCGTCACACGACGTCACTGCAATGATGTCATCATGTACACACGTGTCCGTGATGCTGGGCCTTCTCGTTTGATAGGCCATAGAATGATTTTTGTATCAATAACGACCACACGTGGATGCGGGAGGGAGAAAAGGGTTGGAATGCGGAAAGTGAAGTTCCACGGGCTTCGCAGGACACTGCAATAATGAAGAGCGAAAGTGCGAAAGAATGAGAGCGAAACCGGAAGAAGAGGCGTACTCTCGAAACCCTGCAACACCGCTGCTCATCAGGGGACGAGCTTCGCGCGTACCGCGCATTCCTACTGAGAAGAGATTCTTTATTGCTGTGGAAAGGTGGAAAGGGGGAGTGGAGTGCACGATAACTGTCTCTCCGGAGAGGACACCTAAGCTGGCGGAGCTCGGGGAGAAGGGCAGATAGAGGAAGAGAGAGAGACGAATAAAAGGACGGTGGGAACGAAGATGCGCAGTAGAACATGTAAAAGACCGAGGTTACCGCGGGGTCTTTGAGGAGGAAAGGCGAGAGAAGCCGTACAGCGCATCGTAAAGCAAGAGGCCCTTTACTACACAGATCAAGAAGGGAGAAAGGAAAGATTAATAAGACAGAAAGAAAAAGAAGGGGGGGGGGGGGGGGTAAGCAGTGGCGCTCGCTAAACGCAGAGTGTGTTGCCCGCGGAGGAGTGGCGCTGAGAAACAGAACTTCGCGGCGCGCTGCATTCAGTGGTCGTGGCTTGTTGCTGGCTGCGAGGCGGCAGCGGCAGAGCGGCCAGCAATTAGAGCCGCGATTATCGGGACACGACGGGCGCGATAGTGTGTGGTGTGTGAGCGTACAGCAAACGGACCGCCGCCGCCGCCGCCACTACACGGCAGCGCTCCCTTTTAAAAGACTCGGGAGGTGCAAGCCTGCAAAAGGTGTGTGGAAGGGAAGTGGAAGTGATGGGGAGGGTGCGGCAGTTGGTGCAGGAGGGGGGGCTCTCAAAGGGAGGTGGCAGAGGTGGTGGTGGTACTCGCAACGCAGTCGGTGTCCGGTCGGCTGGCCTGCTGACCCAAAGGGGGGGCCTCCCGCGAACTCGCCGACACCGCGTCCGTGCCGCTGATACCGCTGCTGCCTCTTCGCGCTGCATGTGCCACGACAACGCGCGCCGGTTTACAACTTTGCTTTCTTTCGTTTTCGTGGACGGTGCCGGCTTCCTGCAGACGTTGTCGACACTTTTCGCTCGAGCGCGGCCGGGGTTGTGGCTTCGCGACCTTCACGCCTCCTCGCTTCCTTGCTCGCTGCCTTTTCCTGAATAACCGAGCGCATGCATCTTTTACTCCTCGGTGCCAATGGGGAACGGAAACTTTGGTTGCAGTGACCGATCAATCACGTGAAGTGCAGCTCGCGGAAGACAGGAACAACGATGACAAGATAAACGCGATCTCTCACCTGCGCCCTCCTCAAGTCTTGTGTATGTCTAACTACGCATCACCAAGGGGCAACGCTTTATACGGTCTTCATATATGCCCCGAAGATGCAATTCTTGGTGTATCAGTACACTACCGTCAAGAGAGAGAGAGAGAGAGATAAGGAAGGGAAGGCAGGGATGTTAACCAGTCATGAGTCCGGTTTGCTTCCCTACACTGGGGGATGGGAGAAGGGGAATAAAAGTAAAGAGAAGGAGAGAAGGGGAATGCCTGCAGGACAGTCCTATATAATATAATAGGCGCTCGGTTAGGCCAGATGTTTTTAGAAAGCCCAAAAGCGCTTTCATTGCCGTCAGAGAATCTAGAAGTATGCTAGGGGGGCAAGCCGACTGCGTACCGAAACGCATCCAGTGAAGACAAAGGATTGAATGTTTTTCCAACGGTGGGGATGTTCCGGAATTTTATAAGGACATTTGCGGGCGTAAGCATCGTCAGCCCTGCGTCATCCACGTTTAATCTTCCTGCTCTTTCCTCCTTTCTCGCTCTTAATCCTCACTCCAAAGATGGATCGTCTTGGAGAAGGCACACGTCTTCATGCAGCGCAGAGGGTGCAAAGGCTTTC
Organism: Hyalomma asiaticum; assembly: GCA_013339685.2. Classification (NCBI taxonomy): domain Eukaryota; kingdom Metazoa; phylum Arthropoda; class Arachnida; order Ixodida; family Ixodidae; genus Hyalomma; species Hyalomma asiaticum. Next base: position 38,191,059 of record CM023484.1, on the reverse strand, counting down.
GTCTCGTGACTGGTTAGGTGTACTTGATAAGTGGCTCGCTAAGCGAGTCAGCAATGGACGGTGGCAGCGTTACAACAGGCGAATGAGCTCACTCTGAACGGTATAAGCAAGAATTAAGTATGGCAGGAAACGCTGCAGACGTGACGGGCATATGGGTGGCTCCATACGGAGCGGTACACGTCCATGTATATATATGCATATGAAGCGGAAAGCGACCGAACGCATATTCGTGGAAAGCAGAAAAGTAAGATACACGGCTCTGCAAGCACCTCACGAGGTGAAACAGTAAAACTTGTTCCCGAGCAACAGTGCGCGCACTGCGACTGCTTCGCCGCAGGAGTTGAAGAGCTACAAGCAACAACCGGTGCCGATGAAAAATTGACGGTCGTACTTATAATTACGAGGCGCTCGCTACATGACAAGTCTTTCGGGGCGAAATTAATCTTGCTGGGATCTCGTTACGCTGAACACGTCAAGGTCAGAGTAGCGGCGGACTTGACTGGCAACGTTATCGCTACATTTCTCTCTCGTTTTTTTTTCTTTTTTTTTCATTTCCTTCCTACGTCCACGCTTGCACGCAAGACACCGCCGACGCACCTTAAAACAAGCGCTCTCGAAGGACGTGGTGTCGGCACCAAATACTTGCGACGACAACTTCCCACACAGTTCCCGGACACAAAGAACAAGCAAATATCCCTCCGAAAAACTTTATCCTTTGTAGTGCATAGGAAAATATCGTGCCGGTAAGCGGGTGTGTTTCTGGAACCATCGGCCATAGAGCTGTAACTGAGACCTCGCCTCTCACAGGCAAGGTGGTGTAGTTTGGCGGGCCAAGCGAAAGATTCGCCCACGCGTTGCCCTTGTTCTTAGGCATGTGCTCCAGATTACAGCGACAGATTACGACGATTTGCTCGCGGGCTCCATATTTATTGCCCGCACATGACGCATGTGTAGCTGCGTAATGAAGTGACCTTTAACCGCTGGGAGACTGTGCACCTATATAGTCCGAAATATGTAGCCGGATATTGAAGGTCCAGAAATATCAAATAGGAACTCAAGGTCGCACCACGCCTTCTCAAAGGTCTCACCGATGCAAGAACGTAAGCGTTTATGCTAAGTTGTCAGTCAACCGCGATGTACGAGACAACGCGAGAAAACGCAGTGTACGCGGGTATCCTGTGTAGTCTCGTGCGCCTTCTTCCGTATCGTCACCTGTTTCGCGAAACAGAATACGGATCGTAGAGTGGAAAAGGCGTCATTTTCTGCAGCCCCTCAGAAGAAGGAAAGAGAAATGTAAAGAGCAATGGAAACAGTGAGAGACGGTGATGACGGACAACGCATCCAGAACCGAGAGCGTCAGGCAGGCAGTGTGTCTGCAGCATCGACATTAGCCCCTCGTCCTCCACGTATACCCGAGCAAGTGCTCAAAGATCCATGGTATAATGGCCGGCGAATAGAAGTAGCCATACACGCTGAGCCTCTAGAAACTAAGACCAACGCGTCGAAACGATTGGTAACAGAGAAGACCTCGGAGTTGTCCGGGTCTACTCCATCACCGCTACATGGAACGACAACGCCAGAGTGAAGTACGTAACAGCTGCCAGTCATAACCTGAATCTATCTACGTAAAAAGCTTAAGGAGAGACGGGCATATCAACGTTTCCGGTTTGCTGACCTCTACATAGGGCAAGTCCAGGAAGATTGTGTATACAGGGTATGGCACTGTACCTGTAAGTCACCTCGTATTCGTATCACCTTTACTGTCTTTCCCAATCGCGGATGTGCGGAACGTCCGGCATGAGCACGTGCCTCTTGCAGCCTCCCCACAAGCACGCCCGCACACTCCTTCCGCACTCGACATTGAGGCCGCTCTTCTTATGTCCACGGGCGCGTGCACAACGGTCGTTATTGTGCGCGTGTCCGATCGGCCATCTTGATGGTCACCTCTGTAACGTATACACATGCGGCAGGGTGGTCCGTCTACATCTTTCGAGGCGTGTATACGCCCGAGTCTCGCAAGTTATGCTGGAAAGGGTAATGGGCCGTGGCCAGGTCAACTGCGTGCGCATCTGGGTGTCTTCTGTACGCGGACCATGGGCGTCTCGTATGTCCGTTTGGTTTTGCTTCCTCAGCGTGACAAGACCGTATACACACAAGAGAGGACGAAGGAATCCGAGGCTTGCCCTTCGAGACACACCGCAGGTCGTTCGCGCTCGCATTGTATAGCGAATCACGGAGAGTGTCCGCAGTTACATCACGCCAACAGAAGAGAACCAAGTAAAGGCGCAGTACAGAAGGAGGAAAAAAGTAGCAACAGTCACTGTTTTTCACCACCTTGTTCTTCACCGTGTCGCCTTCCCGCTGTGAGCTTGCACACAAAAGGCAAAGGCCATGAATATTCGTACAGTCGCCATCTTGCCATCATCTCGCGTTTTTTTTTTTTTTCGACTGACAAATGATACTGATGAGCTGACATACCGCCAGCTCACCGGTATCGTTCTTACTTTCATCCTTGTCCTTACGTGCAGTTTCTATTCCAGCAATACGGTAAATGTATTTAGCAACGATGAAAAATAGGAAACGTCGCCAGAGCCAGCGTTTCCACTAGTGGGCTTGTCTCCGTCATTGCAAGAACTGCTGAATGCATTTGCCCTGACCAAGGCAAGTCCACGTGTCGAAACTTCAGATCTAGCGACATCGTTTTCATTTTTTTTTATCGTATTCAAAAATCTTTTTCATCCCGTGAAGCCTCCATCGTCCTGAACATGAGTTCTTGTTTGCATTCCAGCAGTAACAACGTCCGCATGCTGTCTTATACCAGAAACCATCTAGCATATTCGATATATCATGGCCGTTCGTGGGGCCGCAAGGCACAGGTTTTTCATCTCACCGAGACGTCGCAGCCACCACCGATGAAAAATAACAAAAAAAAAGTGCGGCGTCGACCGTTCACTATCCTCGACATTACGCGATAGCTCGTCCGGAAAACCTGCTGAACGCCACCGCTTACAAAATGCTACACGGATTTTTGCAAACGACAGTCGCCACACTCCTTCCCATTCCCGCCAGAAGGTGCAAGGTCAGCCGTTGTGCCGCTATATCTCCATTTAGGCGGAACCTCTCACGTGCAGTGTGACCTCGAGTGTGTCCATTTACATTTTTTCTTCCTCGTCTCCCGATGAACTCCCGCCGAGGAGTGCGGGGCCACGTGTATATACGTAACACCACGGACACTAAAAAAGCACGTCGAACGGGTAAGGACGCGACAAGGATCACCATCCACACAGAAGAAGATGAAGACGCGGACCAAGACGAAGAAGAAGACAGCAACTCGCATGCCGGAAGAAGGCGGCAGAGAATGAAAAAAAGAAATGTCGCGGTCCAAGCAGGAGTGGCCCGCGCCGGCGATACTTGTCGCAGGTGCTCGCGGTGTACACGAAAGAGCCGCAGCAGCCGTGGTGTCGCCCAGACGAGTGAAAGAGAGAAACAGGAGGGATGAAAGGGGAGGGAGTTTTACCGTATCGACAAGGAAGGGGCCGCGAGCCATCCACCGGTTTTATATAATCCGGGCGTCGCCGTTCCTCATGCAAAGCTCATGATACATAGCGGTTCCCCGGTCCAAGCACGTCGCATCCAGAAGAGGCCGTATACGCGCCTGTATAGCGGGTCGCGCGAAGAAGACCGGACAGGACCGAAGGCAGAGATAAGCATCCTTCTGGACGGGATCCATTTACCCGTTCGCGTGTGTGACGCTTCATTCTCGGTTCTGCTTCGGTCGTCCACGTGCACGTTCCTTATCGGCGGCGCGGTATTCGGTCTGTCCTGCTCGGTCTTCTTGATACGGCCTAATGCGCCCCCGAGGTGCCGGTTTGGGTCCGCGTCATTTGCTTCTTCTTCTTCCGGAGAGCCAACGGTCGCAGATCACTTAACCCCACACGATGCGTCCGGACATTAAGATATCTGCGTAAGAAAAAGGGCAAGGCGGCAGGCCAAGTCACGTCCGTGCATACCTTCTGTATAGACGAGTTTCGGAGTGAGGCGGAACAAGAAACAAATAAGGCTTCGCGGGATAGAGAGGAAAACGGATTATTCGTAGCTGGAATGTGGCGCAGATAAGGTAATAGCCCTGAAGGGGCCCTGAAGGGGTGAGAAAGGGGATAGCAAGAATTACCGCTAGGTATGCTCTGAACCTTTCCGTTTCTTTACTGCTTGAGCGTTTACGTACGCAGTGTGTATCGATTTCAATAGCGACGACCCAGAAGGTCACAACAGTTAGCGTTTTCGATTCGACAACACGCTTAGCTCAGTTCTGTGCATTGCTCTTGTAACACAAGAGAGCTGCCACCAGAGGAAAGAAAAGCACCATACAAAAGCGTAAAAGAGTCTTGAGTAATAATACCCTGGCATCCCTCATCGCGACGTTTACAGCGAATGGTTTCGTCCAGGTTACCTATACTTCACTGTTTTTAATTAGTTTCGGTTTCTTTTTCTGTATCTTCTTAACGCTTTCCTTGGCTAACATATTTGAACAGCCAGCCCTTTCAGCGGCTAGAGTTAATAATGACGACGAATTATGCACGCTTCAACGTCACGTTCCTTCAGCCCACCACCGAGTGCGCAAGCGCAGTGACAGCAAAACCGTACCGATACATTCCGAACAACCTCTTTCAACCTTCTATCCTGCTTTCGCTCCGTAAACGGTTCAATGAAACAGCGCCAGCGCTCACGGTCGAATGGGCACACGGCGAAAGGTCCGTTACGTGTACACAAAGCACCATGGGAGGTCTAAGGCACGGGCCTATAGATAACAGCCACACGCACGCATACCCCGCTGCGGCCTTTGTTGCATGCCTGAACAGGAAGACAGCCTTCTTCCTACCGGCTCTGCGTATATGCCCTGTTCCTGCAAAGGAAGAGACCCACCGCCGACCAGTCAACTGAGGGTTCATAGCGGTCTACGAACCCTGCTTGAAGAGTTGAAAAGCGCACATCTAGCTTACAAGAGGGCGGTGACGAAGACGAAAGGCAAGCGCCGCATCTTGTAGTCACGTCTTGCCCTAAGGTGTGCGCTTATCAACTCTGCAAGTACCTGCCATCCTGGCAACATGTTCTACACATGAACCCCGCATGCGCAAAGGTGATAGCGGTCCGGACGCAGGGCCTGCAATCCTTCTTCATGCAAGCGTTATTCGACCTTTGGTTTGGCGTTGCCGTAAACGTAACGTAAACGTAATGCATAAAAGAAGTACGGGAGCAATTTGTATTGCGCAGGCGCAGTCATCACTGAGTTGTACGCACTGGGCCCTGATGCAAAAGAGCGAGGGCTTTGCGCCGCACGATGCTACTACAGTAGTCAAGAGTCTAGGAGATGCTCGTTGATTACCCACTGTACAGTGTTCCGTTGAAAGGAGAGTAACCTTTGTTTCCACGCAGCGCTAATGGCAGATGTCTTCATTGCGGATCTACCTGCGCACCTCGCCGGCACAGCAAAAGAAAGCGCGGAAAGGGAAGATCCGAATCCCTTCGAGGACAAATGAAGCCCGTCAACAGGGGGCCGACGTCTTCATTCGTTATGTACCTGTCTCGAGCGATTCCATGCGTTCCCTCTTCTCTTTATCATCATCATCGCATTCCGACGGGGCAACCCTTTTCCATTACTGCTCGGCGTGGAAAGGCCCTTCGAGGTTACGTTATCGTTCACTACGATATGGCCATATAGAAGACAGATCCGCCGCATAGCGCAGGCCAGCCCGTGGGCTCGCTTATACAAACCCGTCCTCGCTGTCGGCTGAGAACCGCTATGTAGAGCCCGTTTCCTACCGACGTTACAAAACAAAGGAAAAGTAATGTACCTCTCTTTCTGTCACTCGCTATCCCATAGAGATAACATGACAGGATCCGCAAAACGGGATGAGAACGGTCAGCGCGGATGAGGGGAGGGCCCTCTCCTTCTCTTTTTTTCTTTGCCAGGGCATCTCGCGCTCGAAAAGCCCCCACGGTTCCCAAGAAGGACGCAGAGGCACGCTGCTTCCGGTTTGGGCTCAGGTTACCAACCGCGCCCCGCGGCACGTCCACAACGGTCAACGCGCGCGTGAACGCACACAGAAGGCATCGCGCGCGCGTGCTTCCGTTACGGACAGCTGGACAGCGACGGCGATCTTCCAAAGTATAGAACAGAAACAAGAAAGGGCTGGGCGCAACAAGAACGAGTCGTCATATTGTCTCCGGCATTGCCGGCACGGAGGAGTGAAAGGGTACGAGAGGGGCGAGAAGTACACGGAGGTACGGCGCATTCACGACGACGCGGGGCTACGTCAGGCGCAGTGTCCCCGCAGAACCCGGTGGGTGCTTCCTTCTTCGGTGACAACACGCTGCGGAGAAACTCGTGACAGCACCACGGTCGGGATGACGCGCGAATAGAAAAAGAATGTAATAAAGAGGCGATGCAAAGGAGCGCGCACTCTGTAGTGAACGCCGAGAAGGACTTGCCCGGCCCACAGAAGCTTTCCAAGGGAAGGGTGCCACTCGCCGAGGTTGGCCCGGGGAAAGAAGCCACGCTATGTCGTGGCGTCGTCAGCGTCAGCATCTTCTCTTTCTCTCACGAGGCCCTGCAACGCCAAGCAGGCATGGCTGTCGGAAGGCCAGGTAAGAACACAACGGCAGCGTCGGGCGCGTACTGCTGCCCCTGGCTGTATGTGTGCGTGTCTGTGTGTGCTTGTACGCGAATGCGAAACTGGCGGCCGCCGCAGTCTGACAAGGAGAGCGGTCGGCCTGCAGGCCGCCCGCTGCCGCCGCTGCCGAGTCGATGAACTTGGCGCGGACCGACTGCTCGCTGGCAGGGTCACTCACTCCCTGGCGGCACGCGAAGAAGGAGGAAGAAGAAGAACTCTGGGTCTCCTCTCTCTCACGCACCACCCTTTCTCTGCGCTTTCTTTTTTCTTTTAAAACAGGAAACGGGCTCTCCCGGCGTTCTTCAGCCGTCGTCCCTGCATGCAATTACGACGTCCTCGCCGATGGACAAGGGGGTCGCGCTGTGTAGAGCCTCCGCAGCCGTAGCCGCTGCTGTGCTCTGCTCGTCGGTTTTTTTGGAAGCGTAAAAGGGAAGGCCGGACGTTCACCCGCTCTCGCTTTCCGAACGGCGCAGCGCACCAACCGACCGACCGACCGCCGTTCGCGCAACATTACCGAGCAGCTCGCGCTCTCCTCGCCTGTGCTTACGTGTTATAGCCGAGGCACGCGAAGTGTGTACCGGAGCGTCGCGCCGCGAGCACTGCTTCGTCGGCCTCCTCCTTCATCGCCCTTGCTTTTGGGAGGAAGGCACTGCTTCCATCTCTCTCTCGAGCGGCCGCTGTCCCCTGCTCACTGGGCCCGCATGCCTCACAGCGTCGTGAAGGAATTTCACTTTGTCTAGATTAGGGGAACCGTTGGGTGTCGTCGTTTCGCGGCGCCGCTCTCTTGGAGGCCAGCTACCCCGCTTTCTGCGATTTCCCGGTTGTTACGAACAGTGTAGATTTACCGAAGGGTCCACGGCAAGAAGAGGCGATGCTACGGCTTCTTTTTTTTTTTTTAATGCGAAAGCATTACAAGACCTATCGCTATCGGCCAGCTACCCCGCTTTCAGCAATTTCCCGGTTGTTACGAACAATATAGATTCCACCAAGCACAGAGCAAGGAGGCGCGATGTTCCCAACTACTTATACGCCCCAACGAAAGAAAAAAATTGGTGTGCGCCACGGAGCATGGTACCGAAAGTCACGTGACCCAGTAACAACATTGTGTGATACGTCATGTTTGCGTCATCACATAAGGCCATGCAAAAATGCCACCTCACACGGACGCCGAAATATTATGGAAGTGGATATATCGTCACGCCCAGACACGCCGGGATTTCGCATTCAGTGCATGTAGGGGAGCTTAAATGGCTCTGCGAGCCTAAACTAATTGAACGAGCAAATTTGACATCTCCTGGCCCATCATCAATAGTGCACCTGTCATTGAGAGTTCCACGTCTTTAACGGTATCGATGTGGGTGGCGCGGTTGCCCGCGGAAGGCCAAGAACTTCTCCTTTTTTTTTTTTTTCCAAGCGGTACGTCTCAAGGATGTTTCAAGGTTCCAGTGAGAGGGCATATATTTCCTCGTTAGCCTCTGATAGTAAGAGAGGTCGTCAAACAAATGACTTCGAAGCCACGCTTCGATAACTTCACGAAACGAAAGTGATCGCTCCCACTCAAATCACATCAATTTAAATCATTGGCAATAAACTCTAGGTATAATTAGATCACTCTTACTCGTCCCAACCATCAACTTCTGTCAAATAACGATATTGGGAGCTTGACAGGGCTGCAATCCTATAATTCTCCGATTGTCCGAACTTTTCTAAGAGCCAAGGAATTGAGGACCTCAGCGAGGACCTCGTCGTTAGCAAACTTACCGCCCTTCCTTTTTCCTCTGCTGTTCACCTTCCTCGGCAAAGGCGCTTAGGGTAATGTGCCTCTTCACATCATCACTTTCCTTCTTGTCGTTAACATTTTATTTCTAATCATCACCAGATTATACGAAAACAGCGGGTGTTCCACATACCTAATATGCAGAGGCATGTGCCAAAACGCAGCAATGACACAGTGCAATATGTTCCAATTAAGCGCAACGATTTCCACACAAGCGAAAGCACCATGGTCAATTCCTCGAACTGATAAACATCGGCAGTGTGCAAGAAGTTCGATCCATTGATAAGCCTGCAGCTCTCTGGAATTCCTGAACACCAAGTGTCTGAAGCCATTGGGTCGTCAAGCTGCCCTTGAGCAGCTTCTACCTACAACCCCTCCATCTGTACTGCAAGATGGGAAAAATAAAATTGAATTAAAATTGAAATTTAAATAAAATATTTGCTGCATAAGACGCTGGCAGCATGGCCTCTTCCCATCAACGATGTGCAACAATGTGCTGTTATAGACACGGCATCGGCTTATACCTGCCAACCGACTGTTTGACGTGTGCGATTGACAAGATAGCTCCGGCTGGCGTAATTCAGATAAGTTTAAACAAAAAGGCAACGCACAATAAAGCGCACTACAAAAAGCACATGTGGTGTTTGTCCTGTCACTGTGCTTTCCGCACATGTTTTACAACGTCCGAGATTCGGTGTGTATAGTCCACTGTTAAAGCGCGCACCATGATATGTCGCCCTCACACTTTCTTGGCTCTCGTGACGCAAGTGCCGTTAGCAACTCTGTCAGTGCACCGCGCATGCGCAGAAAACACTGCCAGTACCACCAGCCATGGATGGCATGCATTGCAAAGTCGTGCTATTACACACTTCCCCCGAGGTAAAAACACTTGCACGACAACCACTCGTGTGTTTCTTTCAACAACGAACCTCACTTACATGCTTGAACAAAAACAATAAAAGGAAAAAGAAAATAATAAAGCAGCTAGGAGATATCCGTCAAAAATACCAAAACCACAAGACATTTCCGTTTAAAAAAAAAAGGAAAAGCGCGCACACATCGCCGCATGCATCATCACTGCCCGCTTCCCTTTTCTGTGCAGTGTCCCGTTCTTTTGCGCACCGTTCTAAGCGCACGCACACACGTGCACACGTGACGGTCGGCGCGCGTCGGAACCGCTGCCGGAACGCCGACACGTACCACGCTGACGCACGCACGAACGCACGCGCCCGAGCGGAGGTTATTCCGGTTACTCTAAGCGTGCATAATCACCGCTGCGGCGGCAGCAGCAGCAGCAGCGTTACGAGACGGCCGCTTATAACGGGACCTCCGAAATAGAGTCGAGGAAGGACGCCTTTAAAACTAGGCCACAAACTCCTTTCTCTTTGCCTTCACCTCCCGTGCGCCTTCAACTTTCTTTCTTTCTTTCTTTCTTTCTTTCTTTCTTTCTTTCTTTCTTTCTTTCTTTCTTTCTTTCTTTCGGCGTTACGTCGTCACCGTATTGCGAAGAGCCCGCCCTCCCCTTTTGCTCCCTTTCTTTATACGGCCAGCTTGCGGTTCGGGCCGCAGAGGGAAAAAACAAAAGAATAGAGACTGCAGGGAGGATACGTTGAGGAAAAGAATGGCTATGCATGAGCTTCGGCCGGAGGCTTTTGTTGCAGTGTCATCCATCTAACACTCACACTCCCTCGAAGTGCTCTCCTCCTTCTTCGCTAGCTCACTCTGGCGACTGCGGGGGAAGCTTGCGCGCGTTTTCTCGTTTTGGTAGAAGCTTTTATTTTATTTTATTTTGACGAGAGTTCGTGGAAGGGTAAGCCGTATACCTGGCCAGAAATAAAAGGGCGCAAGAAGGTAAGAGAAAAATAAAAAGTAGTGAAGAAGAAAGAGCGCCATGCAGCTGTGTGCGTGGGCTTTTATACACTTGCTAAACTTGGACTGCGCGAGCGCGGCAGATGACGGAAATTTGCGCCTAATGCGAGCTCAGCACGGAAAGGGCATAGAACAGTGGCGAGGAGATCGAAGACAGGAGTGGAACGTGAACGAGGAGAAATCGCACAACAGGTCTCTCTCTCTCTCTCTCTCCCTCTCACACACGCACTTTCTCTTCTCCTATCACGAACGATTAATAAAAGGAGCGTTCATAGCCACAGTTTTCGGCGGTCCATATCGCACCTGACGGCTAGTTTACTTCTGTCACAGCTGCAGCGTTTTTCTGGACCTCTAATACCGGTACCCCCCGGCAGTTGCTAAGTGAGCCAAGAAGGCGTTCAATTCATTTTAAGGAATTCACATGGGGTAGATAGACTAATTGAGAGAGGGAGAGAGAACAAGAATCGGAAAGGCAGGGATGACAACCATAACGAGTGTCCAGATCGGTAACCTCCTTTGCAGGTGGTAAAGAAAAAGGGCTTGAAGGAGAGAAAGAGAGACACAGTTGAACACTGTGTCCCTCTTATAGGACTGTTAGGGACTCTATAGTCGGTCAGTGAGGCTAGTGCTTCCAAGGAAGAGAGCAAACCAGCGATAATTGTGTGCGGCCTGCGACGACAATTTGCAGGTGTCGTCGGCGACAACACAGATCGCGCCGTCTGTCAACGCAACGTCGCACGCGTAGTATACGTGCCTCGTCACTCGCGCAACTGCCGTCGACCGCCTTCGCACGCAGCGCACCCCCAACCGCGCCGATCGGAAGTGGGCGCTTATACGCGTTTCCGATAGCCGCTCAGGCGCGACCGTGAAGCCCGCGCACGCACACGACGTACACGGCCGCCCTCCAACGCGTCGCCAAGACGCGTGGCGACGCGCTAGTCATAGCGGCATAGCTGAGACGACGACCTACTGCCGCTTGCGGCGCAGCGCGCCGAATTAAATACGACGACGCCGTGGCGCACAGCGGCGTGCAAGTGTGTGGTGTCCCACCACGATGCTGCATGCAGGCCGCTAGGCACGTGCCTCCGTGGAATACAGATGTGACGCAATTCGAGGTTTCGTGCGCCAAGCGCGGTCTGTAAGCGCATATACGTATACCCACTACACGCTTGGATGATTTCGGACCATGACTGGTGTGTGTGTGTGTGTGTGTGTGTGTGTGTGTGTGTGTGTGTGTGTGTGTGTGTGTGTGTGTGTGTGTGTGTGTGTGTGTGTGTGTGTGTGTGTGTGTGTGTGTGTGTGTGTGTGTGTGTGTGTGTGTGTGTGTGTGTGTGTGTGTGTGTGTGTGTGGCGCGGAGGAAGGGGGGGGGGTCGTGTTAGCGCGTCATAAATGCGAAAAGCAAATAATAACACAGGGTTAGCAACAAGAATGATTTCTCATATTCATCGAGTCACTGACAATGCATATAGCAAGCCATACTCAAGCAATGAGGCTCAATGTCACATAGTATACATTATTACGCACACGTTCCGTGCGCGTACCACTTAGCTCTCTCCCTGGAGAACGGACTCGTCGAAGCTGAATTTAAATGAAGGGACGTCAGTACCACGACGTTCATGTTGAGAAGCTCAGAAGAAAGGAAGAAATTAATAAGGCATGTGAGCTTGCAGGTCACAAAAGAACGACGTTAACCACGAGGAACTGCTGAATGCCCTAAAATTATTATTATTATTATTATTAAGCAAACGGTGCAAGACGATGAGCTGGTGCAATCTAAATTATAAGCCGCACCTGTCGCTGTTCGTTTGGTCTCACCGTAGCTTCACCAGTGACTTGCAGGCAGAGTGTCGGAACGGAACGAAAAACGAAAACGAAAAACGAAAAAAACGATATTTTTGACCGGAACGAAAACGTAACCGGAACGGTATTTATTATTTCGTTCCGGAGCAAAAACGAAATATTTTTTATCGTTTTTCGGTTCACGGGAAAACTTTACGATCCGGAACAACCGAGGTCATGCAACATGAGAAATAATGCATAACTCAGGGTTCAACGTCAGCTCGCATATCGGGCAGGTATTTCAAAGGGAAAATGCGTTGAAATAATGCAGGAAATCAAGAAAGTGGCAACCATAGCTGTTTGTATTCAAGCGGAGTTTCGCGTGCCTCTCACACAGGCCGTCGTGGAGAGAGAGGGCTTTGTCCTCACTTATGTGTTGAAATTTTGGGACGAGCGCAAAGAGCGGCAACCGGAGCTGTACATGCTAGCACAAGTGGCCCTTGGTGTGCCAGCCACACAAGTCAGCGCTGAGAGGGCATTTTCGGCACTCAAGTTCGTTTTGTCAGAGCAGCGGTCTCGCTTATCGGCGAGTACACTTGATGACCTGCTGCTTCTGAAATCGTGTGCCCTCCATTGACGAAAATTCGGGATTCAAACTCGAGGAAAAATAAATCCAAGTTTTTGCTGTGTCCTCGCTTCGAAACCTTTTGCGACTTCCCTCAGTCACACCGCAGCTTTGGAACGTAGAACCCCAACAATTATTATTGCATTTCTATGTATTAGTTCAGTATCTTTCGCTGTTTTTTTTAAAGGTACTTTTAATATTAAGTATTTTGCTCCTTCTTATTATTGAAAAAAAGAAAAAAAAGCGCTATTAACCGTTACGGAACGTTTATTTTTCGTTCCGGAACGAAAACGGAACGGAACCTTTTTCTGTGGAACGAAACAGAAACCGGAACGAAAAACATTTCGTTCCGACACCCTGCTTGCAGGTATGCATTCCGCGAATGTGAATCCTCGCTTGGCCGGCTTATTAATGCGATCAAACGTGCCGGGAACAAGCTGCACTCTCATGAGCCGACGTGAGTTACGGCTCACTGTATGGTGAGATTTCTCGACAAAGTGACACACACACAGCGCTAGCGTCAACTGAACGCATAGCGCAGCCCGTAAAGCAGCGCGTCGATTGCGTCACTCTTTCACGACGCGCTGAGTGATACGAGATGAGAGTGTCGCGTCGCTTCGAGGCACAGTACACGTGATGGTGGTGCCGGGCGCATCTCCACGCTTTCGTCGGAATCGTTCGGAGAGGTGAAACAGTGGAGGAAGAAAA